>OY856409.1:1916104864-1916427364 GCA_963693085.1 Alisma plantago-aquatica | reverse complement strand
ATAGTTTTGTAATATGGATACTCATATTGTAATAAGCAAGTGTCATTTGTAATATGGATAGTCACATTGTAATAGGCAAGAGCCAACTGTAAGTAGGTCACAGTTTGGTAATATGAATACTCATGTTGTAATAAAAAAGTTTCATATGTAATATGGACAGTCACATTGTGATAGGCAAAAGCTAACCGTAATGTATGTGACAATTTTGTAATATGGATACTCATATTGTAATAAGCAAGTATCATCTGTAATATGGACAATCACATTATAATAGGCAAGAGCCAATCGTAATATAGGTGACCATTTTGTAATATGGATACTCATATTGTAATAAGCAAGTGTCATCTGTTATTGTATGGGTTGACAGAGACCTCATGGTTGTGGTCATGGTGGTCGACGACGTAGTTTGCATAATAGTTTAACCAGACAGGCAGTGAGCAGATCGACGATTCGACAGGGACAAGCATAGTAGTGAGGAGAATTTGTAGGGGATGGAAGAAAAGGCAAGGAAGGCATTGGTAGGAAGAGAGGTATTTAGAGGCCCTGAGTAAAAATCTAAAGAACCTATTACGCCATGTTTTGGGTTGCGGGTATGCCTGGTTTAGTGGTGGGTTCAACTCCACCAAAGACTTACAACACCAAGTTTCTACAATTTGCACTCGTCGTAGTGCTTTTGGAGAGTACATTAGTGTTGAATAACTTATAATGTCCATCCTTCAAGAACTTCAGCATGTGCACGTAATAAAGAACTTTGACTTATTTGCCTTATTATTACTACTACTTCGTTGTTGATCCGGTTCCTTAGCTTTTGTAAGAACCTTCCTTTTTCCTCCATGGCAACGTGAATCACATGCTCGTGAACTCCTAACTTTGCTCGACAACCAGCTTCTTCAAGTTCACATAGACATACTTTTTATTGAAACCTGTATGTAAAGATAACTGATATATTGTAATGAGAACATAGAATCTGTAATGGGAAGAAGACATTTGTAACTGAAGATGATGTTGTGTATTACAATCGAGAAATGTCATTTTATTATCACTTTTCCAGATGGTGCGGATCAAATATGCATTACAGATTTACAAGTCATGCCACCGGCCCATTGTTATTCAATAATTACAAAGCAATGCCACCGGACCAATCTTGTTATTCAATAATTACACCGAAATGCCACTGCTATTATGTAATTACAACACAATGACATCGCTTCATCAAATGCGGGTAACTAATCTAATCTACCCACACGGGCAGCAAGTAAACATCATATATATATATATATATATATATATATATATATATATATATATATATATATATATATATATATATATATATATATATATATATATATATATATATATATATATATATATATATATATATATATATATATATAGAGAGAGAGAGAGAGAGATAGAGAGAGAGAGAGAGAATCAGGCTAGAATACACTCGAGTGTATCTGGAGCAGAATACATTAAAGTAGTTTTTGATGATGCAATATATTTTTTTAAAATATAATATGTTGATCTTATTATATATATATATAGAGAGAGAGAGAGTCAAGCTAGAATACACTCGAGTGTATCTAGAGCAGATTACACTCAAGTAGTTTTTTATGATGCAATATATATTTTTTAAATATAATCTGTTGATCTTCTTAAAAATCTTGTGAATAGGTCATATAAAAAATTTGAGCCCATTTGGACATTTATAGGTAAATTTATAAAGACCACAAAAATAATGTTTTTCAAATTAGTTCCGTGCATCGATTTTTTTGCCCTTAGATGAGGACTTACACTAATCCAAATGTGCTCAAATTTTGTAAGTAGCTTAAATACAGTATGGCACTGAAGATTAATGGTTTACATTTTGTAAAAAAAGTACTCTTGATATGCAAACACCACTTGAGTGTAGCGTGTGATCTGTACACTAGAGTGTATTCTAGCCTGACTATATATATATATATATATATATATATATATATATATATATATATATATATATATATATATATATATACATATATATATATATATATATATATATATTAATCACCATGGGTATCGTGCATGTTTATACTTTAGCTTTATAATCACAACACAAAGTATATTTAGGCTCACGATCTTTGCTAGAGTGTAATAAATGTATATTCAATCTTCATAGTGGCTATCACTTGAAGGCTACTTGGCTAGATATTGTTTTTCTTATGCTATAAAGGTAGAGTATACAAAAATTTAATAACTTCTTATGAGAGTAATGTTATGACTATAAGGTTTTCTCAATAAATTATTTCTCAATAAAGATAGCTCTGTCATTCATATTTGCTAATCCATTTAATAAGAATTTAAATGTGTAATTGAGCAATATATTTTATGCTCGATGTGTGCCTATTTAATATTAATGACTACAACTTTTTAACACCAAAATCCATGTGAATAAAACATCATATCAAAATGTCCAATCATTAAAACTTTTGTGTATATATACCTTATATCTTATGGAAGTTGCAACAATATAACGTCAACCATTTTTGGAGCTCAAAATTTTATGATGAAAGCATATTCATCCAAATTTTAGTTGTATTTTCAGCTTAGCATTGCATTCATTTCTATCATCTTAATCTAGAATTATCTTACATTTAGGTTTTTGTAAAGTTATCTTTGTAGGACTTTGATCCAAATCCCTTGTTTTAATGGTAATTTTGAGCTTTATATCTCATGTACCAACATAGGAGACAGAGCTCCCAATTTTTGAACACTTGGATAAAGTTTTAAAAGATTTGTCACTTCATCAGTTGAGATTTTCGTTGGTCTATGCTTCATTAGATAGACCCCATGACATATGCCAATAGACCCCACCGACGTATGGGTTTCATCTCTCTAAAATCCCTTCAACTAAAAAAAACTACAACTGATGTCTGGTCTATTCCACATCAACTAAAAAAAGACATGTGTTATGATCAAAGACCCTCCTAACTTTACATTAGTTGACCCATGATGAAAATCCTACTCGAAGATCGGTCTAGCATCAGGCATCGATGTTGTAACACTGATGAAAATCCTACTCTAACGCCTCCTATAAGAATATTGCATCGATGTTGGTTCGACATGTGTATGCACACTGATGGAAATCCTACATTCATCGAGTGACAGAAGTATAGACTGAAGAGCATCATGCTCCTCCAATAGGATTCTAGCATCGACCACCAATGGAGTTTCTTCCTTATAGCCTGACAAACGAGCATACTCCACCAATCAAGGCCCATCTGAACCTCAACATTGATGATTGACCTGCACCTGACCTCTTACGAAAACTCTTCTATCCGTATGTATGCCCAGAGAGCCAATCATATGATGATTGTAATGGCATAACTTGTAAATGATTTGATTAATAATAAAGGCAAACTTCCAATTTATTCAGTTATATTCAGTTGTGAGATAATGATGTAAAATAATAAATGTCCAAAGGATATTATTACTCACTGATGTATGTCTTCATGTTGAGGACCTGAACAATGAGATCATATAGATGTAAAGAGTACACATTTGTATTATGTCCATAGTTGGATGTTATTGTGGAAGGATGATGGACAAAAATAACACATAAGACTAGAGTATATGTTGGTTGATGATAGAATCCCATAAGTCATGATATGTGATATCAAATCAAGCACACATATACTTACTAGAGAATAGTGTATCAGACAGACCCACCATAAGAGTGATACATGAAAATCATAATTGGTAGTCAGAATCATCTCTTATAGTGTTGGTGATGATTGTGCTTCTTAGACCTGAAGTCATTCAATGTACTTGCTACACTCATCACATATCATTCGATGTACTTTTGACATCATCCATGATGATCCTGAATAAGGGTTTCCATAAAGGTGATGATTAGGTGCTCTGTGACACATGGGACTGATTGTGAGTGATGTAGATGGGATTTGTCCCTCCCATAGGAGTATTATATCATGGCCACTTGATAAGAGAGAGTGAGAAATGCATGTCCATGCACATGTGAGTCCATATGTGATGTTGAGCTTACATATATCTCAGACATATTGCTCTGGTTCAAGAAAATGGATTGAATGTCTGAAGAGGATGATGATTCCATGACTCGAGTTCGATTCATATATCACTAACAAAGGAACTATACAAATATTATAATACCAAATGATGATTGTAGGTTGAAGTTGTTCTCCAACTTTCCATTTACTTGGATAGAACTGATGTGTGACTCGGCACCGCTCTTTTCTTGTGATGTCAAAATTGGCTATGGACATTCACTACCAACATAATATGGGACATATAGGGTCACACACATAGGATACACCTAGAGGAGGAGTTTCGATCATGAATGATAATTGAATTGATTGCACGAGTGTTTAGGTATTCAATTCAAGAAACAAATTAATTGACTGGACTCCCAACAGACCAATTCAAGTGTTGAACCAACCGGTTGGAGTGTCAACTTGATTGGATATTACATTGGCCGAATTATGGATGAGCTAGGGAGCAAAATGATTAGTTCACTTAGTGAAGCGATTTGTTTGTGGTTGTGAGATGAGTGTTTTGCAAAGTGAGACACCCAATTTGTGTTACAATTTAATTGCATCAAGGATTGGCGCTGACGGTATGGCACACATTAATTGGATTAAAATTTGCAATACATATGCAATTGGGAAACATGACGAAACACTCGGTTCACTTGGTGAACCAATCGGTTCACATGCCAACCGATCGTATCCCTTGGTGAAATGACCATTTTTCCTATCACAGGTTGTGAATTATTGTGAGATTTTAGTCCCATCCACCCACAAGATTAGGAACCCTGACCCTAACCCTCCTATAAATATAGGGGTATCGGGGGCTTCTCAGATACATCAATTGCCTTTGATAATTATTTGTCTTATCTAGTTGTGATAACCATGAGAACCCAAGCAAGTCCTATCTGATAAAGGGAGGGATAGTAAGGTAGAAAAATTATGGGAGAGCAAGTTGGTGACTAGTACACAAACAAGAGGGACACTCCTTTACTAGTACAGATACTACCTTTAGCATTGGTTAAAATGAAATTTTAATGTTAGTTTCCAAGAGAAACCCAAGTGGATGATTGTAAAGACATAGCCCCGACTAAAAATCATGGCAAACAAAAACACCAAATGTGTGGCAGCGAAAGAATAAAAACTTGACTTTATTCAAAACGTATAAAGAGTACATTACAAATTTTTCCCAAAAGGGGTACATCTTTATACAAGGAACTAGGATCTAGGTAGAGGAAAACTTAGACTAATACAACATTGTCTCCAAAAAAAACAACTTATAATATAAAAGCAACTATGATCATGCAAGCTATATGTTCCTTTTCTTCTTCTCCTATCCTTAGTCTTAGGTTCACCACGCTTCCATGCGCACTCTGATCCTAGCCTGGATGGTTGGGGTCATCCGGAAAGAGAAAAATAAAAGGTATGTGTCAATAATAGGATAAAGGGCAATCATAAAGTTAAGCATTTCATAACAAAAGATTCCACTAAGGAATTTCAAGAAATGAGAGGCAAATGAGTAAATAAGATTTTAGAAAATGACCACATTTCAATATCAACAAATATCATATTTGCATGAATATAAATTATGACTCAAAATTATCTCAATGTAGGGTGAGGCACCTACCGGACCTCACCAATGGCAGGGGGACTAAAACCCTGGTGCGATTCCGCTAGTGGTGCTAACACACTACTCGATTGAATAGATGCGCCCCACGAGGTCGGAATGAACGGTGGATGGGGGTTTGCTTTCAAAATTTATAAACCTAAACTAGCTACCTACGTCTACCAAAACACTACACCCGCAAGCGCACGGGGTCGTGTCGTAGTATAGGAAGGTGGCAAGTATAGGGTCGATCCACAGGGAAAAGAGGGGGCACTAGAACTAGGTTAGTTTAGCTAGGTTCCTACTGTAGAGACTAGGGTTAAGGGTTTAAAGGTTGATTTGATTGTTAACTAAGGATGAACAAGAAAGCAGTTAAAGGCAGGAATGAAATCTACGTTAAGCCTAGACTAGATTAAGGCTAAACAAGCAAGAAAGGATTAAGCTAGATATGAAAAGACAAATTACGCTAAGGCAAGAAAGAGAAAAGAAATACAATTAAAGAACTAAACTAACATGAGCAAGGCAAGAACAAGGCAAGAAGCTAACTAAGCAAGGAAAGAACTAATTAAGCTAAGCAGACACAAAACTGGGGTTTTAAGCAATAAAGAGATGTGTGGGCTATTTAGGGGTATGAACTTATCACTTAAGTTGGGGGGTGACATATGAACATTATTATTCCATTTAGATTATCCAAACCAAACAACAAGTTAGAGTCTAATGAATTAACCTAAGCTGCTAACTGGCCATGGATATGCTAGGTTGTGCATAGGGGAACTAGTCCCTAACACCCCCCTACTACCCTTACGAGGCTCAATTGGGTTAGGGGTTAGGTTTAATTCAATTATAGTCTAATCAAGTCTAGGTTTCTAGATTAGGCATTCCTAGGGCAATTAGGGGCTGAGGGTAGTAATGGGGAGGTGAGATTAGGGTTTTGGACCCCAATTCCCCCACATTCTAGCCTTGAGAAGGCACCATTCTAATTGCACTAGAATTATCTAATCTAGCTACTTAGATCTCTCACTTAGGTTTAGGGAGACTGATTAAGATGTAGGAAGATGGGAGGCAACCTAGGGATCCAAGAATTGGACCTCGGGGCAAATCCCAAAATTCACACATATAAGCAATTTGCCTAAATTCCTAGGTGATTTCACACACAAACCAACAAGCAATCCATGGAGAAAGAGATGCAAATAGAACATAATCATTAACAAATGAAATTAAAAAGTTTACATGCCATTTCCCCCAACATGGTATCAAAGTAACATATTTTCCCCCAAACAGCCCACCCAAGGGGCCTAGCTACTCATAACAAAGCAAAATACAAAAAGAGAGGAGAAAGAGGTAGAAGAAGCCATGGAGCTCGGTGTAGATGAAGAAGTCCTCCTCTCCAGCAGCTGCAGGGACGTCCTCCTCCTTCTTCTTGGATGGAATGGTGTAAAATGGTGGTGGGAAGTGGATGGAAGGCTTAGATATGGGGGGTTATGTGGTGGAAATGGTGAAATGGAGTGGATTTGAGGTGGATATGGAGTGGAATGGAGTGGGTGGAGACAAGGGGGTGAAAATGGGAGTATAAGGTAGCCAACCTCGTGCCCCAGCCGCCACCTAGGTATATACAGGTGTGCGGAGGAAGCACTAGGTCAAGTAGGGGCAAAATGGGCAAAACAGTGAAAACTAGGTGAGTTTTGTGAGTAGCACAGCCGTGGTGGGTAGGGTAGGCCACGAACGTGGTGTATGGGCATGATCGTGGGAATTAAAATGGCTAAATGTCAGGTTGGTGGTCAAATTTGGGTTGAGAAGGCCACGACCGTGGTGGTCACCACGGCCGTGGTGGGTTGAGGGTAGCATGGTCGTGCTGCGTAGCACGACCGTGGTGGGAGTTGGTAGTACGGCTGTGCTGCGTAGCACGACCGTGGTGGGATCTGGTAGCACGACCGTGCTACGTGGCACGGCCGTGGTGGGTGGTCACAGCACGGCCGTGCTGCGTAGTGCGGTCGTGATAGAGTATGCTCTGCAGCTGCTTCAAAACTGAGATTTTTCATGTGATTTCTTCATTTGCAGCACGACTGTTCTGTGTTACCACGGCCGTGCTGGGGGCTTTTCTTACACTTTGAGCTTCAAACTTTGTTATCCATGGACTTCTTTGCTAAAGCTTGACTCTTGGCCACTAGGGGTAGGTTGGGGGAGCTCTGGGGCCTTCTTTGGGCCCCTCCATCTCTCTCGTCCATCCAAGTGTGGTCCAAGTACCTGGAAAACATGCAAATAATGTCCATAAGTGCATTTTACACAAATATGCATATTAGGGGAAATAACATGTAATCTAATAGGTATAGATGTGATTGAAGAGTAAAAAGACACAAGATTAAGCCCTAAAATAGGGCTGAATCACCACCCCAAACTTGAAACATACTTGTCCTCAAGTATGCTCTAACTCAATCTCTCTACAGAATTTTCACAAGCAAGAAATGACAAACGCAATGCAAAGGATGATTATCGTTGAATGGGATCAAAGATGACTAAGTGCATGCATTTCACCTCTCTCCTCTCCTGCTTTCACAAACCAATCATGAAAAGAGCACGAAGCATATGAACTTCAAATGTAGTGCATAGAATACACAAGTTAGCAATACTTCTTCCATAAAGTTCTGGGTAAACCGTTTCATGATGGTGTTAATCAATAATGACTATGAGTGTTGTTTCACATTCTTGCATTCAATCTTATATTTCAAATCATACCAAATGACCCACATGGCTACGAAAAAGGGCAAAGTGAGCTAAGTTTGATGTTTCCTAGCTCAATGGGCATGAAAGTGGAAGAAAGGGTTGCGGTAAGATTTTTGGAGTGTTTTTACACACTCATCTTTTCTTTATTTGAATGCTCTTAAACAGGAGCATCCTTTTATTTTGTTTTTGCTTTTCTTTTCTTTCTTGCCCTTGGTGTAGATAGGGCAAATGGTGGATAGAGTGAAGCGGGGAGATGAAGATATGGCCACCCCAAACTTTTGGAGGTGGCCAAGGCTGATTATGTGCACTAGGGCATCTTTTTACGAGGCGGAGAGGTATGAAGATGATGGAAGAAGAATCAGGTCAAAGAGGGGTCATTGGTATGATTTTCCACATAAGACATCATGCATGAGAATTAATCCAACACTTCATCCAAGATATCACACCACATGAATGAACAAAATGAAATTGATATATCAAACAAGTAATTCCACAAACACTAAGCGTTCAAAGCTTGCTCAATTTCACAATTCAACCAATTCAATCACAATGCTAAGAGAGGTGATGCACATGTAAAAAGTCAAGAATTGATACCATTTAGCAACAAACAATGTTAACTCACTTGCATTTGTCAAATATCATCATTTTTACTCAAAATAGTAGAGATTGGGTCAAAACATACTTTTAGGCAAGAAATCTCAAATTTGGGCAAAATTGGCCAAAACAGTGCCAAGTTGCCTTCAATCACATCTAAACTCTATATTATTGAACTTAAAGCAGTAAACAAGCAAATACTAGCTATAACATGCAAGAATTACTAAAAATCTACATGATATGCAATGCATGGAAAAAAGAGCAAAAATTTTGAAAATTACACAAAAAATGACAAGAAAGTAAACGACATGGCATGCAGGTATGCAAAGCAGTAAAGATGACTAAGGTAGATAGCAAAAATAAGAAAATAAAAGTGGATGTGGTAGGTGAAATGCAAAGTGAAACTAGGGCATACCTGCCCTACCACCCCAAACTTTTGAATCATGTTGTCCTCAGCATGATCCTAGAGTTTAGGATGATAGGGTAGACGATCATGGCTCTCTCAAGGCTTTGGCAGTGTTCCTCCCTATGGTGGAGGATATGCATAGTAGCTGCCCCACTAATCTACCTTGAGTGGTTGAAATTGGTCTGCTGCACGGCCGTGCTGCGTAGCACGGCCGTGGTGGCTTCAGATTGCACGGCCGTGCTGCCTGGCACGGCCGTGGTGCAGTCCTTTGGCAACTTTTCTCAATTTTGCTTTTGAATCCAGGGACTTGGTGTGTTTTTCATGCAAATGACCACGGTTGTATTGATGTGCCACGGCCGTGGTGGTCCCTGTAGCTGCTACTCTCAAAATGAGGAACATCAAACACTCAAAAACTTGACCCAAAGTGATTTTTCTTTGAATCCTTCTCTCAATTGTACTCGAATTTCCTTCATTTCACCCTGTAACCACCTGCACATCTTAAAACTAGACAAAAACTATTAAACACAAGTGTGTGTGTGTGTGTTTTCTTGGAAAGTGTAAAAACAAAGCAATTGTATCAAAAAGTGAAGGTTGGGTCAAAAGTTCCCAAACCTGTGTGGGTTGCCTCCCGCAAGCGCTAAGTTTCATGCCTTCAGCCAGGCTTGTTGTTCTTTCACCATCAACCATGGTCCAAAAACAAAATGTTTGCACCCCCATCATAAGCAATTCCTCTCAAATGCTTTCCTTGATTGATCTTCCTCCCAAGGGTCATGCGAGCTTCGTAAGTCTTTTTTCAGCAATTCTCTCTCCTTTGGGATCATCATCATAGATCTTAATAAGCCTTAAGACCCTCAGAAATCTCATGCCATAGGTTTTCTCTCTCTTGAGGAATGGGTCTTCATAGGCACCAAAGAGGGGGGTCTCAATCATATCCATTTGCTCATGGGAAGTAGGGGGAGCATGTGATAGTTGTGGTGGTGGCATCGGTGTTGATGGCCCTTGGACTTTAGGTGGAGGAGGGCATTGAGGTTGGAAGGTGAACTGGTAGGAGGGTTGTGGCAATGGAGGTGGTGGTAGTGTGTAAGGCTTAGGATAGCCTTGGAGGTAGGGTAGTGGAGGAGGGAATTGAGGTTGGAAAGTGAAGTGGTAGGAAGGTTGCGGCAATGGAGGTGGTGGAGGTGTGTAAGTCTTAGGATAGCCTTGGAGGTAGGGTGGTGGAGGAAATGGATGGGTTTGCACATTTTGGCCTTCCATCTTGTCTTCTCCGAGTGGCTTGTCACATGCACAAGGCACAACCAAACAAAAGAAAGCAAGTTAGCAAACCAATATACACAAAGAAATGCAAAGAAAAATGAATAAAGAATAGCAATGATGAGGGCAGTAGGAAAAGTCAAAGCAAAACTAACTAGCTAGGCCAAGCGCCTCTATCCCCGACAACGGCGCCAGAAAGCTTGATGCGTCTCCGCTAGTGGTGCTTTTACACCCCACGAGGTCGGAGTGCACGGGATATGGGATTGTGCTTTCAAAATTTATAAACCTAAACTAGCTACCTACGTCTACCAAAACACTACACCCGCAAGCGCACGGGGTCGTGTCGTAGTATAGGAAGGTGGCAAGTATAGGGTCGATCCATAGGGAAAAGAGGGGGCGCTAGAGCTAGGTTAGTTTAGCTAGGTTCCTACTGCAGAGACTAGGGTTAAGGGTTTAAAGGTTGATTTGATTGTTAACTAAGGATGAACAAGAAAGCAGTTAAAGGCAGGAATGAAATCTACGTTAACCCTAGACTAGATTAAGGCTAAACAAGCAAGAAAGGATTAAGCTAGGTATGAAAAGACAAATTACGCTAAGGCAAGCAAGAGAAAAGAAATACAATTAAAGAACTAAACTAACATGAGCAAGGCAAGAACAAGGCAAGAAGCTAACTAAGCAAGGAAAGAACTAATTAAGCTAAGCAGACACAAAATTAGGGTTTTAAGCAATAAAGAGATGTGTGGGTTGTTTAGGGGTATGAACTTATCACTTAAGTTGGGGGTGACATATGAACATTATTATTCCATTTAGATTATCCAAACCAAACAACAAGTTAGAGTCTAATGAATTAACCTAAGCTACTAACTGGCCATGGATATGCTAGGTTGTGCATAGGGGAACTAGTCCCTAACACCCCCTACTACCCTTACGAGGCTCAATTGGGTTAGGGGTTAGGTTTAATTCAATTAGAGTCTAATCAAGTCTAGGTTTCTAGATTAGGCATTCCTAGGGCAATTAGGGGCCGAGGGTAGTAATGGGGAGGTGAGATTAGGGTTTTGGACCCCAATTCCCCCACATTCTAGCCTTGAGAAGGCACCATGCTAATTGCACTAGAATTATCTAATCTAGCTACTTAGATCTCTCACTTAGGTTTAGGGAGATTGATTAAGATGTAGGAAGATGGGAGGCAACCTAGGGATCCAAGAATTGGACCTAGGGGCAAATCCCAAAATTCACACATATAAGTAATTTGCCTAAATTCCTAGGTGATTTCACACACAAACCAACAAGCAATCCATGGAGAAAGAGATGCAAATAGAACATAATCATTAACAAATGAAATTACAAAGTTTACATGCCATTTTCCCCCAACATGGTATCAAAGTAACATATTTTCCCCCAAACAGCCCACCCAAGGGGCCTAGCTACTCATAACAAAGCAAAATACAAAAAGAGAGGAGAAAGACGTAGAAGAAGCCACGGAGCTCGGTGTAGATGAAGAAGTCCTCCTCTCCAGCAGCTGCAGGGACGTCCTCCTCCTTCTTCTTGGATGGAATGGTGTAAAATGGTGGTGGGAAGTGGATGGAAGGCTTAGATATGGGGGGTTATGTGGTGGAAATGGTGAAATGGAGTGGATTTGAGGTGGATATGGAGTGGGTGGCGACAAGGGAGCGAAAATGGGAGTAGAAGGTAGCCAACCTCGTGCCCCAGCCGCCACCTAGGTATATATAGGTGTGCAGAGGAAGCACTAGGTCAAGTAGGGTAAAAATGGGCAAAACAGTGAAAACTAGGTGAGTTTTGTGAGTAGCACGGCCGTGGTGGGTCACCACGGTCGTGGTGGGTAGGGTAGGCAACATAGGAAATAGCAAGATTCAAGAGTTACAATTAAATGATCCACATAGGCAATAGCAAGATTCAAGAGTTACAATTAAATGATCCACATAGGCAATAGAAGCATCATATAGTAAGGAGCCAAATATAGGCAATCATAAGATGCATATAATTCAATTATATGAGCCATAATGGTAACAAAAGCATCAAATAAGTAAAGAGCCAAATAAAAGATATTTTAGGAGGAGATTAAGGCTAGCACAATAATGATTGTGGGGTTGGAAAAGACCCAACTGAGAGATTAGGATTGTTTGCACAATAAACATTCACATTCATCTTTGATAGGATTCACATATATAAATAGGGTCCACATACAAAATAGGGTGCACATACATAGGAGTCACATACAAAAATCAGATCCACATACCTATTTTAATTATTTACCATCACATTCACCAATCTGATTGCATCCATACCATATTTCCCTAGTTACATTATTACACATGTATTAATATATATAAAGACATAAAACATAGGAAAAACCCTAATTTTCTACCTTCAAAACCAAAACTCGATTTATGACTCAAAACCTTGACCAAACGATTATTCATATTCTCCTGATTAATAAAACATATTTTATTTTACAAATTGGAGTTAAAATGAATTAATTATGTATTTTAGAACATTTTATATACTTAAAAAGCATTCAAAGCAAACTTCGAAAAAGGAATCATAATTTGGACTCAAAAACCATAAAATCAAATTATACGCTAAAAATCCTTTCCATTGACTATTTATTTGCATTTTTCTGACCATGGATCGATTTACTATGAATTAAGTAAATCTGACCAATCAGATTGCAAGGAATTGCCACGTGGGCCAGACTGCGTTGAAAAGCAAAGGATCAAAAGACTTAAATGCCCTTGGAGAGGAAACTAAACCAACCGAACGCACGACGGCATAATGGTCATTTGCAAGTATCAGCATTTGCAATGAGGAAGCAAAATAGAACATCGATTTTACAAAATTACCCATGCTAGTTTAATCGGCTAATCATGGGCGTAGGGGCTCCCTGGTCATTGCATGACCAGGATAGTTCCCACCCTGGCCATGGCTGCGAGCAGCACAGCCTGGAGCTCGGCTCCATGGCACATCTCGCCTTCCAGGGCGCGCAACCGAGAATTGAAACTGGGAACGAGTTCCCTAGGTCCTCCCGAACACAAAGAACTCCTACCCACGCACTCACATGCTCTGGAGTAGCAGAAGAAGGCCCATCCTAGCCGGAAATAGGGGAAAGCAAAGTCGGGGGAAACCACACAGAAACACCACCAAATTGAAAACCGAGGTCGGGAGTAGATTCGTGCATGGGTTGTGAGTCGAACCCAAGCTTCGATGAGTGCGGAGATGCACTGAAGCTCAGAAACCACCAAGCACCAGTGAGGTTGACGGCGGCTCTATAGGCTACGACATCCGGGGGCGTCGCAAGGCAAAATAAAGAAGCGAAAAGGAAAAGGGGAGGTCGAGGATGCTCACCCAGGTGGAAATTTGAACGAAGGTGGTCGGAGCAGTCGGGGTGAGCCTCGGGTCGCCGGAGAAGAAGCCTGAGTAGGTTGGGGTGACAGAGGGCAGCCTAGGGTCAATTGAGCATGGAGGAGATTTTCTCGGGGGCTGAGGGTACTTGACTCGGCCTTATATAGGCGCGAGAGCGGGCGAAGGTCCCTCTGTGTGGACATGGTGGAGACAAATCGAGGAGGCACGTTGGGCGTTTTGCAACCAGACCAAAGAAGACAATGAGCTAGGGCTCATTCAAACCGGCGGTGGGAGACAGAGCCAAAGGGCTTGGAATCACGCACAAAGATGGAGAGGAGAGGGAGAACGGCCCCGAGGAGCTGGGGCGCCACACTTGTTCATCTGGTCGAAGGTAGGGGATGAAGTCCTGAACGTTGGATCAGATCTAGGCTGATTAGGAGCCATTGGATGTGAGTCCACTAAGGACCTAGGGCACGTGACAGATGAATATAACCTGACTTTAGCGTTACCAAAGATTTAAACGAAATCGATTAATGCACTATAGTCATACTATAATAAAAGCTTATAAAATCAATTTGAGGGCTCAAATGAAGTCCAAAGGCCACCAAATTTTAACCACATGTTCACATTAAAGTGTAGCATCATGCTATATAATTGTATTTCGTATTTAATCTCACTAAGGCTCATAACTCATATGTTGTCCATTATTACATGTATTAATATATTAAAAGAGGTGAAATAATATGAAAAACTAATTAATTGAAATATGGGAGTAATATTTCGAGGAAATCATCTCCTAATTATTTCAAGAGAAATAACTCACCATATTATCCCATTTTCACATATTCTATCCACTTAAGAGGAGAGAGAAATTAAAGAGGTTAATATACTCATAATTAATTCAAATACACATTATTGCTAACATATTTATCCAAAAAGCTCCAAATTAATATTATCTACTTATATTCTCACATAAATTCCATTTTTCATTATTAGCCCTTAATTATTACATTAAGTGGGTTATTTGTGCAAACACCCCTTCATTTATATAAATGAGGGAAAATGGTAATTTCAACCTCGAATTGTGCTCAAATTGCACAAGGAGTCCAAGAAGAATATAAAAGAAGGGAAATTTATGAAAAAGGTCCAAATGGACTAGAAGGAAAAGAAAAGATCAAAAGTAGGTAAATTGCAGGGAAGACCCTGAATTTAGTATGTTACAGTGATTGTAAAGGTAGAAGCCTACGACGTCAGTTCCAAAACTGACAAAATAGAGCCAGCCCCAATTGCAACCAAAAAAGAACTAACACCAATAGGATCCATAGTATTTAGTTATGTAAAGAAAACTAACGCCTATCTCCATACAATTTGACCCGGGTTAGGACATTGTCATCAGTTGTTTATGTAAAAACGGATGATTAGCTCTGTTTCCAAACAAAATGTATTTGGTTCATAGTCATTGGTTCAGTGTAAAACTGACAATATAGCTAAGAATTGTCATCAGTTATGATTTCATAAACCGATGCCTATATGCATACTCAAAAAAACATTTGGCTGAAGTTAGGAAATAGTAGTCAGTTTCTTATAAACAATTGACGACATATACCTTCATTGACAGTTATTATAAATAACTGATGACTAAGTGTCATTTTTTTAATACCAGCTTGCAGGACTGCTATTCGGCTGGTCATCAGGATGTAGAACCTATAGTTTAGATCTGAACTGTAGGTTTATAGCACCCTCTGATTTCAGCCTAACAATAGGCCACAAACATGCAATAACAATATGATCAAGACTATATATACATCATGTGATTCACACACATGTAGAAACACAATTAATTCATTCACATGATTCACACATGTTGAAACTTGCAGTTCCATAAATTCATCCATTTTCACATTCACACACAAGTAGAAACCTATAGTTCCATTCATTTCATCTATTTTCACATCCACACACATGTAGAAGTACATTCATTCATTCATCTTCACATTCACACACATGTATATAGATCAAATTTTAATAAGACAATTCAAAAAAATCCATTCACACATGTATATATAAGCACCATATATATACAAAAATAATGACGCCAAAGTTTAGAAATGTCACTTTTTAATATCAGTACCCCAATCATAATAAAAAATTGGCTCCCTTTGAAAGGCTTTACCCATTGTTCTCTTATGTCATCTAATTGTTCTATCGCATAGGGCATATGTACATATAATAGTTTTTCCCCTGTATTGAAGTCACTAGTATTAAACACTTGTAAAGAGAATGACATATATATATATACTTAATAAGTTTGATATTTTCATATTATCTAATGAGACTATACTTATGATGATCAAGACTATATATTACATGTTGTATGTTTTTGATGTCTTGTGCATCATATTTGACAATCATGTCCATATACTACATCACGTAGTATCCACATGCGCAGTCATTGTTTTGTACAACACACTATAAATTTCAACATATAAAATGTTAATAAATAAAAATAAGCATAGTTCACATAAATAAAATATGCATTGGAGTCTGAAAATTACATCCACATTCTTCTAAACTATCGCTTGATTTTTCTTGTCCACATTTCCTCCAGCATTTTTTAAATATTTTAAAGCCCTCTACGTTAATGTAACACATTGAATTGCATTAGTAAATAGTCATGTAATAATAGATCTTAACACATTTAAATATAAAAAATTTCTCACGTATATAATGGCCTTTTCAAATTGTGTCCCAAACGGTCTAATTTGTTCCCCTTAGAATCTAAATACTAAAAAGTCAACGTCTCAGGGACAACAACCGATAACTCCTAATGCTTACATCTAGTGATAAGAAAGTAAACAATATATAACTCAAAATTCACAATGAAATGTAATTTTCTTAAGTAAAAAATATACACAAAGTAAACTTACCCAACATTATATGGAGCTATTATCACGCTCTTTTTCTTTTCACCAAAATATTTAAAAGTGATAGAGTCGTATAAGGTAACTGATGTAGGGTCTTCATTTATAAGACTGGTCAAGGATGGAACTAGAAATTCCACATGATTCATTCAAAAATCTTTACAGAACCTATGTAAGTGGTTGTAAAACATATATTACACCTTCACCCCAAAGTTTCTTTAAGTCATCAATCAGAGGTCCAAGATATACATCAATATCATTTCTAGGTTGTTTAGGGGCCGATATCAACAATGACATCATAACATACTTATTTTTTATACACAACTAGGGAGGAAGATTATATATAACAAGCATAATAGGCCAAGTGTGATGTTGGCTGCTCAATGTGTCATACGAATTTATCCCATCGGTACAAAGCCCAAGTCTTAGATTCCTAACTTCTCACCAAATTCAGGGTACAATAAATCAATATTCTTCCACTATGGGGAATCAGAAAAATATCATAGGATCCCATCATTATTTTTCTTAACCTCTACATGTCACCTTAAATTCTTTGCATCTATCAAATTGGGAAATAAGTGTTGAAACTGTGGTATTATAGGTAGATACCACATCACCTTGGATGGAAAGCTAGTTTTGGACTTCCCTGAAGTTGTCATTTATACCTTGATGCCCCACATTTTGGACAATCTTTCAAATCCACACAGTCTTTTTGAAATAATACACAATCATTCAGTCATGCATGTATCTTCTTAGCCTTCATTCCCATTGGGCATAATATTTTCCTTAACTCGTATGTTGAGCTTGGAAACTTGTTTCCTTCAAGAAGAATTTCTTTAAACAAAGACAATAATGACCCAAATCTTTTATTGCTCCATCCATTGTTAGCCTTTAGATTAAATAATCTCAACACAGTGCTCAGCTTCGTAAACTTAGTACAACCTTTGTATAACGGTCTCTCAGCATCATGCACAATGTTCCTAAACAAGGAAGGTGGATTGGTGTGTTCTACCCCACAATTATCCAGCATCACATTAAAGATGTCTATTAGAATCAATTCGTTCACATCTACATAATCAGTAACAATTTCTTATTCAACACAAGCACTACTATTGACATCTACTGATCTCAGGTTTGAAATCTCTCCATGCCAGTACCATTCTTTATAGACTTGTACCATCTTGTGGCACATGACATGACTTTTGATTTTGTCACCAGTGCTGACTTTCAAATTGTTACGTAATGCCTACATGGACAATAGAACCTATCTCCAGGTTGTTTCCTATGTTCCTCTATAAATCTAATAAACTAATCAAGACCAACAATAAACTCTATGGTGCAACAATTTGGAATGGACATCCATGATCTACCCATTCTATGATCAAAGAGAAAATAAGTATTAGGGTTTAGGGTTTACATATTAAGTTAAATATTTATAGATAGATTTGTAATTATTGTTTTAGATTTAGGGATAAGGATTTAAAGATTAGGGTTTATGATTAAAAGATTAGGGTTTAGGGTTAAAAGAATAGGGTTTAGGGTCTTATAATGAATGTGTGTACCACCTATCCCATTTTTAAACACCTAATCTCACTAGTAAGTGTATCATGTGTATTTAGTTTTCAAGAAAATTTTGGCAACATTTCCCCATAGTTCTTCAAGTACACTGATGTACATGGGAAAATTCCCACCAACATATGTACTTAAAGAACAAATGGGGAAGTGTTGATGAAACATCATAAAAATCAAATATACATTATAGACTTACATCCTAAGTGAGATTAAGTGCTCAAGAATAGTTCCAAATGGGGGACTATCCAAGATTTACTCCTAATGAGTAAATCACAGACGGGTTTCTAGGACAAAATAATACATGTATGTTGTCATTCCTATACATATAATCCTAGTTTCATCATTCATATCCTAGGCTTTATGTAACATCATTTAATTCAATTCATTCTTCCATTTGGATTAGTTAATCAAGAGAGAAAGAAAACATTAATATTAATTAAGAGAACTAGATTAGGCACCTAGATTTGAGATTAGAAACAATGTATGAGTTGATTTACAACAACAACATCTGGTAATCTTAATCATACCCTAGTCTAGGTACCATATTCGATAACATTGATTTCAACATCTCCAATGTACATGCATGTTCATCATCAAGGAATAAATTATTCATGACTTTGGCAAGGAGAGATGACCTAAGGTAAACTAGAAATTAAGGTTAACAAACTAAGGAAAGAAGGAAAAATACAGTAACTAAAATATAGCAATCCTAATTAACAATAATCAATGCAAGAGCTATAAGTAACTAACCATAAAAAAGTGATTCACTTTCAACAAGGTAACTACAATATTGGGTTGTTTGAGGGATATGTAACCTTAAACATGTTTAAGGGACATATTTATGAACATACATCCAAGAATTAAGCTATGAAACAAAACAACAAGGAGTAATGTACATTATGAATCACATCCTTTTAGTTGGCCATGGCTGACATGGTGGCATAAGGGAGCTCTCTTACCTAGTAGTAAGGGAAGCAGACACCTAATCTCACTAGTAGAAGCTCTGACCCAAGCTAACTAGGTCTGGCATCCTCAAGGTCCAAGGTCTGGTGCCTAATCTCTTACTTAGCAGTAGGGGAAGCAAGAGACATATATCTTAGGCCTAAGGTCCAGCATCCTCCCAAGCTAGCATCCTCCCAAACCAACAATAAAAACTCCTTCAGTGGCTACCAACAATAGCTCTTGGAGGCAAGCACAGAGAGAGCAATGATGGCGAGACGCAACTCTTGGCAGTGAGTATCTCCTCAGGTGAGCACAGAGAGAGCAGTAGTGGCTGGAGGAAGAGTGGAGGCGGCGGCTGGAGAAAGAGAAAAATTGCTGGAAGAGTAGAGGCGGTGGTTGTAGAAATCATGATGAAACAGAGAATGGGGAAAAGTTTGTTTTGCGCATGTGCTATTAAACTCTTAGTCATCGGTTGTTCTGAAAAACTGATGACTAACTATTATAGTCGTTGGTTACTTGTGAAAAATTGACAACTAAGTCTAAATCCAAATAAAAAAGTTTCCCTAGTTAGGGTTTTAATCGTTGCTTGCTAGACATAAAATGATGACTAAATCCTAAACCAAAAAAATAGTTTGATATAGTCGTCGGTTACCAAAAGAAAAACCAATATCTATATACATATGGAAACAAAAAAAATTGATCCACTGAATAGTTTTCAATTATCCAATAAAAGCCGACAACGAAGGAGCAAATTGGGGAAAAAATATTTTCACAGGGACATGGCATGAAATCACCTAGTCATCGGTTTCTAGTAACCAACTGACACTATAGACCCATCCCATTAAAGAGTTTGTCTCAGAAGGGTGATTAGTCGTCGATTAGTTGACGGAACCAACGACTAATGAGGGGATGAATTTTTATGCAAGGACAGGGCGTGAAAAATGTGTCATCAGATTTAGCACAAACCAACGCCGTATTGAAATTTTTAGAGGCAAGTTTTTTCCCTGGAAAATTATATTTCACAGGTAATTTTAGACGTCGATTTGTTTGAAAAGAAACTGGCATTAAAGTAAAAGTGGTATATGTGTCTTTCCTAAATTGGCAAGACTTCACATATGGTGACGGTTGTCTTATATAACCGATGTTGTTATTCTTTGGCATCAGTTTTTTTTATAACTGAAGTCATAAAGGTGACGTTATATGTCATTTTTGTACTAGTGCTTCTTGTTTGTTCTAGTAGAATGACATGAGTTCTAGGTTGTCTGTGTGAAATTCCATAGAGGTTGGAGGCCATTGCTTGCCTCTAGGAAGCCTGCTGTCTATGGTGGAGACCAGGAGCTGCTACATAGGTGTCTGAGTGCAACTAGAAGATAGTTGCACAACAATAACATTGAGGATATTGTCAATGGACTTGCTCCAGGATCATGTATATCATCAAAACTGTCCTTTCCATTATATAGTTATTGACGCAATCTGTTGGTTTAACAGAAAATATGGCAATAAAAGTTTTGTTTCCATTGCCTACCTAATGCCATATTTCCTTACAACTGTATCAGAGCCACGTCAATATAGTATATTTTGAGATAATACATATGATTGGATTGTTAGTTTTATCATTTTTATTGCATATGATGTGAATATAGTTTTCCAATCAAACAACACATAAAATTCTCTCTCTCTCTCTATATATATATATATATATATATATATATGTATGTATATATATATATATGTATATATATACAAATATGCAATTTACATGTGTAGCCATAAAAGTAAGTTTTGATGGTGGATGTGAAGCATGGTTATGGCCAATAACCCTATATATTTGTGTGTTGTTGTGTGGTTGGTTATTCCTACTTATCTTGGTTTGTATATAGAGCCTCTACCTTATCTTCCAAATTTAAAAGTATTATTCTCTCCTACCTTTTCTCCCCTCGAATGAAACTCGATGTTTCTCGATAATCATGTAAAATTAGGATAGTTTAGTTTCTTATTACAATGAAGAAGAAGATCTTCCTGAGGAGCCGAACCGATCGGCGGGAGGATTAGTCGATCAACTAGAGGATACAGAAGATGGTGGACCAAAGACCAAATGACTGGGGAGACAACCAACCAACTGGAAAGGAGGTTAGCCAATCAGTTCAAGGGTTAAACCGATCAATCCATATTGGAAAGCACAGATCTTTGTCAACAATTAGTTTTTTTCTGAGATCTAGATCCTAGGTTGTGTTAATTCCTTGTGCCTCTAAGGAATTACAATAGCCATAACCAGAGCTTATGTTTATTACATGTTTTGATTGTGGGATATAGCATGTATATGATATGTACTATATATGTGGTGATTGGATAATGTATATGAATTTATAAATATAAATCCCTCAATATAATATTAAGCCTAAGATCGTTTCCATAAGAAACACACATGAAAATCTTGATCGACAAAGAGGAAGTTACGCCAAAGTGTGGTGTATCATCTATCTCATAGAAGTGTTATGGTATATATGTAGATTTGCAAAGCAGGGTACATATTCTATCATATTGGCTTTTGGGCCAGGCTTCACTAGGTGACCTTAAAGAGATTAAGTACCTAGAAGCATAAAAATGGATTGTAACAAAGATTTGCGCATGTCATATATCTAAGAGTTGCATTTAGATGCAATTGGCAAAGTTTCCCACTTAAATAGTCAAGTTGTGGGCAATCAGCCAAAGCTGACTCATTATTTGATGAAATATGAATCTTAACTCACTAGAAGATCGTATGTTGTAATCTTCTGAATTGGTAGTGAGATCTCTACTTTAAGTATATATGTAATTGAGATCAAATTCACTAATTCTTCAACTTGGGTGCTTGATACCAAATGTAGATCACACATTTACTCAAATGTGAAGGATTTAAAAAGAAGTCAACCTTTAGTGAAAGGTGTGGTTGAACTACACATTGTTAATGGAGCAAGAGTTGCTATCAACGTAGTTAGAACCTATGAGTTATCTCTACCTAGTGGGCTTACAATAGAGTTGGAGAATTTCTATTAAGTACCTACCATAAATAGAAACATCATTTCTATATCTTGTAAGAATAAGGATGCATATGAATTTCATATTAAGAATGGTCGTTGTTCTATTTCAAAAGATGATATCTTTTATGGGAATGCCCCAATGTTTTATGGTATGTAATTGATAGATCTAGAGACAAGTGTGTATAATGTAAATACCAAAATAAGGAAACTTGATAACTCAAACCAAACATACCTTTGACATTGTCGTCTAGGGCACATAAATGAGAAAAAAATATCTAGATGACATAAAGATAGTTATCTAGACTCTTTTGATTTGAAATCAATAGAGACATGTGAGTCTTGTTTGTTGGGCAAGATGACAAAGACTATGTTCATAGGAAAAATAAGAGGGCAAGTTATCTATTAGGACTCATGCATACTAATGTATGTGGCCCTTTTATAACAACTGCTAGAGGTGGGTATCAGTACTTCATTACTAATGACTTCAATAGATATGGTCATGTTTGCCTGATGAAACATAAATAAAAAATCCTTGAAAATTTCAAGGATTTCATGAATGAAGTACAAAACCAACTTGCTAAAATTATTAAGGCACTTCATTCTGATCGAGGTGGGGTATACTTAAGTCAAGATTTTGAGGACCTTCTGTGAGCCTGTGGTATAGTATCATAGTGGACTCCACCTAGAACACCATAGCATAATGGTGTATCAGTAAGAAGGAATCACACATTGCTAGATATGGTCCGATCAATGATGAGTTTAGTTGAACTTCTGACTACCTTCTAGGGTTATGCTCTTGAAACCACCGCATTTACACTAAAATGAGTATCATGGAAATCGAATTAAAAGACACCATATGAGATATGGTATGGGAAGCGTTCCAGTGTGTCTTTTATAAGGATTTAGGGATGTGAAGCTTATGTGAAGAAAATGGTTCCTGAAAAGTTTGGCCCTAAATCTAATAAATGTTATTTTCTTGGTTATCCTAAGGAGACCAAAGGATATTACTTTTATTCCCTATTTGACAACAAAGTGTTTGTTGCCAAAGATGTTGCATTCCTAGGAAAGGAAATTATTTCCGAAGGAAACTATGGGAGTAAAGTAGAACTTGAAGATGTTCGAGACCAATAAGAAAATATTGAACCAGTAGATGTACAAGAGGAACAAAGAGAATCCCATAGTATTGTGAAATCTCAAATTCCTCAAAAAACACAGGGACCTCGTAGATCTAGTAGGACACACCTTGAACCTGAAAGATTTGGATATCTTATGACTCATGAAGGTGGTGAGTTGGTCATAGATGATGAGCCAACAACCAATCTAGAAGCTATAAAGGGACTAGAGTCTGAGAAATGGCTTGAGGCCATGAGATCTGAGATGGAATCCATGTACACCAACAAGATATGGACCTTGTTGGATCCACCTAAAGGGGTAAAACCCACATGGTGCAAGTGGATCTTTAAGAATAAGACCAACATGGATGGTAAAATATAAATCTATAAGGGCAGTTTGGTTGCAAAAATTTCAAACAAGTTCAATATGTTGAACATGATGAAATCTTATCACTAGTTCCCATGCATAAATCCATCAGGATAATGCTTGCTATTGTAGCTTAATATGACTATGAGATTTGGTAAAATGGATGTTAAAATCTTATTCCTTAAAAGGAATATTGAGAGGATGTGGACGTGATACAGTCTAAAGGTTTTATAAATCCAATAATGCAAATAAAGTTTGTAAGCTACAAAGATCTGTCAACGTGATTGAAGAAAGAATCTCAAAATTGGAATTCTTCAATTAGATAGGATAGTCAAAGAGTTTGACTTGAGTCAGAATGAAGAAGAAATATGTGATTACAACATATTTCGCGGGAGCATATATATATTCCACATACTAATAGGGAATAACATCTTTATATTGTATATCTTAAAACTTGGTAAGGAAATTACCTTCTCTATGAAGGGTTATGGAAAATCAACATATATAATAGGAATTGAGATCTATAAAGTTTCTTAGCCTAAGTAAGAGTACATACATTGACAATATGTTGAAGGATTCAACATGCAGAACTCAATGAGAGAAAACTTGACTGTGTTCTATGGAGTCAATCTCTTTGGAGATCAGTGTTCTAATTCTTCTGAAGAATGGGAAAACATGAGTAAGATGCAATATGCATTCACAATAGGATCTATCATGTATGCAATGATATGTACTCATCTCGTGTCTCGTATCTATTGGACATGACGATAGGATATGTAATCATCTAGTTGTCATGTATGTATTTGACATGACGAGTGGATATCTGTCAGATCCTAGTGGAAGTCACTGGAATGCCATAAAAACATCCTTAAGTACTTGATAAACATTAAAATTATTAGTTCATTAATTATGATAATAAGAAATATTTGGGTGTAAAGGGTTGCACCGATGCAAGCTTCCAAAATGATAAATAAAATTAATGATTACAATCTAAATTAGTGTTTGAACTTAAAATGAGAACTGTAAGCTAGAAAGGGTTCCAATCTAGAGACAGTTATTTAAATTCTAAAATAGAAGTTGAGTATTATGAGAACAATATAGAATATTGTATGGATCAAGAAGTTCATAATAGATGAACTTGTGAGAGGTTCCAAACAATTGATGACACGGTAGAGATATTGTGACAATAATGGTAGGTTGTGAATCTCAGATAGCATACTATGGCAATTCCATCTCATATGATAAGTCATACAGTGAGGAGATGTGAACTTGCAAAATACCGACATGAAGCAAACGTTGCTAACTCGCTATAAAAGCATCATAACAACTGAAGCATGATGGTCATGATAGATCACTTGGAATTAGATTCATGGGTGATTGGATCTAAGGCAAGTGGGAGTCTGTTGCTATGTATGCCTTGAGAGTTAATTAAGTGACATGTGTAATGGCATAACTTATAAATGATTTGATTAATAATAAAGGTAAACTTCCAATTTATTCTATTATATTTAGTTATTAGATAATGATGTAACATAATAAATGTTTAAGGACAATATTACTTAATGACGTATGTCTTCAGGTTGAGGACCTGAACAATGAGACCATATAGATGTTAAGAGTATACATTCTTGTTATGTACCTAGTCAGATGTTATTGTGGAAGGCTGATAGATAGAAATAACCATAAGACTAGAGTGTGTGTTGGTTGATGATATAATATCATTAGTCAAGATATGTGATATCAAACCAAGCACATAGATACTTGTTAGAGAATAATGTATCAGACAAACCCACCATAAGAGTGATACATGGAAACCAGAATTGGTAGTCAGAATCACCTCTTATAGTGTTGGTGGTGATTGTGGTTCTTAGACCTGAAGTCACTACACTCATCACATGTCGTTTGATGTACTTTGACATCATCCACCATGATCTTGAATAAGGGTTTCCATAAAGGTGATGATTGGGTGCACCGTGGCACATGGGTATGATTGTGAGTGATGTAGATGGGATTTGTCCTTCCTACAATAGTATGATATCATGGACACTTGATAAGTGAGACTGAGAAATGCATGGTCATGCACATGTGACTCAATATGTGATATTGAGCTTACTTATATCTCAGACAGTCTGCTCTAGTTCAAGGAACATGGATTAAACATTTGAAGAGGATGATGACATCATGCCTCGAGTTCAATTTAGATACCAGTGACAAAGGAACTATACAAACACTATAACACCAATCATAGATTGTAGGTTGAAGTTGTTTTCTAACTTTCCATTTACTTAGATAGCAATGATGTGTGACTAGGTGCCGCTCTTTTCTTGTGATGTCATAATTGGTTATGGACATTCACTGCTAATGTAATATGGGACCTGTAGGGTCACACACATAGTACACATCTAGAAGAGGAGTTTTGATCATGAATGATAATTGAATTGAATGCTAAAGTGTTTAGGTATTCAACTCAAGTAATAAATCAACTTACTGGACTCCCAATCGACCGATTCAAGTATTGAACCAACAAGTTGGAGTGTTAGGTTCATTGGATATTACATTGGCTGAATTCTAGATGCATTGGGGAGTGAAACGACCGGTTCACTTAGTGAACTGGTCGGCTCATGGTTTCAAGATGACAATTTTACGAAGCGAGATGCCCGGTTTGTGGTGCAATTTGATTACATCAAGGATTGGTGCTGACGTCATGTCATGCATTAATTAGATTTGAATTCCTAATACATATGTGATTGGGAAACATGACGAAACGACTCATTCACTTAGTGAATTGATCGGCCGCATACCAACCGATCAGTTTTCTTAGAAAATAGATTGTTTTGTCTATCACATGTTGCAAATTTTTGAGAGATTTTGGTCCCTTCTACTCCTGTCTATAGGGAACCCTGACCCTAACCCTCCTATAAATAGAGGGATATTGGGGACTTTTCAGACACATCAACAAATATAATCAAACCTCGAGGTCAAGAAAGTTTTAAAAAATAAAAAAATCCTAATAGAACATAAAATCAAAATAGAATAAGAAACACTAGGTTTAAATGAAAAGACATTTACCAGAGTATGATGGAAAAATTCATGGAGCTAACTAATGGGAAATTTATTATAATATCAAATGATGATAATAGCATTTGTAGAATTACAATGATAGGAGAATTTTAGAGATTACCGACTAGTACTATGTCACTACGTCAAAACTTACTAAGAAGACACTCAATTACACCAAATGTCCTTCGCATGAGAAGAATAGAAGTGGCAAAAAAATAAGGAGTAGAAACGAGAATGCACAACCGTCCATTCATTTTCATTGTTTTTGTGTTCCTTCTCTCCTTGTTTCTACTTCATTCCTTCAATATTCACAGACAAAAAGAAGAAAATGGAGGAGAAAAGATATATAAGGAAGGGTTGTTACTTCCATATAGCATGTATATCACTCCTTTGGGAAAGAGAAAGAAGGAAGAGTTTAACACCCCATTTCAAACACCGCCTATAAAGGGTATGTCTAAATTGGGTTTAACCCATCTGACTTTGTGACACAACCATCTCCCAATTCTATCCAAACGTGCCTCACAAGCTCCTTAAAACAACAATGTTCTTGTAGGAACCTCATTCATCTACGAGTTATGAATATTATCATTGGTGTAGAATTTTTACAGCTTTTATAGCTTCGCATAACTAGTTACATCTCAAACCAATATGCTTCTCATAGGACTTATAAGGAAAAGTCTTGCTCAATTCTCTAACACTCTAACGTAAAAGAAAATAACATACTCATCATGCCGAAAGCCCAAATAATATAGAAGTCTTTGAGCCTAACCATCTCTTATACTACCTTGCAAGTTGCAATATATTCTTCCTCGATGGTAGATCAAGCAACATAATATTGGAGCATTGCCTATTTGTTGATCTCCCCCCTCCATAAATTGAACAATAAACATGGTGTATA
The DNA here is from genome assembly GCA_963693085.1 of Alisma plantago-aquatica. Classification (NCBI taxonomy): domain Eukaryota; kingdom Viridiplantae; phylum Streptophyta; class Magnoliopsida; order Alismatales; family Alismataceae; genus Alisma; species Alisma plantago-aquatica. The sequence continues at coordinate 1,916,399,488 of OY856409.1, read as the reverse complement.
CTTTTTGTAATCAAGATAACATGCCATATATATATATATATATATATATATATATATATATATATATACTTCTATAAAACGATGGTGTGGTGTCAAAAATAAACAAGTATTGAAATTATCCATTATATATTAGAGAATACATTTCACTAAATTTTAGTCTTCATTATCTGTCTAAAAAAATGCTTGCTAATTGCACCAACTATATTTAAAGTACATGGAGGGTGAAATAATAGCATGTGAAGGATTACTATTGTAGACAAGTAGGGTATGCAGGTCATCTTTTGTTTGTTTCTCACTAAAATTATATTTGTAACTCTCTTACCTAAATAATTAGTATCCAAATAAGTATGGATTGTTTTTTCTCCCTCTATGCCAACCTTTGAAGTATTCACTCAAAATAATTTTCTGATACGATCCAAAGCTTGTTTCTTTGTTGTTATGTTTGATCTTCATCAATGAATCTATCTAAACAATAGCATGGGATTTGAAAATGTGAAAAAAGGAATTTAGATCTCAAGATATGTGATGTGGAAATATTGAGTGGAGAAATTACATTGCAATAGTTGTTCTATGTAAGAGGTGTATTAATTTCTCTAAGTAGAGATATTTTTGTGTTAACATATAGGGTTGTCTATATGTCATTTGATACCAAAACAAAATGGTGATTTAGTTCCATTTCTAAGCATCTAGCACCGTTCATTTGTTGACCTAACGACTGAGATTTGATGAAGAAAAGCAATGTTCCCACTCCTTCTACTCCTTGTGACATTTTTATAACAACCAATTACCCCTCCCTTGGAGAGCAATTACTCATAACTCGACATTATCAAACATTTCTCAATCCAATGTGGGTCCTACCTATAAGGACCCATTTTCTGAGTTACTTAAAACCCTAGATTTCTTGTCTAAATTAGTCATTAGATTTTATTATATGCTAAGTGTAACTTGAAAAAAAATGTTATGTTAGTTTACTTCTAGAGATGATTAGGTTCAAAGGGAATAAAGAGAAAATCGTACTTTTATTCACTTGAGATTTTGAAGTATGATGAATTGTATTGACTTGAATAAAGAATAACCTAAGTAAGAATGTAAAACAAACCCAATTGTGTAAAAGTTAATCATTAGTCTAGCATATAAGAATTTAGATAACAACACTACAAATCTTTTAGATAACTAGAGTTTATATGGTTATACTTATAAAATTGGAAAACCAACTGCTTGATTTCACATCTTATTGGTTTGGAACTTCTGGTTGTTGAATGATTTTCAAAAGGGGAAACCAATCAATGATCTACTTAGTTGTGATTAAAAATAAACCAATGGTTGATTTTCTAAGAGGGAAGACTAGTCAAAAATAGCACTTGTAGAAAAATAACATCAAAAAATGTTAGTAAGTAACTATACAAGTAAAAAAATTATATATATATATGACCAGTAGAATGAAAGTAACTTCTTTGTACCGTTTCCCAACAAATGTATCTAATTGTAAAGCTAGAAATGCAGAGTTATGATTTGAATGGAGAGTTGAATTAGGATTGTTTCTTCGTTATGTAGAGAAATCAAGGTTCCACCTTAACTAGGTTTTCTTGGTGTTTCTTCCCTATTATGTTTGAAGGGAGAATCCTCCATAATTTTGATCAAAAATATCTTAAATATACCATCTTTATTTTTTTCAAATTTTATATTTCTAGAGTTTTTTAGAGGAGGAGAAGAAGCAAGAAAAGAGTTGGTTAATAGTAATTCTATTATATGGTTCTTGGGATGTAACTTTGAGGTGTTACCATCTGAGATGAGTGTTTGGGGTTCTTTTTAAAGCATAAATCAAACTTAATCTTCAACATGATCTAATTAGTGGAGATTGGATTAATTTGACAAGCTTTAGGGGAAATGCGTTCTAAAGTTCTAACATTTATTATTGACTTCATATTTATTAACAAAATTACTATTATATTAGGTAAATGAGAGTCATGTGGTTTTTTTACAATCATCTTATTCATGTGAATGCCTATGTTTTGAAAATGGAAAAAATTTTGTAAACTAGAAGTATTATGTATGGAATGTCTTTGTTTAGTTACAACAATGTGAAATATGACTTGATATAGTGAAGACGATTATGTTACAAGTTGTATTTTCATGTGTTGAGACCAGAGTAATTATTGTATAATTGAGACCCCAATCCATTCATTTGAGGGTTAGATATGTGAATTGTCATACATACAGATGTAACTACTATTTTTTTATAAAATTTATTAAATAGACTATTATAATTGAAATGCTAATTTTATCAATACATGAGCTGTAAACAATCTAAATTTGTTTGTGTTCTATATCGATAAAATGAAAAAAAATCTCTTTTGTAGTGGATTATGAGAAGATATATTACACTATGGACCTAGAACTTGAAGGCTAGATCACCAGGATTTAGGTGAGTTTCACATATTTTTTCTAACCTCAACTCTCTATTGTGAAGTGTGTGTGTGTGTGTGTGTGTGTGTGTGTGTGTGTATATATATATATATATATATATATATATATATATATATATATATATATATATATATATATATGTATATGAAGGGGAATTTACCTAAGGTATCGATATAGTTTCTTGCGACATAATTTCATAAAAGGAATCTTGATGTTTATTTTTGTACTTTATCTCAGGTTCATTTATTTACTTGTTGTATCTCATACATGATACCCTAGTTTGACTTTTTTTGTTTAGCTTATCTCGTATATATGAAATGAGGTCTGAATGGTAGAGAGGCTTAATGTTCTTACCTTATCCTAAGATGACTCTATAATGACCTATAGTCCATGATAGCTATTTTGGGGTATATGATTAAAACTTTAGACAAGCATGGTGAGTTGTCGACGTGAGAACAAGTGTGTTGACTTTTAAATGATTAGACACACATCAAGTAACTTAAGGAAATCTTGGTCATGTATAGAGTTAAGCCTATATATGAATTTAACTTATTTGCTTCTTACTTCCATTATAGATTTATTTCCTTTTGTTCCATGTTATGTTTACATATGTTCCATTGCTTTAAAGGGTTACTTTATGATATAAAATACATTGTAATTAATTTTTTCTTGATTCATCAAATATTTTTATCCCATGGTAGTTCTTTTGCATCTAATTGTCTCTAATTAGTTTTAAACTTTGATATGAATTCATTCAGCTTTAGTCCACCCAAGATCAACTCATCCATAGTGATTGTCTTTCTTCACTCTTATAAGGTGTATGGTTTCTGACACCGTTAAGCTCTGTGATGGTCTTGTGGCTTATAAGGTGTATGGTTTCTTCACAACCAATTGGTTTTTGGGTTGAATACCACACATTCTAATGTGGTATCAGAGCAAACCCCACAAGACAAGTGTGAAAACCACACTCTACCTAAAAACGACAAGTGCAAGCCAAAAAAAGTGGTTGCACTTGAAGGGGATGTTGAAATAGTCCTACATTGCTGAACTCTGAGGTGATTTTGTGACTTTAGTGTGTGGTCCTTTTACCCATTGTTAATTAATTTTAAGTTAGAATACCACAAATTCTAATAATATTTTCCCAATACATGGTGGGGAGCCCGTTATTGGTTTTGGGGGCACATGACATGCCCTACCCATCATTGCGTTAACTATACATTTAGTCATCATTGTGTAATTTTGCCCTTCCGATTTATTCCAAACACCCGCTTGTCTTCTTGCATGTCGTGGGATCGTTACACCGTCTGGTAATGGCTAGATTTTTTTGCCGTGCTATGCTTCCCGGTGAGCATTAAACTATGCAATCTTCCAGCTCTTCCCCGACCGTGACTGGAACCAGCTTTATGCCCCATATCAAACGCTAGCTAGCGATCGGAGGGAAAAGGACCGATTAGCGTATAATTAAATACCAAAGCAGAGTCTCAATAAGTCAAGCTGCCGTCAGCTGATAAGTCCAAGGCTGATGCATGGTTTTCAATTAGGTGAGCTTTCTAGTCTCACAGTGAGAGCGACCAGTGACCAGTGTTAGAAGCCAGCGATACCTTATGCCAGACTATGGAGGATTAGAGTACACTGTACTAGCATTGTAGACAATGGCAAAGCGGATGGAGAGGAGGGGAGCGGGGGTGTAGGTGTGGAGTGGAGTGAAGTGGGAAAAGGGAATCTACGAGTTGGTGGGTGTCGTATATGGTCGGGAATGGCACCCGAGAATAAGGGTCGGATTTGCAGCGGACAGAGAGATATAGAGCATCTGCTCTTGCTGGGGAAGCTCCGAGCGCATGAGGCCAACTAGGGGCCATGGCAGTTTCTGGGAATCGAACGGAATACGAGAGAGAGAGAGAGAGAGAGGTAGAAGTAGAGAGTCAGTCAAGTCTTTTTTATGCATGCTTGCAGTATTTCTTTCCTTCAGAGGACGCGGTAACTATCGATCGCCACTATAGTTATACCAAGATGCATATTCTAACTTGGGGGTACTGGTGCTGGCTGCTGGTATGCCTCAGTGGTCTGTCAGAGCTTTGTAGCTTCTGGCGACGCCTTCCTCCTCTCCGCGTGGAGGAGGTATATAGTAATGAGCAAGCTGGTACGTAAGCTTGGACTCCGAGTTCCACACGCGGGCCGCAAGCTGGTGTGTGCCGGCCGCAGAGACGAATGGCGATGCTTCGTCACTCCCGCGCATACAGGTGGTGCTGAGTGTTCGAGGCAGAGGTATACACCCTCATCGGAACAGCAAACAGAATCCTTCTTCTTCGCTTGATCCCTATGCCGTTCGCACAGAGCTGGGGCGCACATGACAGGCCGTGCCGCGGGCCATTAACAAAAATTGTATACCGCGCAGAGAAAGATTTATTAATATGACAACATATGTTTAGACTGTAGTATGTTTTGTTCCCAATTGAACAGGTCGATGCTTAATTTATAGTCGGTTGGGTGGTGGATGTGTGTTTCTCTTGATGTTCAATGTTCCAATTAGTTTTGAAGGTGACATGTGTGTTTATTTGGTGGCCACATCATTCTTGGCCATTAATGCTTAATAATTAAGAATGTATGCGACGTTAATTATTGTCTGGGATGGAATGCTGACCGTATAGCTAACATAGTGTCGAACAGTAGACATGCACCTCATATAATTGAGCGATTTCGTTAAGATTCCCATCTGCATAACTCTGTCTCAAAACCCTGGTGGTCCTTTTTAGCTCAGATATTTGAAACCCTATATATACTAACATCCATTTGGTTGATCCCTGCACCCAGCTAAAACATAGTCTTCTTGTCTCTTGATTCTTTATTTTATATCAAATTCATTGCTTCTCCGGGTCAAAATTAATACCTAAAGCAGTAAAAAAGAACCCTGACACACGTCAGGTGTTAGCATCTTACCTCCCCACCTCTCAGAAGACGTGACATTTTCGCATCCTTGATTTTATCGCATACTTCCTTGTGGTGGAACGGTTTGATTAACCTAGTTTGAACCCACTACACGTTGATTGGCATCATCCTCAAGCTGAAAAAGATTTTCTACTGCATAACTCAGTGTTACTAAGGTTCTCAACATATCAGGTAAGCAATACTTCGCAATATTCAACCTGTTGCTTTTCCGTTGTAGCTCCTTTCAGCAGAAGATTTGCCGGTTTTATTATACGTATAACCTACTGTTACCTGTTTCAATGTCTTACACAGCTAGCAATCGGAAGCCACTTCCACTTCTACTCCACAATTATTGTCAGCTTCTGCATATGTAGCTAATATAAGTGGTATATATTGTACTTGTGCAACTTACACAGAACCGACATATATGTTAAATGTACGAAACAAAATCGAAATTGTGTACACGTTTCTTCCAGTGGTCCCCAAATGTTGACGCCCCATCTTATCCCTTCCCATTGATGGGAAAGGAATACAAAAACAATTGGTAGGAGTGATTCACATGGAACTATTTTAGAATATTCATTTTCCTTGAAAAGCAACGTTGCCGTTTCCCTAGATGCCTTTTCTTGACTGTGCAGGCATGGAAGACTGTTTTTTCTTCTTCTCTATTTTTTTTTTTTTTGTGGTGAACTGAAGGTATACATTCTTTTAAATCTAAAAGTCCATAAAAGTCACGTTGTGTGCAGTTAATGAAGTGGTTGTGGTGAAAGCTACAAATTAATTTCTCGTAGTTCAGGTCGTTTGCATTTCTCCTAGAGATAGTATAGCTTCCAATGATGGTCAGTCTCCCTTGCATGATAGATATATTGTGATAAGGACAGATTTCAAATACAATCTCAATCTAGTTGGGCCTCACATCAACTCTTTCCCTTGTAGTAATTCTAGACATAGATTCATAACAGAAGCTGACCTAGGAAACACACTCACAAAAGAATTAAAGGCTGTATCAAGACTGATATTTGTGATGAAGAGACGAATTGGGTTGGGTCATAACCTAAGTATGACCCGCAACAATACCTTAAATTTACTTGAGATCAATGAGATGGCAATATAGATCAGACTACATGATTGGCTTGTTGTATGTGCAGCCCTTACCAAATAAATCTTGCAAATTGGTAGCAAGATGAAGACAAGAAAACTTACCACAAGGAGCGATTCCTTGTTACGAAGTTCAATCAAACCCATGATAGTTCCCGCACATTCATGAGTAGAGATGAGAGAGAACGAAAAGGGGACGGGGAAGAAGAAATGAACACAAAACGGAAAGGAAAAGTTGTCAAAATTATTATTTCATAAATGTACATGGAGAAGGAGAAAGCAAGAAACTACAGGCAAGCAGGCTGGCAGTTGGAAAGCATTTTGGTAACTGAGTCTTATTCATAGGGTGTGGAGTGGATGGACGGCAACAAGAGTGAGAAAGCTCCAACTTCTCTCTAGCCCCATCCTCAGGAACACCAACCGTTACTCTCCATCGACGAGCTACAATGCTTTGATCTCCAACTACTCTCTAGCCCCAACCTCAGGAACACCAACCGTTTTTTCTCAGTCTGCAAACTGCGGCGCATTTATCTCTCGAAGATTACCACGACACCATCGAGACATACTACTGGACTACCTGCGGGATCGTTCAGGTGAGCTAGCCGATTTAGGATTTGTTTCAGGTGAGCTTCTCTAGCTGATTTTACTCTCAATCGGTGTAACTACATCTCAGATTTAGAGTTTGTACTACCTACCTGGCATCCCTACATCTGCATCTTTATGCTAAGATCGCCCCCCTTTGCGGGGTGCCCTATACTTGCATCTTCCAGCTACGATCGCCCCCTATGTGGAGTACCCCTGACCGATCCCTCACCCTGCATGCATGGCCCAATCCCTCACCCTACATGCACAACTTTTATTACCCATAGCGATCACAATCTGAGCCATCTCTCATCCTCGTTGGTGCTTCTAGAATCTACACTGCCCCTTTTTTTACCTCGAGCCACCCTTCCTATCTATTTTCCTCAGAAACTTTAATATGAGGATGGGGGGTTCCATCTCTGCCTCCCTAAGCAACAACAAGAGGATCAAAGGCAAGATTGAGAACTCTACGCTCTTCAAACGAGCTTTTCTTTATAAGAAACCATCAACTCCAGCAAGATCAGTCAACCTCCTGCCAACTTTTCCAAACATGGCTACCCGCTTCCCTTTCATGGACTAAAACCTCTCAAACCCTTTATACCTCACCATCATCCCCCTCCTGAAAGCATGGATCTACCACAAATTTGATTTCTCGCCTAGCCCCAACACTATCCTCATCAGATGCAAATCTTTCCCAGTCACCATAGAACTCATCGGAAAATCCAACCTTTATATCACCGAAGGCTGGGCAAGCATGATCTCTGAGTTGAAGCTTAAATAAGAATGGACTATCTTCATAAAACCCTCAGCTCACAAAACTCTGACAGCTTGGGTTAACGACTTCAACAATGAAAGCCCCCAAGAATTATACCCACTTTTCTTCAGCAAGGAAGAGCACATCTCCTCTTCTACATCAAACTCAACTGACCAACTCTTTGTGAGAAAAGAGCACCAACCATCCACCAGATTAAAGTTTTGGCCCATCTCCCTATCTTCTAGCCTTGATGAGGAAGATATGGAAGACACAGCTACATCATCACCCATCAAGAACATGATCGCAACAAGGTATGACAAATCTTTTCCTTCTGAGAAATATCGAGAAGTTAGTACACTTCCTATTTCTAAAAAAGATAATATCATCCCGACTGACCCCCACCAGTTAAATCTAACCTTTCCACCTCTTGGACACCTCCCTGTGCTTGCTCTTACTCGGTAGAGTTTTGAGGCAGAGAAGAACTCTCAGCCTTGGAAACCAGCCCCACCGAGGTGACCCTTCAGAGCCTTGTGATGCTCCTTTTGCCACAGCCTGAACCATTCACGCTTCAGATGCACCAAAAAAGTGATTTGCTTCAAATGTTAAGAGAAGGTCACACCTGGCGCTTCTGCAAATCCACCCTTAATCACTTTCCAAAAAAGTTTAGACACTTTCCAAGATCTCGTCCAGGTTACGATGCTCCCAAACAGCCTGCAGAATGCTTTTTTAGTTATGACAAATCCTATCAGCTGAACCATCCTAATCTCTCTTTCTCGGCTCAAAATAACACTTTTGCATGTCTTGCAGATCCACTTTTCCCTCCATCTGACCCCCATGCACACGATAAATGCTTCTCACGTCCTCTTTTTAAACCATCCATAACACCATCTGCTAAACCCACCCCTCATCCTTCTAAACCCAACACCACCCCTAATTTGCTTCTTGCACCTTTGCCATTCGACATGGCACCTGCTGCTCAACTTGAGACTGCTATCCCTTTCGATCTCCCTGCCAGTTCTATGTGACTCTTGAAGGTCTTCACCACAGGAAGTGTCCTGGCTACCATAGAAAACAATCTGGACAACAACACGGTCGATATCCTAGATGTCACTAGAGCTATAGCCTTGCTTATCCCTAGACATACGGTGCTAAAACCCAAAATTCTCTCACCCTCACAACTCTTATACTTTGTTCCCAAAGGCACTAAGATAGACCACCTCTTCAGACATGTCCTTACGATCCCTTGTGGGACTAGTTTTATTCAAGCCAATCTCTCTAAATGGACATCTAACCAGGGGGCTTTCGAGGCCCCGTCGGGTGGGTAGGGATGGGTAGCCATATCAAACCTTCCTCCACACCTTTGGGAAGTGGAGATCTTCAGAGCCATTGCTCACTCTATGGGAGCTAAACTCCAATATATTAGTCCGGATACTCTACACCCCTTGCAGTATATCAAAGCTTTCTGTCTCTTCTCGGTTAAACAAACCACCTCTCTCCCATCATCCCTGAATATCAGACTGGGAGAAATGATTTACAAAATGAAGATTTCAGCTAAGCACCCCTCCGACATCAAAACCTCTTTCTCAAATCTTTCTATTCATCCACCTTCCTGGTACTCTTCGATCAACAGCAAAAAATCATACAGTTTAATCTGTAAACCAAGTGTAAGGAATCTGGGATGGGAGAGAAAAATATCCACCACAAAATCCTCAACAGACTCAAACAAAACCCTCAGCCTTAAAAGACAAAGAACAACTTCTCTACCAGTTAACCATTCTTTTCCCTCCCCCAAGGACTCATACCAACCTTTCCCCTCGAATCCAAAAGAAGATATCTTATCTTTGAACATAGACCCTGATACTATAAAAAAGCTCAAAACTGCTATCATTGATGAGATTAGATCTTTATAGAGTCCAAAGAAGAAGGGCAAAGGAAAGGACACGAACATCATCAAGTCCATCAACTCCATGCAATCCAGCCCCAAAGGGTTTACCAGGAGAAACATATTTACAACACCGGAAATAGGTACTTGTTTCTCTCCATCCTCAGAAAAAATTTCAGATTTTGGTTTATCTTCATCTATTTCCATTGAAAATTATGATATAGATAATATAGAAGACATAGCATCATGGCCTGACATACATAGTTTCACTAGTTTTTCAAACAAAGTAGGAATACATTTTGAAGAGGAAAACATAGCTAACATAGCATTAAATGACATTGAAAAATTCATGCTCTGGACAAACCGTAGGCCATTAGTAGAGACAAACTCGAAGATTAACTTATTGAGCATCTCTTAGCACCCTATTTTTGTTTACTCTTTTGAGTTGCTTTATCAATCGAAACTATGAAGATCACATCCTAGAATGTTTGTGGTGCGGCCAACGCGTGTAGAAGAAAAAAGATCAGAAACCACATCTACAAAAATAATATAAACATTATCACCATTCAAGAAACCAAAACCACACTTTCTCCATTTGCGTTAAAATCAATAGGAGGCAACAAGATCACATAATGGTTTCAAATCCCACCAAATGGTTTCAAAGGGGGACTCCTAGTGGGATTTAACAAGAACACTTTCACTCTCTCTCACTGGGATCTCAACACATTCTCCATCTCTCTCTAACAAATTTGTCTGATCACTTTAGCTTGACCTTCACTGGAGTATATGGTGAGCCTGGGCACAACAAATCAACTTTTCTCTCAGAACTCTCAGAAATCATGCTAGTCAATAGCCAAAAACCTTGGCTCCTTGGAGGGGACTTCAACCTCATTACTAGAGCTACTGATAGGCAAAATCTCTCCTCAACCTCATCAGCCTTATCACCAATAGACAAAACCCTCGTACACCTCCTTACTGAACACAAAATGATTGACATTCTTCCATCTAATGTTGGCTTTACGTGGACTAGAAATAATACTAGAGCCAGATTAGATCACTTCATCTGCTCCTCCTCTTGGGAAGAACATTTCCCTCTAGTATCTATCCATATTGCCCATTGGCCTATCTCAGAACACTTCCCCATAATCTGTGAAAACCATTAGATCTTGGCTGATCACAAAACTAGAAATCTGGGGTACCACATACATAGAAACACCAAACTCATTAAACACAACATCATAGATTGGAAACGCAGACAACCCCAGAACCTAGCCAACACTCTAGAAGACCTTGAGCAACAACATCTCTTTGTCGATAGCGACTCCTTAGCTGATCCATATCTTATTCTCACTATCAAGTCAGAGATTGACATTATTAAAAATTTCCTGGACATCAAGTGGAGATAGAGAGCCAAAGTCACTTGGGCTACGGAAGGTGACAAAAACACAAAATTCTTCCATAAAGTTTACTACAATAACCATAGGAGAAATGTCATTTCCTTCTTAAACATACATGGTGTCATCACCACAAACAAACATTTGATCATTTCTCACATTTTTTAACATTTTAGTAAGATTTTTAACACCAACCACAGTCCTACCTTCCTAAACTCCATAAACTGGCAGATGATTTGCCCGATAAAGATTGATTCTCCTTCAAACCTAATTAAACTATTATGTTCTAAAGAACTTGACTCTACAATCAAGTCCCTTGGGAATTACAATCACCAGGGTCAGATGGGCTAAATGTGGAATTCGACCAGGCTAACTAGAACTATTAAAAGAAAGATTTCTTGGCTTTTCTTCAAGAAATCCACAAGCACAACAACGCTCACAACATTCTCAAACATATTAACAAAACCTTCATTGCACTTATCAAGAAAACTGAACAACCTGAGCTTATATCACAATTCTGACCAATCAGTCTCATTAATACATCTTACAAAATCATTGCAAAAACCATGGCCAATAGATTGAAGCCCTGCATTAATAACATCATACCTCTAAATCAGAATTCCTTCCTTAAGGAAATAAATATCCAAGATGCCTACCTTATGGTAAATGAGATGATACATCTGTGCCACACTAATAAAACCCCTCAGATTGCTATCAAGCTTGATTTTGAAAAACGCCTTTGACTACATCAACTAGAAATGTCTCATTAAAACCCTAGCATGCTATGGCTTTCCAAAATCATGGATAGAATGGATACATGCTTGTATTTCCATAAACCATTTTTCCACAATCATCAATGGCTCACCTTTTGAATACTTTAAAAATACAAATGGGCGCAGGCAAGGTGACCCCCTTTCTCCATACCTGTTCATTATTGCGACCTTGATCCTCACGAAGATGATCAAACTTGGTACTACTCAAGGTCTTATCACTTCCCCCACCGAATGTTAGGAGAACATCATCCCGTTCACATACAATACCATCATCCTAATTTCACCAAAAGATGACACCATCATCAATACCATCAGAATCATAGGTATCTTCTCATACATCTCGGGACTAAAACTTAACCTATAAAAGTCTTCTATATTTGGTGTACACACTGATCATCACATCATGAACAAATACAAAACTCTCCTCAAATGCAAGCATGAATAGTTCCCAATCAACTATCTTGGATTACCCATTACCCCACTAAACATCACCCATTCGATATGGGTCCTCATTATATATGAGATCAAAACCAAACTGAACTCATGGACAAATAACTTCCTCAACCTTGTTGGTCACCTCACGCTACTAAATAGTGTCATCACTCCCATCACAACACACTACCTCAGTTGCATTCCCCTACCTACCAAAAAAATATTATTGACAAAACCAGAAGAAGTTTCCTTTGGAATAATCATAATCCTCCACATTCTAAAGGAAAACATACCCACCTTGTAAACTAGAACACCATCGTAGCTCCTACTGGCTATGGAGGATGGGGAATCATCAACCTAGAAATTCATGCTCTTTGCCTAGTGGTCAAAATCATCAACATACTGGCAAACAACAAAAACAAGATATGGAGAAACCTGATCTAGCAAAAATATTATAAAAAAAATCCACCATGGAAAAAAATTCTAAACGCACAACCTCACCTCTCTGAAAATATATCAACAGACACATTTCCCTGATCAGAAAATATCATTCATACCCCTCCACACACCCACTACAAAACAAATTTCTGGAAGGATCCTTGGTTCCATCAAAATACCATCAAAAACCTGAACCCACAATGTTCTATCCCAAAACAATTATCAAATATTTTAACGGCCAAAGCCCTCAACCTCCTAACCAGCAACAAAACAAATGCACTTAAGCGACTGCTTCACACATACCTAGACAATCTGGATATTAACAATATCATCCATGAGTTGGAATACAACACAAATAACAATATCTCCTAGAGATGGGGTGTGAAATACACCCCCAAGGCAACATACACCTTTCTCACCTATAGAGGCATCACCCCAAATTACTCCCTCATCTAGAAAAATAAATGGTCTCAAAAGCACACAATATTTTTCTGGCTCCTACAAAACAACAAACTCATCACCAACCAAAACATCACCAAGAGAGGATTCTTTAGGCCTAACAGATGCTATCTCTGCCTAGCAGAATCGGAAACAACATAACATATTTTCAACAACTATTCTTTTTCTAAACTCATTATCAATAACTTTTTTGACATAAGATGTGAAAATCAAAATTTTATCTCTATACCTATTTCTACCAAGCCTCTTCATAGAGTAGATCATTTCTTCCCTGAAGACATCATAATCACAATTTTATGGCACATTTGGATAGAAAGAAACCATAGAAAATTCAATAACTCTAAAAATCCTTTACATATCATCTTCTTAAAGATATCATCAGATCTTTCTATCCAACATGCTTGCAGGAAAGGCATTAACATCATCAAGGATGACTCCAACAGAAGGTAGCCCGGAAAACAACACAACAGCAGGCACTGTCTTCTACACTTTGGAGGAGATCTTGGAGGAAGAATTAGACTTCTGAGTGTATGCTTTGGCAGGCCCAGTAGACCTAGTTCTTTTCACTCTTGATTTTCATCTTTTAGATTCTTGTTATAGGGGTGCCTCCCCCATGAACTATTTCCATTGTAGTTTTTTAATTCATTCTATCCTTAGCTTCTGTTTGTACAACTAAATACCTCACAGGTGTTAGCCTGCCTATCTGTAAGTTTGTTTTTAGAAATGCATGACCTTTTAATAAAACAATTGTACATGGAGAAAGGAATAAAGATGGAGAAAAACTAAAACTATATATTTTTTACATAAGTATGGGACAGTGAGGGATTTTTTTACAAAAGGTAATGTATGTGCTATTGCATGGGAAAATTCACCTAGGAAAAGGTCTGTAGATTTTTACCTAGACTGCATATAATATTTTATCACCATCTGTAAGTGGATGTATCTTATCATAATATAGTTCAAGATCGTACCTAAAGGATAATATTTTTAGGAATAGTTTGATCCAGGTAATCAGGCATGGACTAATATTTATAACAAAAAGTTCATGTTGTTGATTACACATAGTATTGAAAACAATAAGGATGGTTATTAAATGATGGAAACACTAGGGTGGAAAAAGTTTTACTACCACTACCTAACATTGGTTCTCTCACTGCATCATATTAGACATGAACATTCATATGATGAGACTAGGCAAATATTCTTTTTGATGTTAGGACCAGACATATATTACTTTAATCTCATTGGCATGTTACCTAGAAGTCATACATCTATCATCTCATAAAACAACTATCATAATTTCTATTAAAGAATTTAACAAGAATCAATCTACATCCTAGATTAAGGGATCAAAATTCTCTACACCCAAGATTTGATAAACATATAAACTTGGTAATAAATCAAGAGTACAAGTATAAAAATGATTGATTCCAAATATATAATAGCTCATACAATAATAGATACAATAAAAAGAATAAAATTGGATAGTGATAGTACTCCCCATTAGAGGACTAAACACTCATCATAGTAGTAACAAGTTCAATAAGGGAAAAGAAAGACAATGTCATTGTCACAGAAGAAGAGGGAGTCACTACCATGGTGTGTAGGGAGTGATTCTTTAGACTCTGAGAGAATTGTGTCAAACAAACAATAAGAACATCCCCTTCTCATTCGTCGGTGGTGAACTAGAAGTTGTCGACCTCCCCTCCTTATGAATTGGATTTGATTCTATGGAAGAAAAGTAGGTGGAGAATATGGTGGATCAATGGCGAGGGACGCCCTTGATCTAGCTTCTCTTGAATTCAGGACCTTTGAGTGTTAGTAGAGGTTGATATCTCGCAACCAGCAAAAGCAACTGACAAAAATGGTCAATGAAGCTGGACATGGATGCTCAAAATTACTTTTGAAAATGTGGCAATGTCAATGAAGTATCGGCTCCTTAATAGTTTCTACCTTGAATTTTATAGGTAGATATTAGCATTTGAAATCCTTTCTAGCCACTTTGCATTTGAGTTTCATTCAAAATGAATATGAAGGATCGATGGTTGGACGTAGACAAAGATGTAGAAAAATATGGCATCAGGTAGGCAACATAAATATTGCCATATTCTCCATTAAACCTATAGATCATGTCAATAACTATATAATGGAAATGATGGTTTTGATGATATACCCGATCCTGGAGCAAGTCCAGTAACAATCTCCTCAACGTTGTAGTCGTACAACTATCTTCTAGTTTCACTCAGATGATGTCTACAACAGCTCCTGGTCTCCACCACAGATAGTAGGGTACATTGTCCTCCTAGCAGCAGGAAATGGCCTCAATGCCTCTATGAAAGTCCACATGGACAACCTACAACTCCCGTCATTCTACTAGAATAGACATGAAGGAGTTATCTCTTTCATTGGTGTACTAGTCACCAACTTGCTCTTGTACAATTGTTCTCCCTTGCTATCCCTCCCTTTATCGGATAGGACTTGCCCAGGTTCTCTTGGTTACCACAACCACATAAGACAGACTATTGTTAGAGGAAATTTCAACTCCTATTGTTAATGCTTATGTATAAGTTGTCCCTGTGCTAGTCTACTAGAGGATCTTGGCAGGGTTTTGTTTAGTTATTTTGTTGTACCTTCCCTAATGTAAGGACAGGTACATATGTCTAACAGTGTGTCTCACTATTTGTAGGAGTACTAATATTGATTGTTGAACATCACTTCTGATTGGGAATTCATAAATATATGATCAAGTGGAATGATACATATTTCTTATTGAATATAGTAATATTAAAAATTGAAAACATTATTGAAGTTTTATATGATTAATTAATATAAATTCATGATTAAATATTAATGTGAGGTCAATTATGTATTTAGTTGTTGAACATGTGGGGTTCTAGGGTGAACTTGATGTGTGTCTTAGTGCATAAGAAAATTCAATTAGGGAAAAGTATGTAGGCTTTTACCTACGGTACATAATAATCACCACCCACTCACGGACAAATTTTATTGTAGTATGGTTCATGATTGAACCCAAAGGAAAAAATTAAGAATAAATCCAATCGAAGTATGGCTTATCACTTCTCAAAAAAGGTATTTGTTTGTTGATTGTACTAAGATTGTAGAATAAAAGGTCTGAATTAAGATTGTAAATTATTAGATGATGGGAATTCTAGGGTGAAATGTGTTTCCCCGCCACTACCTATCATTCACTCTCTCACTACATCATATTATGCATGTAAATACATATGTAAGGCTAGGTAAATCCCCCTTTTGTTTTGGGATTGAAACCTAAACAAATATCACTCCAAGCTTGCAGTCGCATTACGTAGAGATCATGCATCCATCACATCAAAAAATGCCCATCCAAAATTCTCATTAGGGGTTTAATAGAAATTGATTAATATCCTAGATCATAGGTTCAACCTTCTCTACATCCAAGATTTGATAAACATACATACCTAGTGATTAGGAAAGAATCCAAGCATGAAAATGATTGATTCTAACCAAAGAATGGTTCATATGATAATAGATGCACTGAAGAGAACAAAATTGGGAAATAAGGCTACTCCCCGCACCCTAGAAAGAGGACTACCCACTCATGGAAACAAATACAAATGCAATAGTGAAGAACAGAGAAGAGGTCATCGTCACAGAAGAAGAAGAAGAAGAAACTATAGTTGTGGTGTGTAAGAGTTGTTCTTTAAATGCTAGATTGAAGGAGGCAAACAAATGACAAGATCACCTCCTTGACATTCGTCAAAGATGGACTGGAAGTTATTGATCTCTCTTCTTTGTGGGGTTGTATTTGGTGCTTTGGATGTGAAGCAAGTAGACAATGGATGATGGATCCCTTGATTCTAACATCCTTCAATGTCAGGTTTCTTGGAACCTTCACGAGAGGTTCAACATTTGTTGGTTTGTCAATCGATGGAGGAAACAAATGGATGAGGGTCGATGAAACTGGAGATGGAATGGTCAAGACCAATTTTGGTAGTATGGAAGAATCATGGTTGTTCCATTTCATGGTGAGAGTAGCTTGTATTTATAGGTGGGGTTAGGGTTTAGAACCCTTCTAAGTTTCTTCACATTTGAGTCTCAATCTCCACGCATACAAAGTTTCGACAATGGGATGTAGATAAAGATCTTCTTGACTATTAGAATTTCAGTTAGTGTGTGGGAATAGATGTTTTTTTTAAGGTGAAGTCTATCCAACCATCGGTGGCTAGGCTAGAATCCCATCAAAGCTCATTGCCTAACTGGATATCAGAGGGATGTGTATGCTCAGTTGTAGGGGTGAGGGTCAGCATTGTGTGGAGTATGCCTGATCATCAGAGCAGAGAGGCAAAAACTCCATTGTTTCTCAAGACTTTCATCGATCAACGAGTTTGGAATTTTTTTTTGAGGGTTAGCACAAGTGTTTTGTTAATTCTCACCATCGATGCCTGGTGCTAGGCTGATCATCAATCAAGATTTCTGTTGGGGTCGGTTGATGGTAAATAAGAAAGGTCTTTGATCAGTACACACACCTTTTAGTCGATTGATATGACATACATCAGGTATCGATGGCGGTACCAATCATTTGGGTTCAATCAATGACAAGTATGTTTAGAAATAAACCAACTAGAGGGGGCTACCGGCTTGTGGTACAATGCATGCATCGACAAATATGATGTATGATGAAGACATTCATTGATGAAGGCATGAATCAACATAAATATTGTCCATTTATAAAATATTTCTTGGGCTTTCTAGTTGGTTAGTGGGACCACCATCTCCTACACTAATGCACATGATATGAGGATCAAACATGACATGGAAACTAAAGAAAATGATGAAAAATCCTACTATTTAATATGAAATAAAGAAAACCAAAATGCAAGGTATTCCTAGATTAAAAATACATATTTGAATGTGAGGAAAAGATAAAATGCTAAAAACTAGGATGAATATGCATTCATCATATAAACCCAGACTTAAATGTTGTTTGTCCTTGAGTAACAACAAATATGAAACAATTGCCAAATGGATACTTTCAACCCATGAGATTGCCTCGCCTTCACATCATGCTCATTACCTACCACATAATATGGCTAAGCTATCCAACTTCCTAAGACAACTAAACACATATATCTATATATTTGTTAAAACAATCTTCCCAAATACACATTCTCACAACTATCCCCAATACCATGCACATCTAAGAGTTTTCATGAGAGTTTGAGGAGTCCCATAGAACAACAAATATGCATATTATTCAACATTAGGGTGCATAAAAAGATATCAAAATGAGCATTCATTGTGTCCCTGGGTGGAAAATGCAGAGAAGGGGTGCGTAAGGAAGATGTGGATCTCTCCTCTATTTGACTTGAGATTGCATTTATTCTTGCAAATACATATATGTAACATGTTATCTTTTGTGCATTTCAACATCTTTTCTATACTTTTGAGTGGTGTGTCGTCCTTATTACGTTGACAAGGGTATGAAAGAGGAAGATATAGTAGGGAGGGGTGGGCCACACCGAACTTAGAGTTTGGAACATTTATGGCTTTGTCATTTTCCTTTTGATGGATGGAAGGTAAGAGAACAAAAGAAGTTTAGAAGAGGGGTCATATCAATATGCAACTTGATCTATCGATTAGTGCACTAGGTGGTTCCCCTAGTCCCGTAGTGCTCAAATAGTGACATGATAAGGGGAAAAGGTGATCATTCCTTGAATTTGTTTCATTAGTCAACTAGAAAAACTTTGTGTTTGAACTCTTTCAGTTCCTCAGATACTTGCCAACTTTTATAGAGAAACATGATGTTTGGGTTCCTATGCTACATAGGATGATTTCTAGCCATTGGTTGTTACAAAAATTGGTCATTGTGAGGTTTTGTTTTGATTAAGGGGAGTTAAGTAATGATGACATGCATATATGCAAATAGAAATTTTTTGAATCTAAGCCAGCTAGATAATGGCTTTAATTATTCTAAAGAACAAAAAATTTGTAAAAAAAATTAATCTTAATGTTATGCAAAAGAATGCAATGTAAAAATGCAATGATGAGATCACAAGTTACAAACATGGTCCCAAAAAAATAACATGTAGGTGTAGGTAGATGGTAGAATACATATTGCCACCCTCCAACCCGAACTCAAATATTTGCTCGCCTAGAGCAAACACTAAATCCAAGATGGAGGGTAAGGACTTTGTTAGTTGTTCTATGAGTTGTGGTTGCTCGAGATTAAAAAAGGCATTCACTTACAATCAAAATTGTTGGAACATGCAATCTTATCTTGATATGCACTAACAATCTTAATGCAATATGAAGTAAGATGTGAAAACAACTAGGAATGTAAGTAACACTCGAGTTTCCGCCTGATAAGTGCCTCTATTTAACGTCAATGGCTTGACACTTGTAGCTCAATCATGGTATGTCTGGGGAAGGACCGAGATGTGTTCATTGTCTTGCATGTCATCCATTGCGAAGTAGCATATGAGAGGATGGCCATTGACTTTGAATTCTTCAGTCTTCTCACTCCAAAATATAAAGCTCCATGAGGGAATGTATAATTTAATCATGAATGGAATCGACCATCTAGTTTTGAGATTTCCTAGAAAAAGACTAAGATGAGAGTTGTGTAGAAATACTTAATCTTTGACCTGTAGATCAATATGCTCCATGTGGCCATCGTGCCACGTCTTACAACACTCCTTCTAAATGTGTGCTTTTTCATTAGCTGCTAGTCGTAAATTTTGTAGATCTTGTAGTTGAAGTAGATGATTTTGCTTTTCTACATGGAGGTCAAAGTTGACATTCTTACTTGCCCATTGAGATTTGTATTTAAGATCCATAGGTAAATGACAAGGCTTCTCATAAATTAGGCAAAAAGGTGTACTATCTTGGGGGTTCTTGTTAATATTTCAATAAATCCAGAGTGCATCATTTAGTTTGTGAGACCAGTCCTGCATTGTTTGGCCAAATGTATTTTCAAGAATGGCTTTGATTTTTCTATTAGAAACCTCCACTTGGCCACTCATTTGGGGATGATATAGGGAAACCTCACAGTGAGAGACATTGTACTTGTAAATGAGCACTTTTAAGCTATTCTCAAGGAAGTGTGATCCCCCATTAGAAATGATAGTGTTGGGTACTTCAAAGAATGGGATATAATGTCATTAAAAAGTTTGGTAGCTTTGAGTTGTAATCAATTGTGGGGATAGATTCATTCCACTTGGAAACATAATCATAAATAATGAGGATGAAGTCCACAACACCAACATCAAAGATCTTCACTTCTTACTAAAGATTGAGGGGAATCTCATCCCTCTAAGAAACATTACCAGATCGTTGAAATTGGTCGCAAGACTTGACAAAGAAGCTAGCATCCTTAAATATAGAGAGACAAAAGAACCCACAATGAAGGACCTTGAATGCAATCTTTTTGAAGCTCATGTTGCCCCTAGTTGGGCTTGAATGACATTCTTCAAGGATGAGAGGGCTTCCTCTTTAGATATGCACCATCATTGAAAGCTATCTGATCACAAGTTGAATAGATTAGGCTCCTCCCAATAGTAATGTTGAATGTATGACGTGAACCCGTTCCTTTTATTCCCTATGAAACATGGATGAATCGCTCCCACAATAAGATACTTCACAAAGTTAGCATACCATGGGTTGAATTGGATGCTTTCAATAAGTGGTCATCGAGAAAAGAGTCATTGGTAGGGATCAATCACTGTCTTAGATGAGCAGTTGGCTAATATGATCAGAAAGAACATGTTATGCTCGCTTGTTGTCTTTGATTACTAGATCAAACTCTTTGATCTCCTTAACTCGCATGTTCTAAACGGGGTAATAAGACTTTATATTACTTAGACACCCACAACAATAGTAATGAGGCTTTATGTAGTAAATGGGGTTGAACTCAGGTAAAAGGGTGGAAAGTGCTAAGAATATAAGCACCTTGGCTTTGTTATTCCCAGACAAAATCAAGATAAGTGTTCCTTACATGACAAAGGAATCCAAAAAATTAATATAACCAATGAAGAAAAGTAAAAGTTAAAGACAAGACAAAATTGGAACTAGAATCTTAAATGTGTTGTTGAAGATATGGATGGATAGGATCTTGGATAGGGTTTCACCATCTAAGATGAATTACCAAAATGGAATACTCACACACATTGTATAACCTTAGCAAGTTCACAAGAAATCACCATAAGTGTATATTCCCTCCTATCTCAAGCTTAGGATAGATCTTGATTTCAAGATTCTCTCTCTCTCTCTCTGTCAAGATGGCAAACAAATAATCCACATAAAGACATATGATAATTAGTTTTATCATTCCAAAATCCGCATGCATGCATACTACTCCTTAACTCTTAGATATAGGTTAATACTACTCTCTCAAGGTATTAACAATAAAATGTCACAACACAGTAGCTAATCATGCAAGTGAAGCATTAAGAACAATAGTATGAAGATATGCATTGCCAAGAGTACATATTGCTGACCTGAGAGTTATACTTTGTCCATATTTTCATAATAACTTAACCATTCCATATGTATATAATATGTCCATTTGAGATTGATTTCAAACATTAGGTACATGAAAAGGATCATTTCAATCAAGCCCTAGCTTGATGAAGTTCAAGTCAAAAGCAATGCAAATGCACTTTTTTGGAAAACACCCTAAAACCCTTAGGATGATTTTTTTAATCATTTTTATTGATGTAATCACTTGTAACTAAGATGAGAAAAAACTAGGAGCCCTTAATTCGAATATTTAATCACTTTAATGACATTTTCCAAAATTCATTACAGGGTGTTTTTTGGTCGAGTTATTCTTATGACAAACTCGATCAATCCCCTTGATATATTTTGAGAATGTCATGGTTCGGTCAACTTTCCTATACATAGAAATCGACTAATCCCTATACTATGCAAAACTAAATTTAAGTGATTTCCTGAGTTTCATCCAAGATAAAGTCGACTGATGCTTCAAACTTGCTTTGTCATATAGTGCAATTGATCGAGTTACCTTTATTAAAACTCAACTGAATGCACTGTACGAAGAATGCAGAAAAAGTGATTCTAATTGTTAGTCTGTTGCAAATCTAGAAATTACATCTGTTGCGACACCCCAAATGACTAGAAAAGGTTCCTTAGTGCTTCTAGCCTCTAGTTGATAACCCAACTATAAATAGGACCTCTTAGATTTCATTATAGGGTTGCTCCTTCATGCTATTCAAGTTCCTAGCTATAGTTGAGTGAATCCAGTCCACTTAAGCCTCTTTCTCTCTCTTTTTTGCAAATTAAAATGTCCATATGTGTGAGATAGGATCTGTGTGAGAGAGCTACTTCATTGCATTATTGTAAATTTCTCAAAGATTCCCTTTCCCCCAACCCCTTTCATTAAGATCAAGTTGGTGAAAGCTTCTCCAAGTGAAGTAGAAGGTGCAAAGCTTCTTCAAGGTTGAGGAAGAAGGTGCTAAAGCTTCTCCAAGTGGAAGGAGAAGAAAAAGATAGAAGATCCACGTGGAGAGTGGGTAAATCCTCAAGGCCAAAGACTTGTTCCAATAGTATATAACCTTTGTGAAGGTCTCTAGATAGCTAGAAAAGTGGGTAAGTCCTTGGAGGTATAATACTCTTTCTCAAGGACAAGTAATCCCATTGGGCAAGGTTTATTGAATCCTTTTTGTCCTTACAAAGGAGGTTGGGTATCCTTGACCCAGAAAAGGAATGTCATCTTGTATGTTTTATATTGGAATATAAGTATAAATGGGTTGAAAAATCCTAGAGCTTGACCTCTCTAAGTAGTGGATTAACTTTCTCCTAGTTTGAAGATTGGAACCACTCTACATATCTTATTCATTGTGATTGTTCAATCTCAATCATCCTTTCTATGTATGCTTAGTTGCACTACAAATTTAATATTGTAATTCCCATATATTGTAGTAACTTGAAGGTCTAACCATTTTTGTGCAAGTAATTTATCTCTATTCACCCCCTAGAGCCCATTGATCCAAAAAGTGGTATCAGATCCACAGTCTTTTCCACTAAGCTCTCCAACGATATGAGAAGATGGGTGACAAACTACTTTGGTCTCTAAACTTGGAAGGTGGTTTCTCCATGAGACCCCTAATCTTAGACGGCACAAACTTCCTTTATTGGAAGAGATGGATGTGGTCCTACCTTCAAGAGATGATCTATGACATGTGGAAAGCAGTCATCCTTGATTATAAGGATCTGAAGGGTGATGTAGCCACTTGGGATGAAGCCAAGATCAAGAAGGGACGATTGTATGTAAAGGCAATTAGCATCATCTATGTTTCCCTCAGCCCCTCTGACTTCAAGAGGATCTCATCTTGGGACACAACCCATTAGATTTGATACAAGTTGTGCATCACGTATAAAGGAACAAACCAAGTCAAGGAGTCAAAGATCTACATGCTAAAGGAACTCCTTGAAAACTTCAAGATAAGGAAGAAGGAGAGAATGGCTAAAATGTACACAAGGATCAACAACATGATCAATGGACTTGCTTCTTTAGGCCACACCATGGATAGAGGGACCATCAACTCTAAGATTCTAAAGTCTCTCCCCCAGAGATGGGAATCCAAGGTGACTTCCATTGAAGAAGTTAAAAGCCTTGGTGACATAGCCACCAAAGAGCTCATTGGCAACCTTCAAGCTCATGAGCTAAGACTTGACAAACAAGAGGAAGATGAGAATCAAGAAGAGAAGGAATCAAAGAATATCAAAGACAATGCCTAAAAGGTCAAGTGCAGGCAATGATTCTCCAACAACAACTTGATTGTCAGTCCTCTCCTCCCTCCTCAAGTGAAGATGAAGTCCTTAGTGACCATGAAGCAAACTACTCCAAGGGCAAGAAATTCAAGGGAAAGTCTTCCTCCTCCACTCCAAGGTGCTATGAATTTGGAAAAAAGGGACACTATGAGAATGAGTGCCCCAAGGCCAAGAAGTCCTACAACAAGATCAGCTCCAAGAAAAGAGAGGACTACAAGAAGGAAGGCAAGTACAAGAGGAAGGACAAGAAGAGAAAAGATGCAGCCCATGCCGCATGCGAAGAGTCCTCTACAAAAGATTCCAAATCCAAAGAGGGAGAATGCCACCTTCCTCTCATGACCTCTACTAGAGAAGACATTTATGATGTATGTGAGGTATGTGAGGTAAGTGAGGTAAGCTTACATGAGTTATCTAAAGAAACTCTCATTGATATGTTTAATGCTACCCACTCTTCTTATTCTGAATGTAAATCTAAGAAGAAGAGATTAGGGAAGATCATAGATGAATTGTATGCTACAATTGATATTCTTGATCAAAATGAGAAATTTCATCTTGATAGCATTGATTCCTTGCAAGGGTAGTTTCATGTCCTTGAGATCCAATACAATGAAGTTGAAGTAGAGAATGGTATCTACCTTAAGAACATCAATAGTCTTACAGAGGAAAACAAAGCCCAAATTCATGAGCTTGTTTTATTTAGAACTGAAAATGATGATCGTAAACATGCTTGTGATGCTATTAAAGATGAAAATGGGGTTTCTATTAATGATCTTATCATGCTTAGAAATGTAAATGCTCAATGGAATGATCATACTAATGATCTTTCCTCTAGACCTCTATTGCCTAGTAATGAGTTGGCTAGAATTACTCGTGAGAAAGATTCCTATAATACTAAATCCCTTTGTTTGGAGGCCAACTTACTACATGCACAAAATGATCTTCCTAGTTTATCTTCTACTGTCATTACTCTTAGTGATTATAATGACAAACTTAGAGCTTCCTTACAGAAATTCCTTAAAGGAAAAAAGTCCCTCAATGAAGTTCTATATCACTCTACCAAACAAGTCGGTACTAGTGTTTTAGGATATGTAGGGGGAGCTCCAAAGAGAAAGAGAAAGGTCAAGGGTAAGAAAAGAGCAAGGAACCTCTAATTTTCCATGGAGAGTCATTTGGCTGTAAGAACCCTATAGTTTTGTGTGCATTGCAAGAGTGATGACCATTACTCAACTTATTGTCCTTACAGAGAGAAGTGGACCAACCCAGAGATGAAATGGGTCCCCAAGATAACACTGGATCCTAAGGTTTGAATTGGGCACAACATCTTACTTTCTTGTAGGTAAAAGGAAAATGGACTGTTGATAGTGGTTGCTCATAGCATATGACAGGTGAAATCAGCCACTTCTACCAATTCACAAAGAAGAAAGGAGGATCAGTACGTTTGGTGACAACAACAAATGTAAAGTGATAGGTGAGGGTGATGTAGGTGATACACTATGCATCAAGAATGTTGTTGTGGATGGCCTACATCACAATTTAATTAGTGTTAGTCAATTTTGTGATAATGGTTATCTTTTTCTTTTTACTTCACTTGAATGATTGCTTCTAGATTCCCTCTCCTACAATGTTATATATAAGGGAACTAGAAATTGTAATCTCTATGTTATTGTTCATGACTCTATTAAACCTATTATTGGTAGATGTCTTGTTGCCAATTTGAATGTTATTTCTCAATGGCACCGAAGGCTTGGTCATTTAAATATGCAAATTGAAGAAGTTGAGCAAAAAGGAATTGGTTAAAAGACTTCCTAAATTGGACTTTGAAAAGGATGAGGAATGCCAACCTTGTACCCAAGGAAAGCAAACCAAATCCTCCTTTAAATCCAAAAGAGTCCTTAGTACCAAAATATCTCTTGAAACTCTTCATATTGATATATTTGGACCAATGAGAACTCAATCACTTCATGGTAGCAAGTATTGCCTCGTGATTGTCGATGACTTTTCTCGCTATACTTGGACCTTCTTTCTTGTTTCAAAAAGTGACACTCTTGATTTTTCTCGGCTTTTTGTAAACGAGTTGAAAATGAAGCTTCTTGACTGATTGTCTCTATTTATAGTGACCATGGGGAAGAGTTTGAAAATGACTTGTTTGAATGGTTTTGTGATGAATCGAAGTATGCACATAACTTTTCTTCACCTCAAACACCTCAACAAAATGGGGTTGTAGAGATAAAGAATAGGTCGGGCCAAAGATGTTAGCACTTCATGTTTTGTGCAAAACTGGGTTTTCACTCATCCATCCTTGAAGAAACCCCCTATGAGTTATGGTGTGGTAGAAAGACTTCCATTGATTTCTTTCGTGTTTTCAGTTATCCTTGTTTTGTTTTGAACACCAAGGATTTGCACAATAAGTTTAATGTGAAATCGTACAAGGCTTTCTTTCTTGGCTAAGCACTACTAGCAAGGCTTAATAGAGTGTTTAACATTGAATTGTCTAAAGTAGAAGAATATATCAATGTTAAATTTGCTGAGACTAACCCCTCTATTTCCAAGAATAATGTTAATGATGATGTTGTAGATGAGGTGGTCCCTCACCTGAAAGAGCTCAACATTGTTGATAAAGGAAAATAGCTTTTAGTT
This sequence comes from Alisma plantago-aquatica, assembly GCA_963693085.1. Taxonomy (NCBI): domain Eukaryota; kingdom Viridiplantae; phylum Streptophyta; class Magnoliopsida; order Alismatales; family Alismataceae; genus Alisma; species Alisma plantago-aquatica. The sequence goes on along the minus strand of OY856409.1, from coordinate 1,916,372,896 downwards.
GATGAATAAGAGAAAGAAGAACAAACGAAGGATCCAACTCCACGCTTTGCAAAGCATCATTCTAAAGATCTCATTTTAGGAAAGGGTGTAGACACAGGATGCATATAAGAAGGAACAAGCTGACATCCCCTTCATCTCTCAACAAGCTTGATGAAAGTGGGAAAGTGGTAAGGAACAAAGCAAGATTATTAGCTCAAGGTTACAACCAATAGGGAGGTATCGATTTTCATGAAACTAATGCACATGTTGCTAGACTTGAATCTATTATAATGCTACTTGATTTTCTAGTTACAAGAATTTCATGCTTTATCAAATGGATGTCAAAAGTTCATTTTGGAATGGTATAATAGAAGACGAAGTCTATGTGGCTCAACCTCCCAGCTTTGAACATGATAAATTGCCTAATCATGTATACTTGTAACAAAAATGTCTCTATGGACTCAAACAAGCCCCTTGAGCTTGGTATGAGAAACTAAAGAACTTTTTGCTAGACAATGGGTATATCATGGGAAAAGTTGATTCAACACTATTTCTAAAACACACTTCTAGCCTCTTTTTGACCATTCAAATTTATGTTGATGATAATTTTTTGGCAGAACTGATATTGATCTTTGCAAGGATTTTACTTCTCTTGGAACCTTCACTAGAGGTTTGACATCCATTGGAATGTCAACCGATGGAGGAAACAAATGGATGAGGGTCAATGAAACTAGAGATGGAATGCTCAAGACCAATTTTAGTAGTCTGGTGGAATCATCGTTGATCCATTTTATGGGGGGAGTAGCTTGTCTTTATAGGAGAGGTTAGGGTTTAAAACACTTCCAAGTAATTTCAAATTTGAGTCTCAATCTCCACGCAAAGGGTCTACAATGGCATGTAGATAAAGAGCTTCTTGACTATTAGAATTTAAATTCATGTGGGGGCATAGATATTTTGTTGAATGTGAACTCTACCCAACCATTAGTGGCTAGGCTGGAATCCCACCAAATCTCATTGCCTGACTAGACATTGGAGGGATGTGTCTGCTCGGTTATAGAGGGTGAGGGTGGGCATTGGTGTGTGGAGTCAGCCTGATCATCAGAGTGAAGAGGTAGAAACTCCATTATTTCTCAAGACTCTCATCGATCAACGAGTTTGGAATTTTTGTTAGAGGGTTAGAACAAGGGTTTTGTCGATGGTCACCATCAATGCCCGATGCTAGGCCAATTTCCAGACAAGATATCTATTACGGTCATCTTATGGTAAATAAGAAAGGTCTTCAGTCAGTGCACACACCTTTTAGTCGATTGATATGACATACATGAGGCATTGATGGCAGGACCAATCATTTGGGGTCAATCAATGAAAAGTATGTTTAGAAAGAAACCCACTAGATGAGGCTACCAGCTTGTGGACTTATGCGTGCATCGACGAATATGTTGTCCGATGAAGATATTAACTGATGAAGGAATGAATCAACATAAATCATGTCCATTTATAAAATATTTCTCAGACTATCGAGTTGGTTAGTGGGACTACCATATCCTACATTGATGCACATGATATGAGGGTCAAACATGCCCTAGAAACCAAATAAAATGATGAAAAATCTTACAATTTAATATGAAATTAAGAAAACCAAAATGCAAGCTATTCCTAGATTAAAAATACATATTTGAAGGTGAGGAAAAGCTAAAAATGCTAAAAATTAGGATGAATATGCATTCATCATATAAACCCAAACTTAAATGTTGTTTGTCCTTGAGTGACAAAAAATCTGAAACAATTGCCAAATGGATACTTTCAACCCATGAGATTGCCTATCCTTCACATCATGCTCATTAACTACCACCTGATATGGACAAGCTATCCAACTTCCTGAGGAAACTAAACACATCTATCTATATCTTTGTTAAAAAAACTTCCTAGATACACATTCTAACCACTATCCCCAATACCATGCACATCTAAGAGTTTTCATGAAAGTTTGAAGAGTCCCATAGAACAACAAATATGCATAAGATTCAACATTAGGGAGCCTAAAAAGATATCGAAATGAGCATTCATTGTCTCCCTGGGTGGAAAATGGAGAGAAGGGATGTGTAAGGAAGATGAGGATCTCGCCTCTATTTGATTTGAGATTGCATTTATTCATGCAAATACATATATGGAACATGTTATCCTTTTGTGCATGTTGGCATCTTTTCTATACTTTTGAGTGGTGTGTCATCCTTATTACATAGAGAAGGGTATGAAAGAGGAAGATATAGTAGGTAGAAGTGGGCCACACCAAACTTAGAGTTTGGTACATTTATGGTTTTGTTATTTTCTTTTTGATGGATGGAAGGTAAGAACATGAAAGAAGTTTAGAAGAGGGGTCACATAAATATGCAACTTGATCTACCAAACAGTGTACTAGGTCGTTCCCCTAGTCCCATAGTGCACAAATAGTGACATGATAAGGGGGAAAAATTGATAATTCCTTGAATTTGTTTCAGTAGTCAACTAGAAGAACTATTGTGTTTGATCTCCTTCAGTTCCTCATATACTTTCCAACTTTTATAGAGAAACATGATGTTTGGGTTCCTAGGTTATATGGGATGGTTTTTAGCCATTGGTTGTTACAAAAATTGGTCATTTTGAGGCATTGTTTCAATTAAGGGGAGTTAAGTAATGATGACATGAATAGATGCAAATAGAAATTTTTTTAATCTAATCCAACTAGATAATGGCTTTACTTACTCTAAAGAACAATAATTTTGTAAAAAAAATTAATCTTAATGTTATGAGGAAGAATGCAATGTAAAAATGCAGTGATGAGATCATAAGTTACAAACATGGTTAAAAAACAATAACATGTAGGTGTAGGTAGATGATATAATGCATACTGCCACCCTCCAACTTGAACTCAGATATTTTCTCACCCTAAGAAAACACTAAATCCAAAATGGAGGGTAAGGACTTTGTTGGTTGGTCCATGAGTTGTGGTTGCTCGATATTAAAAAAAGTCATTCACTTACAATCAAAATTGTTGGAACATGCAATCATGTCTTGATCTACAGTAACAATCTTAATTCAATATGAAGTAAGATGTGAAAACAACTAGGAATGAAAGTAAAACTCAAGTTTCCACCTAATAAGTGCCTCTATTTAACGTCTATAGCTTGACGCTTGAAGCTCAATCATGGTATGTCAAGGGAAGGACCGATATGTGTTTGTTATCTTACATATCATCCATTATGAAGTAGCATATGAGAGGATGTCCATTGACTTTGAATTCTTTAGTCTTCTCACTCCAAAATATAAAGCTTCATGAGGGAATATATACTTTAATCATGAATGGACTTGACCATCTAGTTTTGAGCTTTCCTAGAAAAACTAAGATGAGAGCTGTGTAGAAATACTTAATCTTTGACCTATAGATCAAACTGCTTCATGTGGCCATCATGCCACGTCTTAATGTACTCCTTCTAAACGTGTGCTTTTTCATTAGTTGTTAGTCGTAATTTTTTTAGATCTTATAGTTGAAGTAGATGATTTTTCTTTACTACATGGAGGTCAAAGTTGAGATTCTTACTTGCCCATTGAGCTTTGTATTCAACCTCCATAAGTAAGTGACAAGGCCTACCATAAATTAGGCAAAAAGGTGTACTATCTAGGGGGTTCTTCTTAGTATTTCAATAAATCCAGAGTGTGTCAATTAGTTTGTTAGACCAATCTTGCATTGTCCTACCAACTTTGTTTTCAAGAATGGCCTTGATTTTTCTATTGGAAACCTCAACTTGGCCACTCATCTGGGGATGATATAGGGAAACCACATGGTGAGAGACACCATACTTGTGAATGAGCACTTTTGAGCTATGCTCAAGGAAGTGTGATCCCCCATTGGAAATGATAGTGTTGGGTACTCCAAAGCATGGGATATAATGTCATTAAAATGTTTGGTGACTAGCTTGGAGTTGCAATAAATTGTGGGGATAGCTTCATCCCACTTGGAAACATAATCATAAATAACAAGCATGTAGGAGAAGCCATTAGAGGAGGGAAATGGACCTATGTACACTACAACACCAACATCAAAGATCTTCACTTCTTTCTAAAGATTGAGGGGCATCTCATCCCTCTTAGAAACATTACTAGATCATTGAGATTGGTCGCAAGACTTGATAAAGAGGCTAGCATCCTAAAATATAGAGAGACAAAAGAACACACAATGAAGGACCTTGAATGTAGTCTTTTTGGACCTCATGGTGTCCCCAATTGGGCTTGAATGACATTCTTCAAGGATGAGAGGGCTTCCTCTTTAGAGATGCAACATCAGTGAAGGTTGTATGATCACAAGTTGAATAGATTAGGGTCATCCCAGTAGTAATGGTGAATGTCTAACATGAACCTATTCCTTTTGTTCCCTATGAAATATGTATGAATCACTCCTACAATAGGATAATTCACAAAGTTAGTATACCATGGGTTGAAGTGGACACTTTTAACAAGTGGTCATCGAGAAAAGAGTCATTGGTAGGGATCATTCATTGTCTTAGATGAGCAGTTGGCTAATATGATCAGAAAGAACATGTTATGTTCTCTTCTTGTCTTTGATTTCCAGATCGAACTATTTGATCACCTTAACTCACACATTCTAAAAGGAGTAATCATACTTTATATTACTTAGACACCCGCAACAATAACAATGGGGCTTTGTGTAGTAAACGGGTTGAACTCAGGTACAAGGGTGGAAAGTGCTAAGAATATAAGAACCTTGGCTTAGTTATGCCAAGTCAGAATCAAGATAAGTATTCATACATAACGATGGGATCCAAACAATCAATATAACCAATGAAGAAAAGTAAAAGGCTAAAGACAAGACAAAATTGGAACAAGAATCTTAAATGTGTTGTTGAAGATATGGATGGATAGGATCTTTGATTGGGTTTCACCATCTAAGATGACTCACCAACGTGCAATACTCACACACATTGTATACCCTTAGAAATTTTACAAGAAATCATCATAAGTGTCTATTCCCTCCTATCTCGAGCTTAGGATAGATCTTGATTTCAAGATTGTCTCTCTCTCTATAAAGATGGAAAACAAATAATCAACATAAAGCTATATGATGATTAGATTTATCATTCCAATATTCTCATGCATGCATACTACTCCATAACTGTTAGATATAGATCAATACTACACTCTCAAGTTATTAACAATCAAATGACACAAGACAATATCTAATCATCCAAGTGAAGAATTAAGAACAACAGTATGAAGATAGGCATTCCCAAGAGTACATATTGTTGACCTAAGAGTTATACTTTGTCCATATTTTCATAATGACATAACCATTCCATTCATATGTATCTAATATGTCTAGTTGAGATTGGTATCAGGCATTAGGTACATAAAAAGGTTCATTTCAATCAAGCCCTAGCTTGATCAAGTTCAAGTCAAAAGTGATGCAAATGCACTTTTTTGGAAAACACCCTAAACCCTTAGGATTTTTTTAATCATTTATATTGATGTAATAACTTGTAACTAAGATGGTAAAAAATCAGGATCCCTTAATTCAAATGTTTAAATCACTCTAATGACATTTTCCAAAATTCATTATAGGGTGCTTTTTGATCGAGTTATTCCTGTGACAAACTCAACCTATCCCCTTGATGAATTTTGAGAATGTCATGGTTCGGTCGACTTTCCCATACATAGAACTCAACCGATACCTGCCTGGGCAAAACTAAATTTAAGTGATCAGCCGAGTTTCATCCAAAATAAACTTGACCGATGCTTCAAACTTGCTTTGTCATATAGTGCAATAGGTCAAGATACCTTTATTAAAACTTGATCGAATGCATTGTACGGAGAATGCATAAAAATGATTCTAATGGTTATATTGTTGCAAAACTCAAAATTATATTTGTTGCAACGCGCCAAATGACTAGAAAACATTCCTTAGTTCTTCTAGCCTCTAGTAGACACCCCAACTATAAATAGGACCTCTTGGATTTCATTGTAGGGTTTCTCGTTCATGTTATTCAAACTCCTAGATATAGTTGAGTGAATCCAGTCCACTTGAGCCCCTTTTCTCTCTCTTGTTTGCAAATCAAAACATCCATATGTGTGTGATAGCATTTGTGAGAGAGAGATATTTCATTACATTATTGTAAATCTCTCAAAGCTTCCCTTTCCCCAACCCCTTTCTTTAAGATCAAGTTGGTCAAAGCTTCTCTAAGTGAAGGAGAGGGTGCAAAGATTCTTCAAGGTTGAAGAAGAAGGTGCTAAAGCTTCTCTGAGTGGAAGGAGAAGGAAAAGGTAGAAGATCCACAAGGAGAGTGGGTAAATCCTCAAGGCCAAAGACTTTTTGTAGTAGTAGGTTACCTTTTTTAAAGTCTCTAGCTAGCTATAAAAGTGGGGTCCTTGGAGGTACAATACTCTTTCTCAAGGATAAGTAGTCCCTTTGTGCAAGGTTTATTGGCTCCTTTTAGTCCTTAAAAGGAGATTGGGTATCCTTGTCCCGGGAAAAGGAATGCCATCTTGTATGTCTTATAATGGAATATAAGTATACATGGGTTGCAAAATCCTAGAGATTGACCTCTCAAGGTAGTGAACTAACTTTCTCCTAGTTTGAAGTTTGGAACCACTCTACATAGATTATTCATTTTGACTGTTCAATCTCTCTCATACTTGCTATGTATGCTTAGTTGCACTACAAATTTAATATTTGCAAATCTAATATCTTGTAGTAACTTAAAGGTCTAACAATTTTTGTGAAGTTGGTTTTAGCTCTATTCACCACCCTAGAGCCCATTGATCCAACAAGTGATATTAGATCCATGGTCTTCTCCGCTAAGGCCTCTTATGATATGAGAAGATGGGCGACAACCTACTTGGGTCTCTCAACTTGAAAGGTAGTTTCTCCATAAGACCCCCAATCTTTGACGGCACAAACTTCCTATATTAGAAGAGATGGATGTGGTCCTACCTTCAAGGGATGAGATAAGACATGTAGAAAGTAGTCATCCAAGATTGTAAGTATCTGAAGGGTGATGTAGCAACTTGGTATGAAGCCAAGATCAAGAAGGTACAACAATGTAAAGGCAATTAGCATCATCTACGCTGCCCTCACCCCCTCTGAAGTCTATCGGATCTCATCTTGGAACACAACCTATGAGATTTGGAACAAGTTGTGCATCACCTATCATGGCACAAAAGCAAGTCAAGGAGTCAAATATCTACATGCTCAAGGGAATCCTTAAAAAATTCAAGATGGGCAAGAAGGAGAGAGTGGTTGAAATGTACACAAGGCTCAATACCATCATCAACAAACTTGCTTCTTTGGTCCACACCATGGATAGAGGGACCATCAACTCCAAGTTTCTAAGGTCTCTTCCTAAGAGATGGGAATCCAAGGTGACTTCCATTGAAGAAGTTAAATGCCTTGGTGAAATAGCCGCTGAAGAGCCCATTGGAAACCTTCAAGATCATGAGATAAGACTTAACAAATAAGAGTAAGATGAGAAGCAAGAAGAGAAGAATCAAAGAAGATCAAAGACAATGCCCTCAAAGGTCAAGTGGAGGCAATGATTCTCCAACAACAACTTGCTTTCCGGTCCTCTCTTCCCTCCTCGATTGAAGATGAAGCCCTTAGTGACCATGAAGCAAACTACTCCAAGAGCAAGCACTTTAAGGGAAAGTATTCCTCCTCCTCCACTACAAGGTGTTATGAATGTGGAAAAAAGGGACACTACAAGAATGAGTGCCCCAAGGCCAAGAAGTCCTACCACAAGAGCATCTCCAAGAAAAGGAAGGACTATAAGAAGGAAGTCAAGTACAAGAAGAAGGACAAGAAGGACAAGAAGAGAAAAGATGTGGCCCCATGCCACATGGGAAGAGTCCTCTACAAGTGACAACTCCAATGAGGGAGAATGCAACCTTGCTCTCATGGCCTCTACTAGTGAAGACATTTATGAGGTAAGTGAGGTAAGCTTACATGAGTTATCCAAGGAAACTCTCATTTATATGCTTAATGCTACCCACTCTTCTTATTCCAAATGCAAATCTAAGAAGAATAGATTAGGGAATATCATAGATGAATTGTATGCTAAAATTGATATTCTTGATCAAAATGAGAAATTTCATCTTGATAGCATTGATTCCTTGTAAGGGTAGTTTCATGACCTTGAGATCCAATACAATGGATTGAAGTAGATAATGTCTTACGGAGGAAAACCAAGCTCGAATTGATGAGCTTGTTTTACTTAGAACAGAAAATAATGATCTTAAACATGCTTGTAATGCTATTAAATATGAAAATAGGATTTCTCTTGATGATCTTATCATGCTTAAAACTGAAAATGCTAGTTTGCTTTCTCATATTAATGATCTTTCCTCTAAACCTCTATTACCTAGTAATGAGGTAGTTAGAATTACTCTTGAGAGAGATTCCTACCATAATAAATCCCTCTGTTTGGAGGCCAACTTACTTCATGCACAAGATGATCTGGCTAGTTTATCTTCTACTATCATTATTCTTAATGATGATAATCACCAATTTAGAGTTTCCTTGTAGAAATTCCTTAAAGGGAAAAAGTCCCTCAATAAAGTTCTATATCACTCTTACAAACAAGCTGGTACTAGTGTTTTAGGATATGTAGGGGGAGCTCCAACGAGTAAGAGCAAGGGCAAGGGTAAGAAAAAGAGCAAGGAACCTCCAATTTTCCATGGAGAGTCATCTGGCTCTAAGAACACCTTGGTTTGTGTGCATTGCAAGAGTTATGTCCATTACTCAACTTATTGCCCTTATAGAGAGAAGGGAACCAACCCAAAGATAAAATGTGTCCCCAAGCTTACACTAGATCCCAATGTTTGAATTGGGCACTGACATCTTACTTTCTTGTAGGTAAAAGGAAAATGGATTGTTGATAGTGGTTGCTCAAAGCATATGATAGGTGAAATCAACCACTTCAACCAATTCACAAAGAAGAAAGGAAGATCAGTACATTTGATGACAACAACAAAGGTAAAGTAATAGGTGAGGGTGATATAGGTGATTCATTGTGCATCTAGAATGTTCTTATGGACAACCTACATCATAGTGTAATTACTATTAGTCAATTGTGTGATAATGGCTATCATGATCTTTTTACCTCACTTGAATGCTTTCTTTTAGATTCCCTTTCCTACAATGTTATATATAAGGGAACTAGAAATCATAATATATATGTTATTGTTCTTGACTCTATTAAGACTATTGTTGGTAGATGTCTTGTTGCCAATTTGAATGATATTTCTCTAAGGCATCGTAGGCTTGGTCATTTAAATATTGAAGAACTTGAGCAAAAAGGAATTGGTTAAGGGACTTCCTAAAATGGTTTTTGAGAAGGATGAGGAATGCCAATCTTGTACCCAAGAAAAGTAAACCAAAACCTCCTTTAAATCCAAAGGATTCCTTAGTACCAAAATATCTCTTGAACTTCTTCATATTGATCTATTTGGTCCAATGAGAACTCAATCACTTTGTGGTAGCAAGTATTGCCTCATGATTGTCAATGACTTTTCTCTCTATACTTGGACCTTCTTTCTTATTTCAAAAATTGACACTCTTGATGTTTTCTTGGCTTTTTGTAAATGAGTTGAAAATGAAGCTTCTTGTTGGTTCTTCTCTATCAGTAGTGACCATGGGGGAGAGTTTGAAAATTACTTGTTTGAATGGTTATGTGATGAATCAGAGTATACACATAACTTTTCTTCACCTCGAACACCTAAAAAATGGGGATTTTAGAGAGAAAGAATAGGCCGGGTCAAATACGTTAGCTCTTCATGTTTTGTGCAAAATTGGGTTTTCACTCATCCATCCTTGAAGAAACCTCCTATGAGTTATGGTGTGGTAGAATTCCTTCCATCGATTTCCTTCATGTTTTCAGTTGTCCTTGTTTTGTTTTGAACACCAAGGATTTGCTGGATAAGTTTGATGTGAAATGGTATAAGGCTTTCTTTCTTGGATAAGCACTACTAGCAAGGTTTATAGAGTGTTTAACATTGAATTGTCTAAAGTAGAAGAATCTATCAATGTTAAATTTGTTGATACTAACCCCTCTATTTCCAAGAATATTGTTAATGATGATGTTGTAGATGAGGTGATCCCTCACCTGAAAGAACTCAATATTGTTGATAAAGGAAAGGAGGTGTTAGTTGATGAAGAAGAGAAATAAGAAGAAAAGAATGATCCAACATGCTTTGCAAATCATCATCCTAAAGATCTCATTATAGGTGATCCTTTTGAAAGGGTGTAGATGTGGGTTACATACAAGAAGGAACAAGCAGACATCACCTTCATCTCTCAACTTGAGCCAAAGAATGTCAAACAAGCTCACAATAATGATGAATGGATCCTATCCGTCCAAGAAGAGTGGGAGAAGTTCAGAAAGAACAAGGTGTGGACCTTAGTGCCAAAACCAAATGCTAGGAAGATCATTGGCACCAAGTGGGTCTCCCGCAACAAGCTTGATGAAAATGTGAAACTGGTAAGGAACAAAGCAAGATTAGTAGCTCAAGGTTACAACCAATAGGGAGGTATTGATTTTCTTAAAACTTATGCAAATGTTGCTAGACTTGAATCTATTAGAATGCTTCTTGCTTTTGCTAGTTACAAGAATTTCCTACTTTATCAAATGGATGTTAAAAAATCATTTTTGAATGGTAAAATAGAAGTGGAAGTCTATGTGGCTCAACCTACCAACTTTGAACATGATAAATTTCTTGATCATGCTTACTTGTTACAAAAATCTCTCTCTGGACTCAAACAAGCCCCTATAGCTTGGTATGAGAAACTAAAGAACTTTTTGATTGACAATGGGTATGTCATTGGATTCTACTCTAATTCTAAAACACACTTCTAGAAACTTTTTGACCATTCAAATTTATGTTATGTTATTATTTTAGGTGGAACTAATATTGATCTTTGCGTAGAGTTTACTTCTCTTATGAAAAGTGAGTTCGAGATGAGCATGCTGGCAAAACTTACTTTCTTCCTCGGCATCCAAATCAAGCAAACCAAGGAAGGTAACTTCATCAACCAAGGCAAGTACACTAGTGAAGTACTTCAGTGCTTTAGAATGGTGAACACCAAGTCGATGGACACCCCCATGTCAAACTCCTCCAAGCTTGACAAAGATGAAGAAGGTGAGAAAGTGGATGAGAAGCTCTATAGAGGTATGATTAGAAGTTTACTCCATTTAGCTATCTCTAGACCTGGCATAATGTTAGTGTCGTATTGTGTGCTTTCTTTCAATAAAGTTCTAGAAAATCACACCTCATAGTGATTAAGAGTATTTTGAGGTATCTAGCCAAAACTTAAAATTTTAGACTATGGTATCCCAAGTCAAGAGATTTTACTCAACTGCCTATAGTGATGTTAATTATGCATGGTGCTTGATAGATAGAAATTGAACAAGTGACACTTGCTTCTTCCTAAGACCATGCTCAGTTTCTTGGTTCTCTAAGAAACAAAGCACACTGGCTCTTTCAACTATCGAGGTTGAATACATTGCACATGGGAGTTGTTGTTCCCAAGTTCTATGGATGAAGCAAATGCTCTAGGATTTTAACATTCATTTTGATGCTTCTCCTATCTACTATGACAATACTAGTGCAATTAATCTCTCTTATAATCCTATATTGCATAGTAGAGCTAAATATATAGAGGTCCATCATCATTTTCTTCATGACCACATTTCCAAGAAGGATATCTATATCACACATGTGGACATGGAGAATCAGATTGCGGATATTTTTACTAAATGTCTAGCTATAGAGAAATTTACTTTTATTAGATCAAAACTACTCATAACTACTCTTGATGATATAGACATGAAATCGATCTAGATTTTATCATCCGTATATGTTTCTGGCTCATGTTTTGTCATGTTTCACTTGAAAGTGCTATAATTGCCATGTTTTATACCTTGTTTCGCTTATTTTTGGTTATCTTTTGCAAACAAATGTTTTATCAAAAATAGTAGCCAATGATGAGTGGAATGTGCCTAAGTATGTTCAAAAAAAAGCTAGAGAAATAAATTTATATAGCACTCTAGAGGCTTTGAATTAAATTATCTATGTTTTCGATAGGCTAACCAATCGGTCGAGTTTGGCCTGATACAACTCGACTGATCCCTGGCTGAGGATTGAGTTATAATGCAGGTTCGGTTGACTTTCCTACACATATAACTCAACTGATCATGTGAATGGATGAAAATTAAAAAGGGCAATTGGTCAACTTTTCTCCCTCTCAACTAGAGAAAGCCAACTGATATCCAAATTCCAATGCTCATCCTCCAACCCTAGGCTAGCCCAACCTCTCCTACACCCTTCCTAGCCTCCGATCAGCCTTCCTTTCCTTTCCCAACTGTGACCTAGGTGGTTTTGTGACCTCCTTGTAGCATTTTCCTTCTCGTTTGGTGGTCATTGCATTTCAATCCGACCTAGATGGCCTCCAATCATAGGAAACAATCTACCCCATCTTGAGCTCCATCATCATCCTTCATTCCTTGTCATGTCTCCTTTGATGGAACCTCCTTCATCCCATCTCAAGCTTGAATAGGTATAAGGAAATCCTTCTTAGGAATCCCTTTCCTTTATGTTCTTCATTTGAACCTCATTTTGCAACAACTGAGGTGAGTAAGGAGGTGTTAGGGTGTTCAAATCACACAATCTTAGTGCTTTGTGTGTAGAGCGTTTGTGCTTCACAAATGTCATGTCTAGCACGATGGTGGTCCATGAGTTTTATGCCAATCTTACATGGAACTACAACACCAATGTACCACCACCTAATTTCCAAGTCATCCTGACGTCGATGATAGCCGGTACCAAGATAACAAACTTTGAGGATTCATTGGATACCTATTTCTCTTCTACCGACATCATCCCATCTTGGGTGGCTTCCTATCCTTCCTACCATGACCTATTTGACCCTGAAGGTTTCTACAAGTGCTTTGAACGCCTTCTTACCCTTCCCAATATCCATAAGTTCTTAAAGAAGCCTGATGTCCCATACTGGAAGAAGTCCACCATATCCTCCTCATCCTTTAATATTAATACATGTCTGATTGCTTTAGTAGTAAATTATGATATACATCCCAAAAGGAATCAAAGGGAGATTGCAGAGAATACTATAGTGATCATGTACTTTCTATTGAATAATATCGAAGTCAACTGGGCACATTATATTCTTCTCCATATGACTTGCTTTAACTTAGGGAAGAACACGACCAGTACCCATCTCCCTTATACTAACCTCATATGTGGTGTGTTTGCTCACCATGATGAAAAATCTCTCTTTCATGACCTTGGCTACAAACCAATTCAGAAAGGAGTTTGCATTAGTGAGACAACCATCAAGAAAACCTTTCTTCCTACCTCCTCCACCACCCCAGGTTCCTCTACCTCCACCCAAGCCTCTCCACCACCACCCCGACCTGACTGTGCCTCATTTTCTATATCTAATGAAACCCTCATGGGATATATGATACATTAGCATGCATACAACCTTCAGGTTTAGGATCATATTCACCAGGACCTCATTCAAATCATGTCACACATAGTAGGTATACCCAGGTGTTGACTATGCTTCTTATGCATAAAGTCAGTTCTACCCTGAACCACCATGTGCTACTTCTATTGTACCCATTGCTGCTTATGATGGTGAACCTATCCCTACCCCTAGTTCTCTTCCACTTCTGGATCTTCCCATTGTCCCTGCTGCCACTATGCTCGCTAGTTATGATGGAGTTGCTACTCCTAGTTTTGAGTAAGCAAATGCATTACATGCATGTGTCATGTCCTGGGCTGAGAAGAATGCCAGATGGCCTAGTACTCATGCTTTTGGACCTGCTACTGATGAGGAGATGTCTGACCAGGATGCCAAGGAAGAAGTTGGAGACGATGGTGATGTTGAGGATGGTGATGATACCAGTGATGAGTTGGATCTTCTGATGATGATGATGATGGTGCTGAAACCACATGTGTTACCTCTGTTGCACCTTCATATGATGACGAGGATTACCATCCAGAGCCCGAGGATGATGATGTTGATGATGACCCTATTGATATAGATAACCTAGATGTTTAGTTCTTGTTCTATAGAGTGTTCATCTAGATATATTTCAATAGACCTTTTTATGCATTGAACACTTGGGCATTGTAATTGAGGTTTACTATTTTCTTGTATCGTCATTTCTCACAGGCTTGTAGTTTTCTTATCAAGAGGACATCTCTAGTTTTGTTATCTTAATTTTATGTACCTAATGAGTTGATGGTATGTTCTCCCATATTTTTATTATGACTCTAGATTGCATGTTTCTATCTAATTTGTCTCTATATGGTGCTTGCTTTAGGGGTTTCTAGTGTAGTTTGTGCCTATGGCGAAGACCTATGATTTGTTGCTCTTCTACTCCCTACCTTTTTCAAATGACAAAGGGGAAAAGAAATGAGCTCAGGCATATTGAAATTATTTCTTGTGTGATCCTTTTCTAGTCAATTATCTGAAATATCATGTGACTTGCTAGAGGACCATGTAGTATATATATGTGCTATGGTTGTTTGTGGAAAGACTAACCATGCAGATATAAGTAAGCATGAATTTAGGGGGACAAATTACATTTCTCATTCATGTATCCCCTTGCAATTCAAAAGGTAAAGGTTTCAATTTTCATATCCTTTTCAATATGTTAAGGAGAGGTTTGTCATTGTCAAAAATGGGGGAGAATGTTGACCTGAGAGTTATTCATTGTCCATATTTTGATAATGACTTAACCATTCCATTCATATGTATCTAATATGTCTACTTGATATTGATTTTAGGCATTAGGTAAATGAAAAGGATCATTTCAATCAAACCCAAGCTTGATCAAGTTCAAGTCAAAAACAATGCAAACACACTTTTTTTGGAAAACACCCTAAAACCGATATGATGCTTTTTGTAATCATTTGTATTGATGTAATGAATTGTTACTAAGATGAGAAAAAATAGAGAACCCTTAATTCGAACATTTAATCACTCTAATCACATTTTCCAAAAATCATTACAGGGTGTTTTTCGAACGAGATTTTCCTGTGACAAACTTGACTGATCCCCTTGATGCTTTTTGAGAATGTCATGGTTCGGTCAAGTTTCTTATATACAGAACTCAATCGATCCTTGTAGTGGGAAAAATTGAATTCAAGTGATTAACTGAGTTTCATCCAAGATAAACTCGACAAATTCTTTAAACTTGTTTTGTCATATAGTGCAATGGATCTAATTACCTTTATTAAAACTTGACCAAATGCACTATATGGATAATGTAGAAAAAGTGAATCTAATCGTTGGAGTGTTGCAAAACTCAAAATTATATCTGTTGCAACACCCCAAACGACAAGAAAATGTTCCTTAGTGCTTCTAGCTTCTAGTGGACACCCCCAACTATAAATAGGACCTCTTGGAGTTCATTCCAACATTGATCTTTCATGCTATTCAAGCTCCTAGGTATAGTTGAGTGCATCCAGTCCACTTGAGCCCCTTTCTCTCTCTTGTTTGTAAATCAAAATGTCCTTATGAGTGAGATTGGATTTGTGTGAGAGATATACTTCATTGTATGCTTGTAAAGCTCTCAAACCTTCCCTTTCCCCCAACCCTTTCTTCAAGATCAAGTGGGTGAAAGCTTCTCCAAGTGAAGGAGAAGTTGCAAAGTTTCTTCAAGGTTTAAGAAGAAGGTCCTATGATTCTTTGAGTGGAAGGAGAATGCAAAGGCAGAAGATCCATGAGGAGAGTGGGTAAATCCTCAAGGACAAAGACTTGTTGTAGACAGAGATCACCTTGGAAAAGGTCTCCATCTAGATACAAAAGTGGGTAACTCCTTGGAGGTAGAAGACTATTGGTCAAGGAGAGGTAAGCCCTTTATGTAAGGTTTATTGGCTCCTTTTGGTCCTTTGAAAGGAGTTTGGGTATACTTGTCCTGGATAAATGGAAGTTCATATTGTATGTCTTATTATGGAATATAAGTTTACATGGGTTGCAAAATCCTAGAGCCTGACCTCTCTAGGTAGTGGACTGACTTTCTCCTAGTTTGAAGATTGGAACCACTCTACATAGATTGTTCAATGTGATTGTTCAATCTCTCTCATCCTTCCTATGTATGCTTAGTTGCACTGCATATTCAATATTTACAAATCCCATATCTTTTAGTAACTTGAAGGTCTAACGGTTTTTGTGCAAGTGTTTTTAGCTCTATTCACCCCCCTCTAGAGCCCATTATCCAACAAATACACCAATGAATATAAGTATTTACATGTTGGGAGAGACTTAGTGGCTACTCCAAACCCAATATAATAAACTAGCTGCTCATAGTGGTGAGTGATACTTCACATTTACAAGAGTATGATGACATGGTGATGAACAGATGAAGGAAGATGATTGGATAAGAGAAGAAGGAGAAAAATCAAATACAACAACCACTTGAGGGGGTATTGAATCTTAGTGAAGACCTCCTTCACTGCTCAAGCATCGGGGATGGTGGAGGCATCTTGTTGTCAATTTTTGTTGTCCTTGTCCTATCAAAAAAGATCTTAGAAAAATCTTAGGCAAGATGAAGGTGTGTGGAACCTTAGACTCTTTTCCTTGGTTACTACAAACTGATGGAGATCTTCAGACTCTCGTATGAAGGTCTATGGTGAAAGGCAGTAGTAGAAGCACTTCATCCTCAAGTTGTAGCCTTGAGTGAGCCCTCTTTTATAGCATTAGGGGGGCTTATTTATAGCCTCTAGTGTGGTTCTTGAGGTGCTAATGAATGAGATTCCTATGCTCCACAAATATACCTAGCATGTGCCTCAGGGCTAGACTTAACTGTCATGGTGGTGGGTGGGTAGATCTTCCATTGAATGATAGACATGCCACCAAACCATCAGTAGAGAGGCCACCAGTCGTTGTTCAGTTTGCAAGGTAGTCACACCATTAGATGGCAGTGTCATGTTGAACATTTGGTAGATGGACCCAGTGTTGGGTTATAGAGGAGGAAGAGAAGCAGCGGAAACAAAAAATTTCTCCCCAAAACCCAGAACAAAAGGAATCGCATCAACGTCTATACAATAGGAAAGATGGTTTGTGGATGCATACCTTGTCCCGAGGCTTGCTCAGGGATAGTACCTCACGCCTTGTGCGGTCTTCACCTCCGGTCTTGGATGGTGTCTGTGCAGCTCCTGGTCGCACTGGGACTGAAGACTCATGGTCTCACCGGGACTGTCGGGATTGATAGTTGTCCTCCGAACGACAGAGGTGTCCCGCCTCTGCAGTCGTCCACACGGACCGCCTGTAACTTCAATCTCCTTGTCGCACAAGGAACCGGAAGGAGTCACACCCTCCTATTGGCGTACTAGTCACCAACACACTCTCCTACTACCAGTTGCAACTACAGTTGTCTTTCCCTTGATGCGCCTCCCTTTTCGGGTAGCACTTGCTCGGGCTCTCTCGGTTACCAAAACCAGAGAGAATGACAACTTTGCAGAGCAACCAACATGCACTGAGTTGTACTCTGAGAAGCCCCCAATACCCCTATATATAGGCGGGTCATGGGACAGGGTTCTCTGTCCCCGGCAATATGGGACTAAAAGTAGGAGTAGAAGGGTTCAAGATTTTCCACAAAAGCAACCAACTCGCAACCTGAATCGATCGTTTCACAACTGAAACGGTCAGTTGGGGACCTGAACCGGTCGGTTGACACCTCAACCGATCGGTTGGGACCCTTGAACTGGTCAGTTCACTTCTGAACTGGTCAGTTCACTTCTGAACTGGTCAGTTGGTAGTCCTGATCAGTTCCCGATTGACTTTCCTTCTTTTGTTTCTAATTGGTATCGAATACCAATCCTCGTTCCAATCAAATTGGGCAAGTGAAACGCAAGGAAAATTCTCACCAATCTTACTTTCCTAACTTGCCCGGTTGCACCAGTTGAACCGATCATTTCAACACTTGAAGCAATCATTTCACCCTGACCTTGAGCCGATCGGTTCATCACATGAGCCGATCGGTTCACCAAGATGAGCCGACCAGTTCAGCATATGAGCCGATCAGTTGGGAGTACAGATTGTGTAGAATCAGTCAATTGCGACTCCAATCAATGTGTATAACACCTTGATCATTATGATATTGAGCTATCAATTGATTGAGTGTTTAGTTGAACTACTAAACTCCTTTAGTAATCAATCTAAACTTTTCTTGTGGACAAAACTCCTCTTCCAGGTTAAATCCTATGTGTGTGACCCTACAGGTCCATTTCACGTTGGCAGTGAAAGTCCATAACACTTATGACTTCACAAGCAAAGAGCAGTGCCTAGTCACACATCAGTGCTACCCAAGTGAAATAGAAAGTTGGAGAACAACTTTCAATCCTACAATTCGTGAATGGTGTTATAGTGAATGTATAATTCCTTTGTCACTGATATCCTGAATGAACTCGAGGCATGGAACAGTCATCCTGTCAACGTTCATTCATTTCCTTGATCTCAGAGCAGACCGAGTGAGATGTGTATGACATCAATATCACATATTGATTCACACGTGCATGTGCATTCCTTTCTCAATCCTACTCATCAAGTGGCCAAGGATATCAAACTCCCTCAGGAGGGACAAATCCCATATCTATCACTCACCCCTCAAAAGCCCCATTTGTCAAAGCCACCCAATTATCACCTTTATAACAACCCATGTTTTAGGACTGCGTTTGATGATGTCAAAGTGTACCCAATGAAATGTGTTGAGTGTAGTGATTTCAGGTCAAAGAATCACACTCACCACCATCACTGTGAGAGCTGACTGTGACTACCAAGTCATGGTTCCATGTGTCACTCTCACGGTGGGTCTGTCTGGTACCTTGTTCTCTAACAAGTACCTATGTTCTTGGTTTGATATCACTATATCATGACTAATGAGATTTTGTCATCAACCAACACACAATCTAGTCTTTAGTGTTATTGATGTCTATGGTTATTTCCACAATAACAACTGACTAGGGACAAAACAAGAATGTATACTCTTAACATCTGTATGATCTCATCGTTTAGGTCCTCAACCCAAAAGCATACGTCATTGAGTAAAATCATTCTTTAGACATCTATCATGTTACACCATCATCTCAGAAATAGTTTAAACATATATATCAGAAATTGCCTTTATTATTATTCAAATCATTTACAAAGTATCCCATTACAATCATCATATGACTTGCTCTATGGGCATACATACCAACAGACTCCTACTTGCACTTAGAGCCAGTCACCAAGGAATCGCAGTCCTTGTGACCTAGCATGACCATCATGCTTCTGCTGAGAAAGGGCCTTAGTCAGTGGATCAGCTATGTTGTCTTCAGTTGGTACTTTGCAAATCTTCACATCTCCTCATTGTACGATCTCTCATATCAGATGGAAGCGCCGCAGTATGTGTTTGGACCACTGATGTGATCTGGGCTCCTTAGCTTGTGCAATAGCTCCATTATTGTCACAATAAAGCTCAATTGCATCATAGCTACTGGGAACTACACCAAGTTCAGAAATGAACTTCCTAATCCACACAGCCTCCTTTGATGCATGTGAAGCAGCAATATACTCAGCCTCCGTAGTAGAATCGGCAACTGTTTCTTGCTTGGAACTCTTCCATCTCACAGCTCCATTATTAAGGCAAAAAACAAATCCTGACTGCGATCTGTAATCATCTTTATCGGTTTGGAAGCTTGCATTGGTGTAACCCTTTACAACCAGCTCTTCCTCGCCGCCGTAAATAAGAAACTGATCCTTAGTCCTTCGCAAGTACTTGAAGATGTTCTTTACGACTGTCTAGTGAGCATCCCTGGGATCTGACTGGTACCTGCTCGTCATGCTAAGAGCATACGAGACATCTGGGTGTGTGCACAACATAGCGTACATGATGGATCTGATGGCTGATGTATATGGGATCCCACTCATACGCTCCCTCTCTTCACAAGATTGGGGACATTGAGATCTAGATACGGTGACTCCATGTAGCATGGGGATGTTGCCTCTCTTTGAGTTCTCCATGCTGAACCACTTCAGCACTTTATCAATGTACGTTCTCTGACTTAGTCCGAGAAGCCTTCTAGATCTATCTCTATATATCTTAATTCCTAGAATGTAGGATGCTTCTCCTAAGTCCTTCATTGAGAAAGTATTCCCAATCCAATTCTTTACCTTCGCTAAGGCTAAGACATCATTCCCCATCAAAAGTATGTCATCCACATACAATATGAGGAATGTGGTCGAGCTCCCACTAACCTTCTTGTACACACAAGGTTCATCTTCATTTTGAATAAATCCAAACACTTTGACTTCCTCATCAAATCGAAGATTCCAACTCCGAGATGCTTGCTTCAATCCATAGATTGACCTTTGCAGCTTACAGACTTTATTAGCATTCTTTGGATCTACAAAACCTTCAGGCTGTGTCATTTACACATCCTCATTTATATTCCCATTAAGGAATGCGGTTTTAACATCCATCTACCAAATCTCATAGTCATAATAAGCTGTAATAGCAAGCATGATCCTAATGGACCTAATCATGGCAACTGGAGAAAAGGTTTCGTCATAGTCAACACCTTGAACTTGTCAAAATCTCTTCGCAACCAATCTGCCTTTATAAGTTTGCACATTTCCATCCATGTCGGTCTTTTTCTTAAAGACCCACTTGCATCCTATGGGTTTTACCCCTTCGGGTGGTTCCACCAAAGTCCATACTTTGTTGGAGTACATGGATTCCATCTTGGATCTCATGGCCTCAAGCCATTTCTCAGAATCTGGTCCCTCCATAGCCTCTACGTAGGTAGTTGGATCATCATCTATGATCAACTCACCACCTTCCTGAGTCACAAGGTATCCAAACCTCTCAGGTTCAAGGCGGGTCCTACTAGATCTACGAGGTCCTTGTGTTACCTGAGGAGACTGAGATTCCACAACACCTTGTGAATCTGCATTTTCCTCTGGTACATCTATCGGTTCAATGTTTTCTTGTTGGGCTTGAACCTCTTCAAGCTCTATATTCCTCCCACTACTTCCTTTGGAAATAAATTCCTTCTCTAGGAACACAACTGTCCTGGCAAAAAACACTTTGTTGTCAGTAGGGTGGTATAAATAGTATCCCCTCGTTTCCTTGGGGTATCCAACAAAATAACATTTATCGGATTTGGGTCCAAGCTTATCAGGAAACATTTTCCTAATGTAAGCCTCACAACCCCAAATCTTCAGAAAAGACAAATCGGGACACTTCCCAGTCCATATCTCATATGGTGTCTTTTGAATCGATTTAGATGGTACTCAGTTAAGTGTAAACGCGGCAGTTTCAAGATCATAACCCCAGAAAGAAATTGGAAGATCAGCAAAACTCATCATTGATCGCACCATATCCAACAATGTGCGATTCCTTCTTTCAGACACACCATTATGCTGTGGTGTTCCAGGCGGAGTCCATTGTGATACAATACCACGGGCTCACATACGGTCCTCAAACTCCTGGCTTAAGTATTCTCCACCTCAATTGGATCGAAGTGCCTTAATACTTTTACCCAGTTGGTTCTATACTTCATTCATGAAATCCTTGAACCTTTCAAGGGTTTCTGACTTATGTTTCATTAGGTACACATAGCCATACCTACTGAAGTCATCAGTAAAGGTAATGAAGTACTGATACCCACCTCTGGCATTAGTTCTAAAAGGTCCACATACATCAGTATGTATGAGTCCTAATAGATCACTAGCTCTCTCACCTTTACCTGAAAAGGGAGTCTTGGTCATCTTGCCCAACAAACAAGATTCACATGTCTCTATTGATTCATAATCAAAGGAGTCTAGATAACCATCTTTATGGAGTCTAGAAATGCGCTTCTCATTTATGTGCCCAAGACGACAATGCCAAAGATATGTTTCATTTGAGTTGTTGAGTTTTTGCCTTTTGGTGTTTACGTTGTATACACTTGTCTCTAGATCTATCAAGTATAGACCATAAGACATTGGGGCACTGCCATAAAAGATCCCATCTTTAGAAATGGAACAATTTCCATTCTTAATAAGAAATTCAAATCCATCCTTGTCCGAACAAGAGACGGAAATGATATTCCTATTTATGGCAGGTACATAATAGCAGTTCTTCAACTCTATTATTAGCCCACTAGATAGAGTTAACTCATAGGTTCCTACGGCACTGGCGGCAACTCTTGCCCCATTGGCTACACGTAGTTCAACCTCGCCTTTCCCCAAAGGCCTACTTCTCTTAATATCCTTCACATTTGAACAAATGTGAGATCCGCATCCGGTATCAAGTACTCATGAAGAAGAAGTAGTAAAGTTAATCACTATCATGTATACACCAGAAGTAGAGATCTCTATCTCTGACTTCTTCTTTCATCGTTCCTTCCATCCTCTCCATGAAGAAGAAACTGGTTTGGCGAGAGAACCCTTCTATCCCTTACCATCTTTCTTCTTCACTAACACATTAAGCGTACATAGAGTGGATTCAAAGGCTCCTCGTATATCTGAATTGTGCAGAACACTTCTCATAGTCCTCAACCAGTTATGGAATTTGTTCTCAATTAATTTACCCATTTTAAAAGATGATTCTTTTGCCATTCTACAAGAGAAAATTGCATTTTGTCAAAACCCTTTTGATTTGATTTGAATAAATTTGACGATAGCTAATTAGGCCTTTAATTAATTACCGCTCCCACTATTTTGACTCAATTTGATAGCCCTCACCATCAATTCGGAAGATTGCAGCGTACAATCTTGTAGTGGGTCAAGATCCTGAAATCCTATGAGCCATGGACCAGCTTGGGTTGTCACCCACAACTCAGATCTTCTAGGTAGGCAACTCTTGCCAATTGCATCATATGCAACTCTTGAAAGATGTCATACGCAACTCCTTGCCATGATCATCTCCATGCCTCAAGGTGCTAGATCCTATCTAGGTCACCTTGTTAAGTCTGACCCAAATCCAACACGATGAACATGCACCCTGCTTGGGCAGACCCACACATTCATCCTTCATGCTTCCATGAGATAGACGGTGCACCACGCTTGGGTGTGCCCACACTTGGTCGATCAAGCTTTTCACATGTGTCGCATTTGGAAGGCATATAAAACTTAATATTTAATGAGGGATTTGGTTTTTATATACATATACATATCCAATCACCACAATATATAGTATGTATCATATACATGCTATATCCCACAGAAAACATGCAAAACGATAAAAAGCAATGATTATGGCCATTCTATTGTGATTCCTTGAGCCAAGAGGAATCATGGTCATCTAGGTCCACATCACATGCAACCTGTACAAGATGAAATATGTGTCTACCTTTCTGGGTTTGATCAGCTCATCTCCATGATCGATCGGCTCGCCATCAGGTTGGTTGTTCGGGTGCCACTAGCCGATCAACTGGCGCCTCCAGCCGATCGGTTCACCGGTCATCGTGCATCTCCTCAGGTCGCCACCCGCTCGTCTTGCTTCTCGAACCGGCCGTCTGGATCACCAACCGATCGGTTCACGCCTTGAACCGATCGTCTCAGGTCGTCCGCCGTTCTTTGACATAATAGGAAATAAAATCTATCCTATTTACAATTTAATTGTGAAACCCCGAGTTACATTCGGGGGGAGCAAAGGAAGGAGAAGAATTCTCGAATTATTTCAAGTTACATCAGGAATAGGAGAAAGGGAATCAGTGTGCAGACCAAGATGCAAGCAACCACATACAACCACACACAGATATAGGGGTTTATATGCCATAACCATGCTACACATCCACCACAAAACTCATTTAAGGGCGATGCGTATCGAGTGCATTAATATTACATATCATATATGTATATTTGGGATTTGTGGAATGGACATGTATACGGCCGATATTATTCGCATCGTATGAAATAAATAAAGGCGACAAACCAAAATTGATCATATCGATAATCCTAAAATATAGAACAGTTAACCTCACTCTGATACCACTGTTGGGTTATAGAGGAGGCAGAGAAGCAGCAGAAACAAAAATTTTCTCCCCAAAACCCAGAACAAAAGGAATCGCGTCAACGTCTATACAATAGGAAAGATGGTTTGTGGATGCATACATTGTCTCGAGGCTTGCTCGGCGATAGTACCTCGCGCCTTGTGCGGTCTTCACCTCCAGTCTTGGAAGGTGTCTGTGCAGCTCCTGGTCGCACCGGGACTGAAGACTCATGGTCTCACCGGGACTGTCGGGATTGACAGTTGTCCTCCGAGCGACAGAGGTCTCCCGCCTCTGCAGTCGTCCACACGGACCGCCTGGAACTCCGATCTCCTTATCACACAAGGAACCGGAAGGAGTCACACCCTCCTGTTGGCGTACTAGTTGCCAACACACTCTCCTGTTACCAGTTGCAACTGCAGTTGTCTTTCCCTTGCTGCACCTCCCTTTTTGGGTAGCACTTGCTCGGACTCTCTCGGTTACCAAAACCAGAGAGAACAACAACTTTGCAGAGCAACCGGCTTGCACTGAGTTGTACTCTGAAAAGCCCCCAATACCCCTATATATATAGGCGGGTCATGGGACAGGGTTCTCTGTCCCCGACAATATGGGACTAAAAGCAGGAGTAGAAGGGTTTGAGATTTTCCACAAAAGCAACCAACTCACAACCTGAACGGATCGTTTCACAACTAAAACGGTCAGTTGACACCTGAACCGATCAGTTGGGACCCTTGAACCGGTCGGTTCACTTCTGAACCGTTCGGTTGGTGGTCCTGATCAGTTCCCGATTGACTTTCCTTCTTTTGTTTCTAATTGGTATCGAATACCAATCCTTGTTCCAATCAAATTGGGCAAGTGAAACACAAGGAAAATTCTCACCAATCGTACTTTCCCAACTTGCCTGGTTGCACCAGTTGAACCGATCATTTCAACACTTGAAGCAATCGTTTCACCCTGACCTTGAGCCGATCGGTTCATCACATGAGCCGATCAGTTCACCAAGCTGAGTCGATCGGTTCATCATATGAGCCGATCGGTTGAGAGTACAGATTGTGCAGAATCAGTCAATTGTGATTCCAATCAATGTGTCCAACACCTTGAACATTATGATATTGAGCTATCAATTGATTGAGTGTTTAATTGAACTACTAAACTCCTTTAGTAATCAATCTAAACTTTTCTTGTGGACAAAACTCCTCTTCCAGGTTAAATCCTATGTGTATGACCCTGCAGGTCCATTTCACGTTGGCAGTGAAAGTCCATAACACTTATGACTTCACAAGCAAAGAGTGGTGCCTAGTCACACATCAGTGCTACCCAAGTGAAATAGAAAGTTGGAGAACAACTTTCAATCCTACAATCCATGAATGGTGTTACAGTGAATGTATAATTCCTTTGTCACTGATATCCTAAATGAACTCGAGGCATGGAACAGTCATCCTGTCAACATTCATTCATTTCCTTGATCTCAGAGCAGACCGAGTGAGATGTGTATGACATCAATATCACATATTGATTCACACGTGCATGCGCATGCCTTTCTCAATCCTATTCATCAAGTGGCCAAGGATATCAAACTCCCTCAGGAGGGACAAATCCCATATCTATCACTCACCCCTCAAAAGCCCCATGTGTCAAAGCCACCCAATCATCACCTTTATAACAACCCATGTTTCAGGACTGCGTTTGATGATGTCAAAGTGTACCCAACGACATGTGTTGAGTGTAGTGATTTCAAGTCAAAGAATCACACTCACCACCATCACTGTGAGAGATGACTGTGACTACCAAGTCATGGTTCCATGTGTCACTCTCACGGTGGGTCTGTCCGGTACCTTGTTCTCTAACAAGTACCTATGTACTTGGTTTGATATCACTATATCATGACTAATGAGATTCTGTCATCAAACAACACACAATGTAGTCTTTAGTGTTATTGATGTCTATGGTTATTTCCACAATAACAACCGATTAGGAACAAAACAAGAATGTATACTCTTAACATCTGTATGATCTCATCATTTAGGTCCTCAACCCAAAAGCATACGTCATTGAGTAAAATCATTCTTTAGACATCTATCATGTTGCACCATCATCTCAGAAACAGTTTAAACATATAGATCAGAAATTGCCTTTATTATTATTCAAATCATTTACAAAGTATCCCATTACAATCATCATATGACTTTCTCTATGGGCATACATACCAACACCCAGCTAGGTCATTAGTTGAAAGGCCAGCTGGATGTCCTTCAATTGACGGTGTTATCTCAACCATCAGTGGGTAGATTCCAAGCCTTTAGTTGGTGGTGCTCAATAGAGACATTGGAAGGAGACCTTCATTGTGGATCCTTCGGTAGGGATTCTTCAATTTTTTAGGTGTGTGGCCATCAATAGAGAGAATATCATCTTGGTATACAGTAGGCAAGGATCCTATCCAACCTTCGATAGGGGGATCAGGTGTGACCATCAGTTGTGATAATCGATGGATGGTCAAGTTTTGGTCCCTTCGGTCAGTAAAGTGGTTAGCTCTGTTGGTAGTCGTGGTATGGCCATCAATCTACACAAAGAGAGTAGTTACTGCCTAAATAGCTAATAAAGGGAAAATATAAAGAAAATGCACAAATTCAGAGAAAATCTATGAGGAATATTTATGACAATAATACGCATGAAACATCCAAAAAAATAGATGTTATAAACCCCCCACAAACATAGAATATATATGGTCCTAAAGCGAACAAATAGAAACAAATCAGCAAACAATTGTTAAGGACTTTGTTAGTTTAGTAAATACCAGCATTTGACCATATCCTTATGCCATATTATGTCGATCAATGAGTTTAGAATTTTCGTTGGAGGGTTAACATAGGGTTTTTTTTATGGTCACCATCAGTGCCCGATGCTAGGCCGGTCCTCAGATAAGATTTCCATCAATGGTCAACTAATGGTAAATAGGGAAGGTCTTTGTTTAGTACACACATTTTAGTCAATTGATGTGTCATACACCGAGCATCGATGGTCGGGTGCAATCATCAGGGGTCAATTGATGTCAATTATGTTTAGAAAGAAACCCATTAGAGGGGGCTACTAGATTTTGATCCAAGCCTTGGATTGATGAATATGTTATCTGATGAACCCATTAATTGATGAAGTCATGAATCAATGTAAATCTTGTCCATTTATAAATGATTTCTTGGGCTTTCTAGTTGGTTAGTGGGACCACCATCTCCCATGTTGGTGTACAAGATATGAGGCTCAAACTTACCATAGAAACCAAATAATAGGATGAAAAATCCTACAATTTAATATGAAAGAAAACCTAAATACAAGCTATTTCTAGATTAAAAATAAAGATTTAAATGTGAGGATAAGAAAAAATGCAAAACAAACTAGGATAAATATGCATTCATCATATAACCCCAAACTTAAATGTTGCTTGTCCATGAGTAACAACAAATTTTAAACAATCACCAAATGGATACTTTGAACCCATGAGATTTCAACTTCACATCATACTCATTTCCTACCACCTGATATGACCAAGCTACCCACTTTGTAAGACCACTAAACACATTTATACATGTCTTTTTTAACAATTATTCTTCCCAAAAACACATTCTAACCACTATCCCAAATACCATGCACATGTAAGAGTTTTCATGAAAGTTTAGAGAATCATGTAGAATAACAAATATGCATATGATCCAACATTATGATGCATGGAAAAGATATAAAAATGAGACATTCATTGTGTCCCTGGGTGGAAAATGGGGAGAAGGGGTGTAAAAGGAAGATGCAAATCTCTCCTCTATTCAACTTGAGATTGCATTTCGTCCAAATACTTATATGAACATGCTATTATTGTGTGCACGTAGGCGTCTTTTCAATACTTTTGAGTGGTGCACCCTTATTATTACATAGAGAAGGGTATGAGAGAGGTGGATAGAGTAGGGAGTGGGTGTTCCACCCTGAACTTGGAGTTTGGCATAGGTGTGGCTTTTTATTTTCTTTTTTATGGATGGAAGATAAGAAGACAGAAGAAGTGTAGAAAAGGGGTCAGATCAACATGTTACTTTATCTACCACTCAATGCACTAGGTGATTCTCCTAGTCCCATTGTGCACAAATAGTGACATGATTTGGGGTAAAATTTGATAATTCCTTGAATTTGTTTTATTCGTCAACTACAAGTACTATGTGTTTGGTATGTTTCTGTTCCTCAAATACTTTCCATCTTTTTTAGAGAAACATGATGTTTGGGTTCCTAGGACCCAAATACATACCGCCCCCCATCCACCCTAAACTTTGATATTTGCTCATACCAAGCAAACACTAAATCCAAGATGGAGGGGAAGGACTTTGCTGGTTGGTCCACAAGTTGTGATTTCTCTTCATTAAAAAAAAGTCATTCACCTACAATTAAAATTGTTAGAACATATGATTTTGTCTTGAGATGCATGAATAAACTAAATGCAGTATGAAGTAAGATGCAAAAAAGTAGAAATGGAAGGATGAGGAGCACACTATCTAAGAAAGAATTATCTTCCTCTGTTGCACAATTGTGTCTGATTAAGGATAAGTTGCATATGTGGGCAGATATAAGATAGATCTAAGCATGTTGGCTCTGATGAAATCTCAAGTGTTCCATGGAAGCTAGTACAATAACCTATGCATCATATCAAGAGATTTATGGATAGATGTGATACATTAAAGATTGATAGATTACTAGCCATGGTCATGTATTTGAAGTTGTTTCGATTCTCGATGGTAGACAGGGTTAGGACTTTGTTCCAAAGTAAGGAGAAGAAATCTATTGATATATGGTATGATATTATTGATATGTTCTTAAAGTAATTTTTCCACCATGAAAGACAACAGAGCTAGTGGGGAAAATACATAACTTCAAGCTGCATTCAGATGATCATACTCAGAGGCTTGGGAGAATTGCCATGACCATCTCAAGAAATGTCTTCGTCATGGCATTGACTTTTTTTACCAAGGGAAGATTTTCAATTATGGTGTGCACATATGTGAAAGAATTGCACTGGATAGTTCATGTGATGGGTTATTTTTTAACAAAAACAAAGAAGTGTTAGGAAATTAGAAAGAACATGGATTGAATTAGTCATGAGGTAGTAACCATGAGAATATAGGATCAACCAAGATTACTATTGAATCATGGGATATGAAGGATATCAAGTAATAGATGATCCAATTTACTAAACATTTGGGAGCAATGAACTTGGATCCATATTGATATGAAGATGAGTAGTTCTTTTATATACAATAGTCTAACAACTGGAGATATGAGCAATATCCATGGTGTAGAAATCCAATATGTGATCCATCACAAGTGCATTCACCTCTACAGTAGCAATTGCATAATTCTTAATAAAACCAACATGAAAAAGGGGCAAGCCTGCTTGATAGGTTAGAGGATATATTTGGGAAATTTATGACAAAGAACAATACCTATATTGATCAATCATGCAGCAAGCAATGAGATTAAGGGTCTTGAATAGGGAATCTAGAGACGTTGATTTCTCAATTAGCTATAGACATTGCGGATCTTAAGAAAAACATCTATACAAGTGGTCTAGGGAAATAAGGAAGTCCATCATAATCATCATAAAGCAAAATTTTGTTCCCATTATAGTGGAGATGAGTATGTGTTTGGGGAGACTTCAAATCCATTCATCTTGCAACCACAATGTGTTCACATTTTTCAGTTTCCCTTTCCCAATAGTCTGAGTTTAGGAAGGAATAGGTACACATGTGAGGCTCTGAAGCATACACATATGAATTCTCCAAGATAGGGTATTCACCCCAAGATTACCCCACCACGAAGCATCTGCCATCAGATCAAGAGAAGGAATAGCCACTAGAAAGTTTGGCAATGTTAGACAATCCTAGAAGGTGGTTCATTTTAGTCTTAGGGTAGGAGAACCCCAAACAAGATAATGTTTGACCACACACACACAATTCCACACGACATGTACCAAGCTCAAAGAATTTGAAGACATTAAAGATCAAAAGTAAACTCTAGAAATTTTAAACATTTTTAGGAAGTTACGTATTAATATTTCATTGGTGGAAGCCATTCATGAAATCCCAATATAGGAAATTTATGAAGGAGATTTATGAGTACGTTTATGCCCATCTTTGCATACTATTTTCTTTTCTTTTTAGGGGTTGTCGTGTTTTTCTTTCCTAGTTTTAGCATTATATTTACTTAAATACAAATATATCCTCTTTTCTGAACGTTAAGGCACTTTATGTATTTTTCATGCAGAACCACCCAAAAATACATGATAATGCCCAGATAGACGATCAATCCCTCATGGTGCTAAGCCTCAAGGGAAGGAAGGTCCCGGAAGCTTTCCATTATCCAAATTCCAACTGCCTAGTCAAGTGATCGGCATCACTGCTCATCCAACTCGAGTCTCTATCTACCTAGAGTCAAGCGATCAGCTTCACAACCTAGTCAAGCAATCGGCTTCACCGCTAGCCCCAACAACCCATATTTTATCATATATTGTATCTAAACTCGACAATACTATTGCTAAATAAAGTATCATTCTGCTTATTTCCCGACCTTGCAAATTGATGACTTGCTTTGCATTTATGTTATAATCATGGATATCTAGATTGTTGTAAGTGTCATTAGAACACCAAAATGATCTTGTTATCCCCCTGAGGTGTCAGCAAGGGATAGGGAGGTGATTGGGATACAATATGCTTATGTGTCAAGGATGGTCAGTCGTAAGTGGGAGAGTCTAGTTGGAATAAACTGGGAACTTGGGTCGGGGATGGTCAGTTCCAAGGGAATTTAAGCCAAGTGATGATTTGTA
Organism: Alisma plantago-aquatica; assembly: GCA_963693085.1. Classification (NCBI taxonomy): domain Eukaryota; kingdom Viridiplantae; phylum Streptophyta; class Magnoliopsida; order Alismatales; family Alismataceae; genus Alisma; species Alisma plantago-aquatica. The sequence continues at coordinate 1,916,342,037 of OY856409.1, read as the reverse complement.
TGCCGTAAAGGTGAAGTAACTAATCCTCTGTTTAGAAACCATTATTGAAGAGTTAAATCTTGTTAGGATAAATAAGCAATATTTGGTAGCAAAAACACATGTCGTGGTTGTCTTTATTATCATCATTTACTACTTAATCTATGTTTCAACTAAAAACAATTTAGTTTAATCAATCAACCAACTTTTTTATGTAAATATTACTCTTAAAACTTCTAAATTTATAAAACTACTTAAAAGGGTTGTCCTTTGGGTTAGATCCTAAGGTATACGGCAATAAGGCTTCCACTCGTGTGGAGTGGGGAATTAGTGCACCACTTTTAATTAAACCTAGGATTTATTCTTTTAGGGTTTTTCATGGTGTGACAGAGCCCCATCAAAAATTGGCATCATTGTTGGGGACAACTATAGTTAAATATTTTTAGAACTATAATTGTAATTAGGGTTTTTGTTTTTTATGCTTGATATTATTGAAACTTTTCTTGAACTTAACTTATCATATCACGATCAATCTGCCTCTTTTCAAGTACTCCTAGAACATGCGAAGATATGAAAATCTTGATTCAAGATTGCTATTCGATTCTGAAAGCAAGAGAACCCTCAGGAGACTTTGCAAGGAGAAAACCATGGCAGACGCAACAACTATAGAAGCAGCTATTCAAGCAAGAATTGAAGAGGCTATTGTGGTCCAATGAGAATTACTTGCTACAGAAGATATGGTGTAGGAATAAGCTGAATTCAAGACCAACCTAGAATCCTCCCAATATGTAGAATGCGCCAAAGAATTACATGATTTTTTCATCCCTAAAGGCACCAACTTGACTCATCCAGCTTAACTCCAGACGATCTGATTGATATCAGGACCTAGTGGGTTAGCCTAGTACAAAACTCCACCTTTACAGGGAGGATTAGAGATGAGTGTCAGGAACATCTCCTCAACTTCATCAACCTTTTCTCAATGATGAAGCCATTCGACGCCACTAATGATACCATGTAACTGCAACTCTTCAAATATTCCCTGACTGACAAGGCTAGAGCATGGTATAGCTCTCTTTGAGGGGACCCTATCATAACATGGGAAGCCCTAGTAAACAAGCTTCTAGAGAAATTCTACCCCCCTCGGCAATGACATATTCAATTAGGAAATAGATCATGAGGTTTAATCAAGCACCCAAAGAATCTCTATATGTAGCATGGGAACAATCCAACGAACTTCTATGAAAGTGCCCACATTATGGAATCCTTGAGAATCAAATCATTGAATTTTTCTATGGGGGGTTGACGATGAGAAAAAGAAGTTCCTTGACTCTTCCTCCAACGGAAACTTCATGTGTAGAGCTTCAACAGTGTGCTCAAGATAATTAACCTTGTGGTGGATAATCACACTCACTAGACCAGACCCTTGGGCAAGGGCATTCTTAAAGTATCCATGGTGGAGGAACATTATGAACTCAAATCTATTTCTAAAATACTAAAAGATCTTTCTCTCTCTCAAGCAAGATAATATCAAAAAATCCTTCAATGCATATGAGAGGAAGAACCAGATGCCTCAAGTGTTAATCATTCCACCTTCTTGTGAGTTTTGCTATGCAGTGGACCACAACATGATCTATTGTCAAGAAATGTATGCTTCATTCCATGAGCACCATGCTGAGTAACAATATATAGTCACCCAAGATGAGGATGTGAAATCAATCCAAAATATCCAGGGAAAAAGTACTATAACCTAAGCCAAGCTCGAAGTCACCCAGGTTTCCAATACGGGAACCCTACTGAAGTTGAGAGTCCAAATCAGCAAACCTCAACACAACCCACTCAGGTTAGAGCACCTTCAAACTATATTATCCCACACAACCAAGGAAATTTTAGATCTAATTTTCCTAGAAAGAACTACCAGTAGTGATAGTAGTATCAAATCTTAATCAGGCCCCAGCGCTACAAATAGAGGCAACACCGGTGGAGGACCCAATGAAGACAATTCAAGAGATGGTGGCATCATACAAGACTCAACTAGCCAATGCCACGAACAATTAAAAGGCATTGGAGTCTCAGATCTCCCGTTTGGCAGCTAGTCAACAGGCCCCAGCAGACACTATTATTTGTCAACCCAAAAACAATCTCAAATATCCAGAGCAGCCAGAGCAGCTAAACACTATAATGACTAGGTCAGGAAATATGTACTCCACACCTCCGACCTCCACTCCCACCTCTTCTCCTCCTAGAAGTAATGAATGTACTTAATTTTTGGCCCCCAATCATCTGAATGACCATCTAGTGGTCAATCTAATAGAAGTCCATCCAACACATCCACTTGTGACATTGATCTAGCCAAACACTAGCAAGAATTCAATTGTTTCAACATCGGCAGTCAAGTCAGGAACACCGACGACACCCAAAGCACATGTGTACAAGCTTCATGTACCATATGTAGATCGCCTCAAGCAGAGCAATCTAGATGATCAATTCATGAAATTTAAAGACACCATGAATAAACTCCACATAGACATCTCATTCGATGTGCTAGCCAAAATGTCAACCTAGTCCAAATATCTCTAGACCCTTCTATCCAAGAAGTATATGACCGAGAAATGCAAGACTATGAAGCCGGCATAGACTGTCTCTAACATATTTCAAAATCATATGCCTCAGAAGTAAAAAGATACCAACTCAATTGGGATAGATTGTTTCTTAGGAGATGACACTTGCCGCAAGGGACTTGTTGATTTAGGTACAAGCATATCCATCATGTCATACACTTTATGCCAAGATCTTGGATTCATGACCTACTACCCATAGCTATGACCATTCATCTGGAAGATACATCTGTTACAAAATCCTTGGCAATAATCAAAGATGTCCCGATGAAGATATGAAATGACACCTATGTTCCATGTGATTTTGTGGTAATGCAAATCAAAGAGGACAATCATATCCTTCTCATTCTGGGGAGACCAGTCTTAGGCAGTGTACGAGCCTTAGTGGATGTTGAAGTTGAAAAAATCATCATGCGAACGATAAAGAAGAGAATTGAATATCAGGTCCTCGAAGATTTAAAGAAGGTGCATAATTTGATTGAAGTTTTCAAAGTAGAAGGTAATCCGATACCAGAACAAGTAGACCCCCAAGGAGGTAAACTGTAAGGAGGCAGAATCACCCCCTTACTAAAAAAATTGAAGAATAGAACATCCATTCCAAACACACTCAAAGGTATGCTGGAATAGGTGTAAAATTTTCAAACTGTAATAAATGGTATTCAAAATAACCAAAGTGTAGCAGCAGAATAAAAATGTTGACTATATTCAATTTATCACTAGGTTTCAAAAGAACATCATAATCTCCACAAAGGGTTTATGTGTATCACTCAACATAAGGATCTAGTAGAGGGAAATCTAAACCATAACAACTTTATCTCCAAGCTTTAACTCCTTAATCTAGTCCAAAACTTCATGCCTTATCATCCAAGTCCTTCACCTAAGGTTGGAAGCATACCCCAGCAAGAAGAGAAAATAGATGACATCAGCAAAGGCTGGTATGTGCATACTAAATAGGAAATTGAGCAATATATGGAATAAAGGACATCAAATATAAAAGGCTTCCCATTGAAAGGATAAGGGCCACCCAAATGGGTATCAAGAGAAAAGGAATTGAAATCATATTATAACAAAAGATTACTTGCCATCAATAAAACATAAAGATTGTGCCACACAAGCACATGTAAATAACTAGGGCACACACCCCATATAATCAACATGCATGCATGTGAGACAAACATAGCCCTAGAACAATATAAACACAAAGGCGGCCAAGTCTCATAAACTTGAAACCTGGTAGAGAAAGGAATACTACCAATCTCCCAAATATATAAAACATGGGCCAAGAATCACACATCTTGCCTTGGGTATGAGGTTCCTTTCCATCCCAAAAGAGCAGAAAATATCACATCTTCTCGGCAGGAAATAACACATCTGCCATAAAAACTAATGCAATTACACTACTCTAGTGCTACTAAATCACATAGCATGTTAAATGTAGAGGCAAGTAGAAAGTATAGTCAGAATATATAAACTAGTCACCACATAAGTGACCAACATATACATCCACCTCATAAGTGGGAAAAAGACATCACATGCCATCTTTTAGAGTTCCATCATGAACAAAGTATAAGATAAGAGTTAAAAAGAATATCCATGATCACATGATCAATATCAAATAAGGTAGTTCACATGAACCATGATTTTCAAAATAAAAGACATGTTGTATAGGCTAATGTCCATAGGACAAAGAGAATGAATAAGCATAGGTGAATTGCTCAACATAGAAGAATAGGGGATACACCATACCTCAACTTTAGAGTCTAAACAGTCCAAGTCAGTCCTATATCCAAGCCTAGGCCTCCAAAGAACCTCTAGGGAAGGTGGACATGTACAATAAGTAAGGTTCCCAAGCTTAGAGAGGTTGTTTTCTCCAACAAAGCTCCTATCTCGAGCAAGAAGCACCTTCTCTACTTTACCCTAACAAAAGAACATGAAGATGAGGTGTTTATGGGTTCCAGGTGGGGTTTCACCATGGAAGGCCATGGTTTTGACCTAGAGGAAGGTGGAAGGAAGACTAAAAACATTAAAATAGGGAAGGAAAGGAGGATACTTCCTATTTTTGGTCAAAATCACCAAGGAGGAGCTTAAGAAATCCTAAATAGAGAAATTTGGAACCCTAGGAGCCTTTTTCACCAAGGTAGGCACCTCCTTTTACCTTGGGACAGCACCTTCATGGCAAAACAGAGTAGGAATGATGCTCTAAGATAGAGGAAATAATGGAGAGCAATAGTTTTTAAATTGGGAGTTGGGAAGGGGTAGATATGGCTATATAAAGAAAGAGGTCAAGTATGAGGTGTCTATGAGACTTTCCATGTGTCATGTATAAGGGTGTCCATGGACATGAAAGCATTTATGGACAAGGAAGAAGTCAAGAATGAGGTGTCAAGTTACTTTCCATGTGTCAAATGCTAAGGATGTCCATGGACATGCAAACCTTTATGGATAAGGAAGAAGTCAAGCATGAGGTGTCCATGGGGCTTTCCATGTGTCCTTAGCCTAGGGATTTCATGGCCATGCAAGAGGACAGATCATAGAGGCTTCTTGAATATCAAATGTTAGTTTACAGAAACTTATAGTCCATCCCAACCGACCTCCAATCAAAGAAATAACCCCATTCATTGATAGCTTCTAAAGATAAGCTCATTTATAAAGAGAGTAATCCCTAAAATGCCCTTGGAAAGAAACACCTTCAAAACAAGGTGAAACTAGGTGCCCCATGGTTCAAAAACTCGAGAATGGTAAGAAAATATATAAGTATTATAATACATGTAATAATTTGCAAAGAAAACCTCTCAATTGGGTAAATTGTAGAAAAGTCCATAATGTACCTAAAATTGCATAACTTGCACAAGCAACATCCAAATTGGACCAAACTTCATCCACAAGTTATCTTTGATATTTTGAATATGAATTTGTCATTATTTCTATATTTTGAAGTTATATAATCATATTATTCATTACTTATTCTATTTACTCATTTTCTCTCTCCTAAACTTATCCTAATATTTCAAGGTTGTCTAAATCAGATGAAATTTGACATGTAGGCTAATTTTGATATGTAGATTTCGAATTTGAAGTTTGTTTCCACTTTTGAGACTTATTTTTATGAGATATGTCATATGTCCCATTAACGGCCCATTATCTAAATTATTCATCCAATGAAGTTTATTATCTTCATATTACCACCAAAATGAGTTATGTGGCATATTTATGTATCCATTATAAACCTAAGATTAATGTTAGAACACTAGGTTATATTAAGGTGACCTATACATGCATTAGCTCATTGGGGTTATACTAAACATCTATTTAGGTATGACCTTCAACCTTGTTTGGCTAAGTCCAAAATGTCAACTTCCAGGGTAGGGTCCAAGATCTAGTATGTTACATAAACAAGGTAACAAGGACTCGCTCCTGAGCAAGGTATGTACATTTTTTAAACATGATATAGGCCCTATGGAGAAGGGTTCAGAAGCCTCACTCACATGCTTTATGTGAGAAACACTTATCATTGGTTGGGTCTGCGTAGTTAAACCAGGACGCTTACTGGGATACAACCCAGCCCTTTTATTTCTTAATTTTATTTTGTTTTTCTTTTTACAAAATTATTTTGAAAAAAATAGAGAGAGATGGGAGAGAAGGATAAGGGGAGGACCATGCCCTTGACAACCAAATATGATTGATGGATAGTCGGCATGGTGCGGTAAGATCATGATAAGCATACCCATCTGTCCATCAAATCCTTAGGTCAGTCTTTTATTGATGGCAAGATATCTTGTGATCTTAAGAAATGATAACGACACAGAGAGTGGCCTACATGGCCCGATGAGGATTGCTATTGTTATGTTTCACGAAAGATTTAATTTCCTTCTCTTTGATAAATATGTCTTTAGAATTAGCAATAGCTTTTATATCAACCCGATAATTAGTATTCACTACCATAATATCTCCATTGGGACTATCCATGTAGTGATTGACATGCAATCATACATAACACATGCATGGTCTATAAACACCAACTTCATGGGCATCCCTAACGTCTCTTCTTTGTAGTTATAATATGGAGGAGGTGTAGGACTTGGAAACATTGGCATCTTCCTTTCGATGATCAAAAAAAAGGACAAGTATCCATATTCGCTCCACCTCGACACCACCAATGGCATCAGTGACTAACAACATGAATGGTAGACTTTGTTGTTCGCATGGTGTCCCCTCAATGACCGACGAGGTACCATCCAATAAGGATATCCAACTCTACTACTCCCAGGACAGTTATGTCCCTGGGGAGTTTTGCTTTGTGCACCTGATACATCAATGAGGGATTCCACTAGCCGATCTAGATCTATTGATTAACTGGCTATATGATTATCAAGCCATTTCCCTAGAGATAAGGCACTGGCTAGATGCAGCTACAGAGAATGGATGCACGACTGCAGCCACCTCACCACCACTGAACAAAGACCATGGCAACTGGTAGCCAAGGTGACGTTCGTATCAGAGCGTCACCAACAGGAGAGGAACCCATTCTTAGGGTTCTATTATGTGTTCTTAGATGAAGAGAACCATCCATTCCCTCCATCTCTAGCCCCACCACCCTCCATATCATGTCCCCTACATCTCTAACTTTTATCTACCTGAGGATGGATAGAATTTTGAAGTTGGGGATGGAGGGTGGGTGGTACGTCGTCTCCACCACCTCAACTCTAAGTTTTCCCTTTCTCATCTCAAACACTATTTTTCTTTTCTCAATCTTTTATTTGCATTTGTCTTGTGTTTCATTTTCTTTTTTTTCTATTTTGTGTGAGTAATGGTCTTTACCTAGCCAGTCATTTTGATGTATAAAAAAATTGGAAATATATAAATGAACTATTCCCTTTTTCTTGAGCTAATTGTGCAAAAGGAAATTTTAAGGAACAAACACGTCTTGAACAGATCTGAGCCCTAATGACAACAATTGAGCAATATTTCCCCTTGAAAATGAAAATAAGCAGAATTAGTTAGAAGGGTCAAGCCGCATGTGCCTTTGATATGACTTGCAATAGAATTCGTAAACACTTATCTACCCTACATTAACTGAATTAACTGATATAATATACAGTCATCTGATTCCAATGCAGTAATGAAATGAAGAAGCACCAGTCAACCTCTACTTCCCACTCATCTTCCACCATTTCTTATCTCTTTGTTGTCCAGAAAAAAAAATATTCCTCGCTATATGCCAAACCTTAAGTCCAGGGTGGAATCCCTTCCATAAATATACCTCATTTTCAATATTCATTTACAAAAATGGCATAAATAAAAGAGTCCAATGATCCTAAAAGAAAATGTGTGGTCAATGTAATCGCAACCAAATAAAAAGTCTCAAGTCGAATAGAGGAGATACAAATAAAATAATTGAATCCCAAATAAGGTCTCGAGTCGAACAGAGAAAAGATTGGGGAATCCAGTTTGTGACATGTCTTTCTCCCCCTTCCATCCAAATTTTCATACCCAGGGGACTTATCAAAACTCTCCCCAAAATAGACAAATAGCCCTGACTTGTTCTACCTTCTATTTACACAGATAGATCAATAGTATTATTGAGATGAAATCAATTCGTTGCATGTTCTGGAGTCTAGCAAATGGAGGAACAAGCCCCAATTAGGGGATAACCAAGTGTGGCTATGTGAACCCAAAGTACTAGGGTTGCTTGATCATGTTTGGTGGAAAGGGACCAAAAAGTATTCTCAGTTGGGAGAGGAAAGCCTGGATCCTAATATTAATTGTTTGACCTCCTTTTTGTTTTTCTTTACTTGGGACGAGCAAAGGATTTATTCTGGAGTAGATTTATGAGTATATCTATACCCATCTTTGTATACTATTTTATTTGTTTTATAGAGGTTTTTGTGTTTCTATTTTCTAGTTTTAGCTTTATATATACTTAAATGCAATTATCTCCTCTTTTCTGAACCTTAATGCACTTTAAGTATTTTTCATGCAGAACTAGCCAAAAATATGCCATAATGCTCGTACAAATGATCAAGCCCTATGGTGCTACACCTCAAGGGAAGGAAGATCTTGGAAGCTTTTCATTTTCTACCTTCCAACTACCTTGTCAACTGATCGGATGTGTCGCTTGCCCGACTCAGGCTGCTCTCTACCCAAAGTCTTCTAGATTCTTCAGTTCTGATGTGTGATCCCAACATTAAGCCTAATCCAGTTCATTCCATCTTGGTCTTGATAAGTGACTAGCGGACGCAAGAAATTTTGATAAATGTACCAGATTTTTGTTGATTTGTCCCTTCATCAGTTGGTGATCTTCATTGTTTGGTGCTTCACAGATTGATGCTTCATAGGCATAAGCCATTCTCCACACACCAGCAACCCCTTGGGTGGGTCCACCTATAGTGAAGTCTCATCATTCTACATAAATTCTTCCTCTCCTTCAGTTTACTACTGATGGAATGTTTTGCTCAACATCCAATGACAAGCCATGTCATCCAACAACCTATGAAAACTCACCATTATACTCCAATGGAAGCGTAGGCATCACTATTGATGGTCGTCTTTTGATGGAACCCTTGTGTGCCTCAACTGATGAAGCTTCCTTCGGGTCACCTATCGATGATTGTCTTCCAATGTAATCCATGTGTTCTTCAACAGATGAACCTTCTACATGTTCTCCTCACGACGAAACCTCCATGCATTTTCCTTTCAATGGGAACTCTTAGAGTCACGAGACCCCTTGTATTCCTCTTGTATCTATCCCTCTACCTTCATGGTAGCTAAAAACTTAATAATAGGTAGATGAGAGAGCTTCAAACTGTATCAACCACCTATAAATACTACCCCCCTCCATTTAAGGGATGCACTTCTGACACTTCCAAATTGTCAAAATCAGTCCTCAACAATACATCCCTAATTTTCCATTAGTTTCTTTCATCAGTTGAGCAACCAATGAGATGTACACCCTCGCCAAGACTTCAAGTCATAACTTCAAAAGAAGTTAGACCCAACACATCTTTAGCCCATATATCCAACTTCATCATCCACCTGCTTTACCTCCATATTAATAGATCCAACCCACAAGGAAGGAGGTTAATGACTTTGTTCCAAGACTGAAGAAACATTGCTGCACACCAAGGATTTTCCTCCATCTTTTACTCTGTGATATCTTGCACACTCTTATTCCCTATTGTGCTTATTATTTTTGCATGAGTGAGTATTCCACTCACTAGGTTGTAGCCTTGCTACCTATTTTTTTCTCATTTCGACTATTGTGTGTATGAACATCACTTGTTATGGAACAAATGTTTCATTGCTTGCTAATCTTGTTTGGCCAACTATTATGCATGTTTATTTTATCTTATATGTGACACGCATTACCACACAAAGTGAGATTACTCAAACCAAAGTGTGGAATTATCACTAATAATCACATTACCACATAATAGGGTAAATCAAAACCAATCACAAAAAGGCACCTGAAGCTGAAAGCATCATATTTAAAGCCAAAGAACTTGTGTCACTTATATTTCATTCATGCCAAAATATGTTACATGTCATTTTTCACTGGCTAACTAGACACAACATGTTACATATGGTAACCTATTCACGCATACAAATCATGTTTGTACCACCATGGTATAGACCCAAAAACTCAAACCAATGTACAATGTCTATAAAACACCCCCAAGGACCTGAGAGTATAGGTACAACACATAGGACTCTATTACTAGGCACTAGATCCATATCCATGATCCAATGACTACAATTCCTCTTACTATTAGCTTCAATAGCACGATCTCTATCTCAATGTTTACGTCCACCTAAAAGATGTGGAAACCCACGGGGTGAGACCAAACCTCCCAACGAGAGATATAACTTTTTATAAACGTCTATTAAAAGCATGAATAACTAAGCAGGTAGATAAAACACTTCGTAGGTTGAGCAAATTTAGGTAAATGATATGCATCTAACATATAAAGTAGATTAAGGAAAACTAGGTAGTTATCACTGAGTAGTAGAACAATTAATACTTTAAAAAAGAAGTATGAAGAACGTGTATAACATTTGATTTCTCATACGACATTATAATTCAAGGAATATGTACAAAGATAAGGTGAAGGGGTCATGCAATGTTATTCTTATTTGACCCTAGACAAGTACACTACACGGATATGTTATGTCTTTTACTATTTCCCTAAGGATTTGAGTTGTACTACTCAGATCCAACTGACCACTGTGAAGTCAAAATCGATGCCATACAAGGTAAATGGAAGAGTCGGAATCCAAGACCCCCCCAACACCTATTGGTCAGTACAAGAGAAATAGTGACATATAGTCAAACTAAAGGATTGTTTCATGCATGGACATCTATATAAAACACCTAGACCACCTTGATACAGGCCACGGAACTAGAAAAATAGGCTCACGCATGGTTGTTCTAAAAAGAGGCATCACATGTAGTTACATTGCTACTTATCACGTATCACAAGAAGAATAGCTCACAAATGGTTGTCTCACACATCATGTAAATATGGATGCAAGGAGATACTCGACTTGCACCCTGCATATTCAAAAATATGTGCTCTGAGTTTCCCATAGGAATGACTTGTTTCACCATCCATCAATAAAACTGACACTGGAATGGATCTATGACACAGGGCACCTACATGATTAGGGTTTCACTTGATTAGTTAATCCAATTGGGTGTCTTTTGGCAGGAATCAAATTACAACGTGCAAACCAGAAACAAACTTTACACAAATTAGGGTGTAGTTCAACTCCAGAAGATATAAAACACATAAGGTGTGAACTAGTCACATCATCATCACATGATACTTGTAGCACTGCCATTCACAAGGTCATCACTAATGTCACACATTCATACAAGGCTGTCATCGATGTCACACAGCCATACAAGGATATCACCAATGTCACATCACTGTGGGGTATCAATCCCTCAATCACATCACTAGAGGATATCACCTCACAATAGGCATTAAGCCTTCACCTGGTCATAGGACCCATCACATCAATATGATCTCATCATGTCTCCTCAAGGCTCATATCCATCACCATGTGTCATACAATCACCATCATAGCATACATAAGCCATGGAACCCATTCAACCTGCAAGGTTAGAATAACACAAGTAGGAGAGAGAAAATGTTATCACGTGTAGTTCATCCATGAATGCTAAAAAAGTCTAACATACCCTAGGATTAGGGTTAGGGTTCCAAACACATATCTGATTAGGGTTTCATATCATTACCAAACCCTAATTATGTCCTCTCACACTTTCTTGGATCATGTTAGGATTAGAACATCATCATTTACTTGATTAAGAAATTATCAAAACAACATTAGTTATCTACCAACATTTACATGTACATATGTATCAACCTTTACAAAGTTCCATGTGTGACAACCATGCACTCATATGAGTGTATTGACCATCCATCATCATGTGTCACGACCACTCTCAAAGCAAGTGTCTCAACCACAAGCCAACTAGGTATCTCAACCACTACAAAAGCAAGTGTCTCAACCAAGACTAAAGCATGCAACACGACTGACACAAGAACACATGTCTCGACCACCCTAGGTTTAGGGTTTTGATTGAAACAAAAGATGTCATATGTGTAGTGAACCACTACTCCACTCCATGGAACCAAAGCACTCAAAGCTTGTGTCACGACTAAATCAAAGATGGGTGTCTCGACCATCCCAGACAAAATAGGAGCTCGACCATCACGACACAAGAGAGTCATGACTTAAGGTGCAAAAGTCATGTGTTTCTATGATGACCTGATTACAAATCAAGTTATCACCAGCAATAATCGCAGAATAACCATAAGCAGCAGAATTAACAAAAATGATTAAGAATAAAAACCATTTTGCACATAGATCCTTTTCCAAGAAAACTCTTACAAAAAGAAACAAAAATTTATATTCATGTGGTTCATATTGTATATAGAGTGTACCATCTCTTCTTAAGGATAACAAGTACTGGGTGCTTTAATTTAACAAATACATCAGCAACATAAAATCTCGAGATAAGCAAGCCAAAATCTCAAGTCGTTCGTAAAACGCTAAGAACTATCTCCCAAGGACTTGAGAGTATAGAGACGACACATAGGACTTCTATCTATAAGACACGACAGATAGTATACTAAACCTGAGATACTACTGTTGTCCCTGTTGATATGGTCCTTCCTTTATAGTCCAGTTTCTATTCCCTCGTCCACATCCACCTAAAAATTGTGGATGCCACGGGGTGAGACTATTGTCCCAGTGAGAGATATAACTCTCTGCCAACAATATTATTATCACAGGAAATAGAATAAAAATTGAGCAGAGGATACTTTATGAAAGTAAGAAGGTTTATTTACAGTGCAAAGCATTAACATTGATAACAAAGTTATAAGTCATCTATTTACTTTATAAGGGATATGAAGAACATGTATAACATCTATCTACTAAGATGTATAAAAAGTAATAAAGCATCAACCAATGTTTTTTGTATTTAATCCTTAAGCAAATACGCTACACGGATGATTACATATTCACATTCATACTTATGCCCAGAGGAGATGAGGTATACCGCTCATACTCCAACCGACCACTAGTAAGTCAAAATTGGTACCATACAAGGACAGTGGTAGAGCCGGCTATCAAGACCTCACCTGTCTCAGTCAGTATGAGATAATTGGCAGGACATCTTGTATCAACTGCAATTAGCTATGTCGGGGTATAGCGGCATCTTCGCTATAGAGTTACAGTCGTAGCATGTACTCTCTTGAGGAGAAGACCACTAAGCTTTCCCAGATTATTTGTCATCAGGAAGTCCACTGAGCGATCCTGGTTTAGTTTCATCAGGAAGTTCACTGAGCAACCTAGTTTATTTGGGGAGTCCACTGAGCACCCTCATTTAGTTTGGGGAGTCCATAGAGCACCCTCATTTAGTTATTACATATTCAAAAATATGCAAACTGAGTAAAACTCATTTCACCATTCAGAAAATGTTGACACTGAATAGATCTATGGTCTGGGCAACTACATGATAATATTTAACTTGCTTAATTAACTACATTACAATACCTTTTAGAATCAATCAAGTTGCAAATAAGAATTATATCAGATACTACAAAGAAAGGCATAAATATGTTTATGAAGTACTTTCATGATTCTTTGGAATGCATGTATCACTTAGAATGTTAATTTCTTATCATCATCATGTTTGGGTATTCAAACCCATAGTTCATCACTGGGTACTGTCACCACTTAGCAAATAACCATTACCTCTAGGTCATCATACCAAGGTATTAATTCACATAGTTCACATAGCTCATTGAATCTGTATTATATAAACATCATAGCTCTTACTTAGCTATGCTCTTTACCTTATGATACCTACATGTTTAGAATTTCATGATAATAGAAATATCACATTCTTGTCATTACCATGTAATGCTAAAGAACTCATCTTCCCCATTGAATTAGGGTTAGGATTTCCCTTCATCAACCAATTTGGGTTTCAAGATTTCATTACAAAAGATTAAGCCCTGATTCATTCTCCATTCTTCTTGGGAGTATCAACATATACATATTGCATAATTAACTTTCCAATCTTAGTTTCTCTCTAATCCTCACCAGGATGTTCATTACTTAATTCACCTCTTAAGGTCTATTTGCTCCCCATTATTTAATTGAATTAAACTCATTGTATCCCAATGTTGCATTAATCATACAACATATATCACTTAGACAAATCTATTGAATTGGAGCATGCCTACTATATTGGGTGTCATGGTATATAATATTATCCTATCATGCTTGAACATACACATGTCATCATATCATGTATCCATATTAGTCATGTGATAAAACCAAATCATCATATGGGGTTTAGGGTGCATCCCCTAACACCATATCGTGTAATCATCTTGGGTTAACTATCACCTAGCTCTTATCATCTGAAGTCAACCTCATATCATGTATGGGTTAAATTCTTGACTTCATATCGGGTATAAGGATATATTGGTTTTATATATCATGCACAAGGGTGCACCATATCGGGCATAGAAATATACCTACTTCCATATTGTGCACATGGTGTGCACCATATCGGGCATAGAGTATATTGCCTTATCATGTATCGTTTAAGTGGTATATATATAATACCATATCGGTTTCCTATCTTGGATTGCCATATCGGTTTACCATCTTGGATTGCCATATCGGTTTACATGTTGGGTATCATATCGGGTTACCTATGTTAGACAAACACTTCAGCTCATAACCTTTTTATACTTTCAAGGGTCAGTTCTATCATTATAATTACACGACAAGCTAGATACCTAGTCTCTCTACAACCCATCACAAGATATTAGAGGTAAATCGAGTTTCAAAGACATATCATATTTCAAAGGCATATCGGATTTCAACTTCTTCATCTAGGGTTTTGACCATATCGTGTAAAAGATAAAATCCTAACCTTGTATCATATATAAGGTGTAATTAGGTATCTCCCATATCATTTATAGGACATGCCTCATATCGTGTATGAGGTACCACCCACTTCTATATCGGGTTAACCACCATCTTGGGTTCCATATCAGATTTTAAGGTACTTCAACCCATATTGGGTTGTACCATGATGATGTCATCATCATCAACCTCAAGACCTTTGTCTTGCTATTCTAAACCATGGAAAAAAGTCCTTACTACTTATTGGAACTCATAGATATTACAATTAATCAAATGAATTCGAAATTGATAATAAATCAATAAAATCAATAATATTGGAAAAGAATAATAACATGGTTGGGTTCAAGTTATATAACCTGCCTCTAAAGCAACTTTCAGGCTTCAAGATCCAACTCTTCACGTTCTAAAGGTTGAAGATGAGATTCCCTAAGATCCAAGACTTGAGCTCCTTAGCTTTTGCATGATATCTTCCTTCCTTGTGGCTGATATCACCTTGCTAGGTTGCTATGACCTACTTTGGCCGATATCCCTTCTCCTTGGCTGAAACCAAGATCTTCTACTCAACTCTCCTCACTCATGCATGATAAAAGAGTGGAATACACAATATGTAAGGGAAGGTTGATAACAAGATTTCAAAAATTCTACTAATAGGTGAAGAGAAAGGTATTTATACTTGGGGTTTATGAAAAAGAGTTTAAGAGGTGTCATTACCTTAAGCTACTAAGTTCCACATAGCCGTGCATGGATCAGCACATGTTTTTGCATGCATACCATCTTTATCTTGCCATGAAAAATAAAAGCTCAAGGATAATGCAAAGGATAAGGGTCATCCCTTTAGTTATCTTCTAAGGCAAGTTTTCTTCCACTCACTATATTATTATATTCAACACAATCTTTTCCAAAGAAAAGTTGCAAACTAATACATATGACTTTATTGAGTGTCTATCCCATCACGGAAAAATCCAAGACTCAACAAACCGATAGGAGAGTCCATTTATGGCTTCATGGCCGATAGGGACTCCTATTTCAAGTATACAACTTGATATAGCTCATATAAAGCTTTCAACTATACATTTCTTGGTCTTTTCATCACTAAGAGCGGCATCACTCTGGGATGATTCAAACTTAGTGTCTCCTTCTTTCTCTCTCCTCTAGATGACACTAGGAAGGAGTAAGGACACTCTATAAGAGGTAATTTACACATCATCCCTACTTTTTAGATAATTTATAATTTGTACCAAAATTGATGCACAAAGCACTTAACATTATTCAAACAAGTTCTTACTTAGAATTCAGGCTTTCCACAAGTCATCACTTAGCATCATTCTCTCTCTTATGATGTTAAAATACTTAGAGTACATTCAACATATGACATTTTCAATATAACCCTTCCTCTTGGGTAAATTGCACATTACACTCAAATTATCATATAATGCACACATAGTTTGCAAATAGGCTCAAACTTGAAAATAACCTTCACAAAGAGTCTTAATTACTTTTCAAAAGATTAGAACAAGTTTGTAAGTATCTTAATTAAGCAAAACTTCTAGGGTTAAGCCATAACCCAGGTCAGGGATGTTACAATTATCAACCCCTAAAAAGGATTTTGTCCTCGAAATCTCAAGAGAAAAGAGAAGGGTAATTCCTCCTCATCTCTTCCTCTAGTTCCCATGTGGCTTCTTCAATTCCATGATGATGCCAGAGAAATTACACAAGAACTATGTCTTTCTTCTTCAACTTATTGACTCTTCTATCAAGAATCATCATAGGACCTTCCACATAGGATATATCTTTATTCAATTCAACCTCTATAGGTTGCAACACCATCTCTGTACCAGGATGACACTTTCTCAGCATGGATACATGAAACACTGGATGTAGTCTATGTGACTCAGGTGGAAATTCCAACCTATAAGCTACTTTTCCGATCTGTGTTGTCACTGGGTAAGGTCCCATAAATCTAGGAGCTAACTTACCCTTCTTTCCAAATCTGAGAACACCTTTCCAAGGAGAGACCTTGAGGTACACTCTATCTCCAACTTGGAACTATAAAGGTCTATGACGTTTATCAGCATAAGACTTCTATCTATCTTGTGCAGCCTTTAACTGTTATTGTATTACTTTAATCTTTTGAGTTGTTTTTTGCACTAACTCAGGACCCAGAAGTTGGTATTCTCCTATCTCAAACCAGCACAATAGAGATCTACAATGTCTACCATATAATGCTTCATATGGTGCCAATTCAATACTAACTTGATAACTATTTTTGTAGGAAAACTCTATCAAGCTCAAGTGTAAGTCCCAACTTCCTACAAACTGAAGAACACATGCTCTAAGCAAGTCCTCCAAAGTCTGTATAGTCCTTTCAGACTGTCCATCTGTCTGAGGGTGAAAAGATGTACTAAACTTCAACTGTGTACCCAGAGCTTTGTGTAGTCGTTCCAAAAAATGACTCATAAATTGGGGACCTCTATCAGACACAATCGTAACTAGAACTCCGTTCAACCGCACTATCTCATCTATATAGATCTGTCCAAGTTTCTCAGCAGTATATGTTTTTTTGACAGGAAGAAAATGTGTTGTCTTAGTCAACCTATCAACTATTACCCAAATGGATTCATGACTTTTGGTTGTCCTAGGTAGTCCAACCACAAAGTCCATCGTCACGTGATCCCACTTCCACTGAGGTATAGGTGGGGGTTGTAATGTTCCTATAGGCTTCTGATGTTCTGCTTTAACTTGCTAACACATCGGACACTACATAACGAACTCAGCTACATTTTCTTCAAACTGGGCCACCAATACATATCTTTTAAGTTATGATACATTTTGGTGCTCCATGGATGCATTGCATACATAGATGAGTGATCTTCTTCCATAACTAACTTTCTTAAGTTATTAACATCAGGTACTATCATCCTACCATGGTAACAGACTATCCCATCCTATGACTCATAGAAACTGTCCCGTTTCTCATTGCCCAACTCTGACCTAATTTTTTGAATCACAGTATCTGCATGTTGTGCCTCTTTAATCTATTCTTTCATTGTAGGTTTCACATGCATCTCATCTAACAATCCTACTAACAAAGACACTTCTAACTATACATTCATCTGTCTCAAAGAGACAAGCATGTCCCGCTTACATCATACTAAAGAATTCAATTGTGCTTTATCGGAGGGTGGAGATGAAGATTTCCTACTGAATGTGTCTACCACTACATTAGCTTTCCCTAGATGATAATCAATTATGCAATCATAGTCCTTGATTAACTCCATCCAGTGATGTTTCCTCATATTCAGCTCATGCTGTGAGAAAATGTATTTTAAGTTTTTATGATCTGTGAAAATCTAACATGTTTCTCCATAGAGATAATGCCTCCATATTTTCAACGTGTGAACCACTGCATCTAATTCTAAATCATGTGTCGGATAATTCTCCTCGTGTTTCTTAAGTTGTCGGGAAGCAAAAGAAACTACATGATCACTATGCATCAACACACAGCCTAGACCATTCTTAGAAGCATCACAGAAAACAATGTATCCCTTTTCCTGTTCATGTAGAACTAACACAGGTGCACTAGTCAACCTTTCTTTCAACAACTGGAAAGAACGTTGGCACTTGTCATTCTAGACAAAAGGAACTTCCTTCCTGGTCAACCTGGTTAGGGTAATGCTATAGAACTAAAGTCTCTGATAAACCTTCTGTAGTAACCTGCCAAACCTAGGAAACTATGAATCTCAGTCGGTGTATTGGGTTGTTCCCACTCCATAATAGACTCTGATTTCTTGGGATCAACACGAATACCTAAAGCAGATAAAACGTGTCCAAGAAAAGACACTTCTGACAACCAGAATTCACACTTGCTAAACTTAGCATATAACTTATGTTGTCTCAACAAAGTCAAGGCTTGACGAAGGTGTTGTTGATGTTGTTGACCATCTCTATTGTAAATCAAGATGTTGTATATGAAAACCACTACAAATTGATCAAGGAATGGCTGGAAGATTCTATTCATCAACTCCATGAATGCGTCTAGTGCATTAGTTAGTCCAAATGACATAACTACAAACTCATAATGACCATATACAAACTCATAATGACCATACTTCATCCTAAAGGCTAACTTAGATATGTCACTCTCCTTGATACGTAACTGACGGTATCCTGACCTTAGATCTATCTTAGAAAACACTATTTCTCTACGCAACTTGTCAAATAGATCATCAATCTTTGGCAAAGGATATTTGTTCTTAATAGTCACCTTATTAAGCTATCTATAGTCCATGCATATTCTCATAGATCCATCTTTATTTTTAACAAAAAGAAATGGAGCACCTCATGGCAAAGTACTTGGTCGTATAAAACCTTTCTCAAGCAACTCTTGTAACTATTTCTTGAGTTCTGCCATCTTAGTTGGCCCCATCCTATAAGGTGTTTGGGCTAGGGTTGCATACCTGGAATAAGATTAATCTCGAAATAAATCTCTCAGGGTGGAGGAACATCTGGAAATTCCTCGAGAAACACATCCTCAAATTCCCTAATAGCAGGAACTTCACAAAGACTATGACTCTCTATTCTAGTATCTATCATGTGTGCTAAGAAATAAAATAATCCTTATCGCATCATCCTCTCTGCTACCATAGCTGACACTAGACAGGTTGAAAAAATCTTTATATCCCCCTGAAAGACCCATGTCTTATCACTGTGTGTGAACATAGCTTGCTTGGAACCACAATCCAAGATAGCTTTATACTTCTCTAGGGTATCCAACCCAAGAATTACATCAAACCCGTGCATTTCAAGTGGTATAAGATCCACCTGAATGCTATGTTCTGATAAAGAAAGAACACAGGGAGAGCATACCTCCCGCAACATTGCAGATCCGACTAATGGAGTTTCTAATAATAAATTATCCATTCTAGGATTGACAGTCATATTATAGTCATGAATCACTTCATGAGTGATAAAAGAATGTGTAGCACCCGGATCAATCAAAATAGATATGAAACAAGATGAAGACATATCATAATGAAACAATTCCATCTGACATGTCACAACTCATGGGTTAACCACTGCCTCTGGTTTATCCATAGCACAGAATCTCACTATTTCCTATTGTCGATCTCATGCCCTATTGGCTGGTGCAGATGATCCTGCCTGGTATGCTAGTCCATGTCCTCGAGCGCCACTACTAAATTGTTGTCTTTGTGAGCCTTGTTGACTCTGCCTTGGTGGTTGGGTTACTTCCACATCTCTAACTAGACAATCTTTTATCACATGACATGTCTGCCTACACCTGTAGCAAACTCTGTCTTCCCATTGTGACCTAGGTGGTCCTATCACTGACATCAATGCTAAGCTATGGGCTCCACTTGGCTGAAAACTATGGCATCTACCTCTGTTGGACGTCCACTATGTCTGAGCATTGAACCTTTATGGTTCTACTGGTGCAGTAAACCTTGGTTTCTTAAAACTGCCAAACCTCTGACCCTGAAACTATGAAGGTACTTTCCTACTATTCGCCTCTTGTTTCTCAGTCACGAACCTCTCTATCTGCCTAACTGACTCCACAAAGGTGGCAAACCTCTCTCTATTCTCTAGAGAAGATATAGGTGTGGTTAATTCAGCATTCAGACCCTTCTCAAAATGTTGAATTCTCTCCTCATTTGTAGTAGCCATGTGCGGACAAAACTGCAGAAGCTCCATAAACTTAGCTTCATACTCGCTAACCTTCATCGTTCCTTGTCTAATTTGCTCAAACTGCGAGATCTTCTCATCCATATAAGTCTTTGGAAAGTATCTACTGACAAACTCTTGTCGGAATTTCTGCCATCCGACCTCAACACCAGGTCATTTCTCTTCTTCAATGGCCCACCAGTGGCCAGCGCTTCCTTTTAGAAGGTACACAGCATGTTTAACTTTATCAGTATCTGGAATATCAAGGATCCTAAAGGCTTTATCTATCTCAGTAAGCCATGAATCTGTGTCTGCTGGGTCAGCTGTGTCAGCATATTTAGTGGCTCCTACCCTACGCAACCGCTCAAAGATCTTACCATATCCATGTCCATCACTAGAAACTAGTATCCTAGAGGCTGGTGCTGGTATCCAGTCAGCCATATGCGTCATCATATTCATGATCTACCCAAAAAGAGCATGAAAAGATGGATTTTCTAACAGAGTTTGGTCAAATTGGGGATTCTCAAGCACTGGTTCTTCTCTAGCCTGATCCCTTGCACCACCTCCTGGTGTAGCAACACTGCTCTCAGCAACATGTTCTTTGTGTGCTTCAACCATCTTTAGTTTTACGATCTTCTCCGATACGAGGAGAAGTCACTATAAGATACACTGGAGGATACTAGAACAGACTCAACAAACTTAATCCTATGTCTCTATAGACTCAGCGAACCTTAGGCTCTGATACCAAAACTTTGTGATGACCCGATTACAAATCAAGTCATCACCAGTAATAATCACAGAATAAACATAAGTAGTGGAATTAACAAAAATCATTAAGAATAAAAACCATTTTGCACATAGATCCTTTTCTAGGAAAACTCTTACAAAAAGAACCAAAAATTTATATTCATGTGGTTCATATTGTACATAGAGTGTACCATCTCTTCTCGAGGATAACAAGTACCAGTTGCTTTACTTTAACAAATACATCAGCAACATAAAACCTCAAGATAAGAAGGCCAAAATCTCAAGTCTTTCATAAAAACACTAATAAATATCTCCCAAGGACCTGAGAGTACAGAGAGGACACATAGGACTTCTATCTACAACACACGACAGACAATATACTCAACTTGAGATACTACTACTGTCCCAACTGATATGGTCCTTCCTCTACAGTCTAGTTTATATTCCCTCATCAACGTCCACGTAAAAATTGTGGTTCCCACAGGGTGAGACGATTATCCCAGTGAGAGATATAACTATATGCCAACAATATTATTATCACAAGAAATAGAATAAAAACTGAGCAGAGGATACTTTATGCAAGTAAGCAAGTTTATTTACAATGCAAAGCATTAACATTGATAACAGAATTATGAGTCATCTATTTGTTTTATAAGGAATATGAAGAACATGTATAACATCTATCTACTAAGATGTATAAAAGTAATGAAGCATCAACCAATGTTTTCCATATATAATCGTTAAGAAAATACGCTACACGAATGATTACATATTCACATTCATACTTATGCCCAGAGGAGATGAGGTATACCGCTCATACTCCAACCGACCACTAGTAAGTTGAAATCGGTACCATACAAGGTCAGTGGAAGAGTTAGCTGTCAATACCTCACTTGTCTCGATCAGTACGAGATACATGGCAACACATCTTGTGTCAACTACAATTAGCTATGTAGGGATATAGTTGCATCTTCACTATAGAGTTACAGTCGTAGCATGTAATCTCTTCGGGAGAAGACCACTAAGCTTTCCTAGATTATTTATCATCAGGAAGACCACTGAGCGATCCTGATTTAGTTTCATCAGGAAGTCCACTGAGCAACCTGGTGTATTTGCAGAGTCCATTGATCACCCTCATTTTGTTTGGGGAGTCCACATAGCACCCTCATTTAGTTATTACATATTCAAAAATATGCAAAATGAGTAAAACTCATTTCACCATTCAGCAAATGCTGACACTGAATGGATCTATCGTCTGGGCAACTACATGATAATATTTAACTTGCTTAATTAAGTGCATTACAGTACCTTTTAGCATCTATCAAGTTGCAAACAAGAATTATGTCAGATGCTACAAAGAAAGGTATAAATATGTTTATGAAGTACTTTCATGATTCTTTGGAATGCATGTATCACTTAGAATCTCAATTTCTTATCATCATCATGCTTGGGTATTCAAACCCTTAATTCATCACTGAGTACTATCACCGCTTAGCAAATAACCATTACCTCTAGGTCATCAGACCAAGGTATTAATTCACATAGTTCACATTACTCATTGAATATGTATTATATAAACATCATAGCTCTTACTTAGCTATGCTCTTTGCCATATGATACCTGCATGTTTAGAATTTCATGAAAATAGAAATATCACATACATGTCATTACCATGTAATGCTAAAGAACACATCTTCCCCATTGAATTAGGGTTAGGATTTTCCTTCATCAACCGATTAGGGTTGCAAGATTTCATTACAAAAGATTAAGCCCTAATTCATTCTCCATTCTTCATGGGAGTATCAACATATACATATTGCATAATTAACTTTCTAATCTTAGTTTCTCTATCATCCTCACCAGGATGTTGGTTACTTAATTCACCTCTTAAGGTCTATTTGCTCCCCATTATTTAATTGAATTAAACTCATTGTATCTCAATGTTGCATTAATCATACAACATACATCACTTAGACAAACCTATTGAATTAGAGCATGCCTACTATATCGGGTGTCATGGTATATAATATTATACTATCGTGCTTGAAGATGCACGTGTCATCATATCATCTATCCATATTAGTCATGTGGTAAAACCACATCATCATATCGGGTTTAGGGTACATCCCCTCACACCATATCCTGTAATCATCTTGGATTAACTATCACCTAGCTCTTATCATTTGAAGTCAACCTCATATCGTGTATGGGTTAAATTCTTGACTTCATATCGGGTATAAGGATATATTGGTTTCTTATATCCTGCACAAGGGTGAACCATATCGGGCATAGAAATATTCCTACTACCATATCGTGCAGATGGTGTGCACCATATCGAGCATAGAGTATATTGCCTTATCATGTATCGTTTAAGTGGTATATAGATAATACCATATCGGTTTCCTATCTTGGATTGTCATATCGGTTTACCATCTTGGATTGCCATATCGGGTTACATGTTGGGTATCATATCGGGTTACCTATGTTAGATGAACCCTTAAGCTCATAACATGTTTATACTTTCAAGGATCAGTTCTATCATTATAATTACACGACAAGCTAGATACCTAGTTACTCTTCAACCCATCATAATATATTAGAGGTATATCGAGTTTCAAAAATATATTAGATTTCAACTTCTTCAACTAGGGTTTTGACCATATTGTGTAAAAGATAAAATCCTAACCATGTATCGTGTATAAGGTGTAATTAGGTATCTTTCATATCATTTATAGGACATGCCTCATATCGTGTATGAGGTACCACCCACTTCTATATCGGGTTAACCACCATCTTGGGTTCCATGTCGGATTTCAAGGTACTTCAACCCATATCAGGTTGTACCATGATGATGTCATCATCATTAACCTCAAGACCTTTGTCTTGCTATTCTAAACCATGGAAAACCGTCCTTACTACTTATTGGAACTCATAGATATATCAATTAATCAAAGGAATTCGAAATTGAAAGTAAATCAATAAGTTCAACAATATTGGAAAAGAATAATAACATGGTTGGGTTCAAGTTATATAATCTGCCTCTAAAGAAACTTTCAGGTTTCAAGCTCCAACTCTTCACGTTCTAAAGGTTGCAGATGAGCTTCCCTAAGATCCAAGACTTGAGATCCTATGCTTTTTCACAATATCTTCCTTCCTTGTTGCTGATATCACCTTGCTAGGTTGCTATGACCTACTTTGGCCGATATCCCTTATCCTTGGCCGATACCAAGCTCTTGTACTCAACTCTCCTCACTCATGCACGATACAAGAGTGGCATGTAGGATATGTAAAGGAAGGTTGATAACAAGATTTTGAAAATTCTACTAATAGGTGAAGGGAAAGGTATTTATACTTGGGGTTTATGAAAAAGAGTGTAAGAGGTGTCATTACCTTAAGCTACTAAGTGCCACATAGCCATGCATGGATCAGCACATGTATTTGCATGAATCCATCTTTATCTTTCCATGCAAAATAAAATATCGAGGATAATTCAAAGGGTAAGGGTCGTCCCTTTAGTTATCTTCTATGGCAAGCTTTCTTCCACTCACTATATTATTATATTCAACACAATCTTTTCCAAAGAAAAGTTGTAAGATGATACATATGACTTTCTTGAGCGTATAGACCATCATGGACAAATATAAGACAACAAACCGATAGGAGACTCCTTTTATGGCTCCTTGGCCGATAGGGACTCGTATTTCAAGTCTACAACTTGATATAGCTCATATAAAGCTTTCAACTGTATACTTCTTGGTCTTTTCATCACTAAGAGTGACATCACTCTAGGATGATTCAAGCTTAGTGTATCCTTCTTTCTATCTCCTCTAGATGACACTAGGAAGGAGTAAGGCCACTCTAGAAGTGATAATTTACACATCAACCCTACTTTTTAGATAATTTACAATTTGTACCAAAATTGATGCACAAAGCACTTAACATTATTCAAACAAGTTCTCACTTAGAATTTAGGCTTTCCACAAGCCACCACTTAGCATCATTCTATCTCTTATGATGTTAAAACACTTAGAGTACATTAAACATATGATATTTTCAATATAACCCACTACTACAGAAACAGCCTTTGGCGTCGGTTGTTTAAACCCCTTTGGCGTCGGTTTCTGAGCGACGCCTATGTGGGCGCCGCTAAAGGTCGAACACTTCGGCGTCGATTTTTTAACTGACGCCTATTTAACATATAGGCATCGGTCTTTTAGTAGATAACCGACGCCAAAAGGGTTCGCGCCACAGAAAATGGCGTCATCTAGGACACATTCTGCGTCGGTTATCTACTAAAAGACCGACGCCTATATGGACTATAGCGTCGGTGTTTACTTGATAACCGATGCAGAAAGTGTCCTAGATGACGTTATTTTCTATGGTGCGAACCAGTTTGGCGTCGGTTATCTACTAAAAGACTGATGCATATATGTAATATAGGCGTCGGTTTGACACGAACAGCCGACGCCATTTCCAGTACGGTTGTTGCCACATTAGGCGTCGGTTTTGTTCAGAAACCCGACGCTGTAGGTCTTTGCTGACGGTTTTCTATAAATAACCGACGCCTATATCTATTTTTTTTTTCATATCAGTTTGCAGGCCTGCTGTGGCTGGTCAGCAGGATGAGAACCTGCAGTTCAGTTTTATGAACTGCAGGTTTACGACATCCATTGATATCAGTCTACAAATAGGCCACAAACCTGCAAAAGTCCCAAGGAAAATTTCACACAAGTAGATACATTCAGACATCAATTCAATTCTCACATTCACACATATAGAAACATTCAAATACATGTATTAACATTCAGAAATATTCATTTACAAAGTATCATTCATTATCGCTATCAACATCCCAATTATATCTTACAGTTGTCACTGCTTGTATGGCTTTTGCCCATTCTTCTCTTATTTCATTTAATGCTTCCATCGTATATGGAGCATGTATATTTTTTAAGCGTTTACCTATAGTGTTGTCAGTTTTAAACACCTGCAAAGAGAATGATGTATATATATAAGTAATAATATAAAAATAAGATTGATATATTTCATACTAACTAATGAGACTATATATAATACCTCATGTATGGTATCGATGTCCAATGCGGCATGTTTGATAATCATCTGCATAAATCGCATCACATAGTATGCGCATGCCCAGCCATTGTCTTGTGTAGCACTCTATAAATTGAAACATACAAAATAATACAACTAAGCACAATTCACATCAATAATATATACATTGGAGTCGGGAACTTACTTGTACGTTCTGCCAATTTATTGGCTGGTTCTTTTTCCTTGGGACCATTCCTCCAGCCTTTTTGAATGCATCTAAACCCCTACATGTTAATATAACACAGTAAATTACATAAGTAAATAGTAATGTAATAACAGATGTTAACAGATACAAAAATGAAATATTTCTCACCAGAATAATGGCATTCTCATTACGTGTCCAATTTTAGTGTTTAATGTACTTCCCGCGGGATCTAGATAATAAATAGTGAACGTCCCGGGGAAAATAACTAGTAACTCCCAATGTCTACCGCTAGAGGTAAAAAGTTAACAAATAATAACTCAAAATGCACAATAAAAATGGAATTTTCTTAAGTCCAAATTATAAATAAAGTAAACTTACTTGACATTGAATGGAGCTATTATTATCGTCTTCTTTTGCTGACCAAAAATTGTAAAAGCATCTATACAGTATTGTTGAACACTATCAGGGTCTTTAGCTACCATACTAATCAATGATGGAATCAAAAATCCCACATGATCAAATGCAAATTGTTTGCAATGATCTTCGACTAAGTAGCTGCAAAACATGTATTATGTATGCATTAATATATAAGAAACCAGATCACCGGATCTTACACAAGGTATATGGATTTATAAACAAGATCTCACCTTATTCATGTCTCTATCATTGATGTATTCCGCCAATCATACATAAACAGCTCAATAATATCTTGTATAAATAAAGAGCTATCGTATGATTGACCTGCATAATCTGCATCTAAAGAAACAATTATCGGGCAATGTATATTATGTGCCCGTAGCCAACATGCCATTCCCCTACAAGCAGGACTTAACGGGTATGTTAGGTCAGTTGGAACCCAAGTTGGTAATGCGGGAAGTGGAGGTGGAGGCCTAGGTGCTCCTGGTGTCTTCTTTTTAACCTGTATATATAATTTCAGATCAGTTGATATCATATATACACATTAATAGTCTAAATCAATGTAAATTTATCTTACAATTTCAGTAGTGCAGACGACATCTTCTTTGGGCCACAATATGACCCCGCCTTCTGCCTCAGCAAGTGTATCAATATCCGGGTGGGGATATGGCAATGTAGCTTCCCTCCAATCGGGTAACACACGTAATGGGCCCACACGAACGTAGCCCTGTGGAATTGGAGTCCCATGAAACCTTTCCCCAGGAAAGGACGGGTAAGCCTGCGCCTCTGCAACAACATAGTCTTGTATTCTTAAGCGGCATGGCTTCAATGCCTACAAATTTACGTAAAGAATGTTATACATATATACATATCATCTTGAAAACATATCATCTTGAAAAGACTAGCTACAATGTCATAAACAATACTTACAGCAGACGTGTTAGGCGATGGGTCTCCAGGATTACTCGCAGTCTGTGCATCAAGAGAAGAGTGGGTCTCCATAGGCTGATTGGAAGCCTGAGATGCATGCCACCGCAGCAATTCTTCCTTGACCTTCTCAGCAACTACATCGTTGACCTTCTTAGCAACTATATCCTCGACTCTCTTATTCTCCTATACATGGATAAAAGAAACATTAGCTTCTTATTATTGAATTTCCTTTTGCAGTAACATTCTAAAAAAAGAATAGGTTACCTCTTCTTGAGAAAGTCCCGCTCTGGGTTTGCGCTGGGATGGCCCAAAGAATGCTTTGATGCCCACACCAACGCCTGCACCCCTAACACGTCCAGGATGCTCTGGGTTACCCATAGCAACTGTCAATTCATCCCTTGTGCCCTGAGGGATGAACGTGCCTTGTTTCCTCTGCTCGTGCAGCTCCCACTAATCACCATCAACAGAAATTGGTAAGTTAACACCAAAAATAATCAATATTCAAACTATTGCTCTAAGAGTTGTATTTTACCATTTTCGCAGCCGCCTCAGCAGTTACGGGCTTCTTTATTTCACCCTTCTTGTTTTTCCTCCCAGCTATCCAGATATCATGGCGAGGCATGGGTGTGGCAGACTCCTGAGTAGGAGCAGACTCCTGAGTAGCCGCAGACTCCGCCTATAGTCTTTGGCGAACGCTTGCATAGCCTTTTGGACCCATAGTGTGGTCATGCACATTCAGTGCACGCCTTGCTTTTTGTGTGTCACTGAGGGCCTAGTTAGTATGCACATTAATGATTTGGTTAGTAGCACTAAATGTTAATCTTGAATAGGTGAATACAATGTATATTAATTAAATTGGGAGTGACGCCTAATACCTTGAATTCTTCAGATTTTCTTGAAGCGACAAAATTGTCCCAATCTTCTTGGTCCAAGAAGTTCCATTGTTCAAGGGCTGACTTCTTCTTCTTATCACCCTCTTTTATGTATTCTCTGTTCAGATTTGTCCTATAATTCCTAAGCATCTTTCCAGCACGTTGCATCACACTTTTACGATGCAACTTCTCATCCAATGCAAACAGATTCTGTAAAATAGAAATGTTATTAACTAGTATCCAAAATAGAATTGCAAATAATAGAATTTGTAATCTACAAAATAGAATTGCAAATAATAATAACTCACGCATAAATCCTTCCATATCAAGTCTTTTTTCCCCTGAGGAACTTTATGCCAATTATCATACTTAACACCACAATGGCTCCGAGTGGTACACCCAAGATAGTTTACAAAATTATTGCGGATCACTCCAATTGCATTTCCTCCATTATCAAACTCCACAACCAATTTGGATCCACTGCCACTTAGCGCTATTAACTTCTTCAACAAAGTGATGCCCCTTTTCTTGTTAAGTGTTTGGTGATGCGCATCAAGTTTCTCCAGTGCTTCAGTGGGTACATGTGCATCATCAACCTAAAATTTGACAAAAATAAACACACTGAATTAGCCCAATATAGAAATATAGGATATATGACATAACTAGAAGATAATGAATTTTATAGAAATACAAGATATGTTTTTAGAACTTACATTGGTATCCTCGCCATGCTCGTCATGGACAACATGCTCATCATGGACTTCATGCTCATCATGGACATCATGCTCATCATGGTCAGCCATCTGAAAATGTCATTAAATAGGTAAACATTTAGCATTTGTATTAACTAGAAAAAGGCAAACATTTAGCATTTGTATTAACTAGAAAAAGGCAAACATTTAGCATTTGTATAAACTAGAAAAAGGCAAACATTTAGCATTTGTATTAACTAGAAAAAGGCAAACATTTAGCATTTGTATAAACATACATGTCTCTAAAATTGTGATCTTTTATCAATTAACAATCCTTCATTGTGATCTCCGCGCACATATAAGTCATCATTAGCTTCAATATTTTGTGGAGTTGGCAACCCAACTGAGAATGGACTGGAGTCATCATACTTATCATAGTACTCTTCTTCATCTATAGGATCTTCAATGAATTGTCTTTTACCATGAAGAACAATCGACCATTTATCATTTGCAGGATCATCGATATAGAATATTTGTTTCGCCTGTGATGCCAATATGAATGGTTCACCCTTCTCGCCAATCTTTTCAAAGTTCACCAAAGTGAAACCCAATTCATCCACTATAACTCCTTTGGTGTTATCAACCCAATTACATTTAAAGAGCGGAATTTTGAAATCTATGTAGTCAAACTCCCAAATGTCTTCAATGACACCGTAATATGACATTTTAGCTTCACGTGGACTCTTATCCTTTGCACTTGCAAAGTACATAGTCGACGCTTGAAGAGTGACCCCACTGTTTTGGACGACACTCTTATCATCTTGGCGCTTTGTGTAATATGTGAATCCATTAATGTCAAACCCTTCATAAGACATAACATTCGGTTTTGGTTTGAAGGCGAGGAATTTGATAGTTTCTGTAATATCATTTGGTGTTTGAGATAGTTGATGTAAGACTTTATCTTCAAACCACTTAGTAAAAGTCTTATTATGCTCTCTAGCAAGCCACATTGAACTTGCTCGAGGATGTTGTCTCTTTATGAAATTGGTATGTTCCTCGATATAAACACTCACTTCGTCCATATTGTGTAAAATATACAAGTGAGCTTGTTCCAACTGCTCATGGCTGATTACTTTCACCCGTGATCCCAAAATTCCTTTGCCCTCCTCAATATTCTTGTCATTATCAGGAGTGTCATTACCACTGAGAAAGTCATTGCAAAAATCCATAACCTCTCTCGCCACATAACCTTCAATAATACTCCCTTCAGGCCGATAACGGTTTCGAACATCACCTTTAAAAATGCTCATGTATCGTTCAAAGGGATACATCCAATGCAAGAAAACCTTCAATAATACTCCCTTCTTCTTGGGTAGATTGCACTTTACAATCAGATTATCATATAATGCACACATAGTTTGTAAATAGGCTCAAACTTGAAAATAACCTTCACAAAGAGTCTTAATTACTTTTCAAAAGATTAGAAAAAGTTTTTAAGTATCTTACTTAAGCAAAACTTCTAGGGTTAAGCTATAACCTAGGTCAAGGATGTTACAGTTTCCACCGAATCAACAGAAAGCATCATGAACAAAAACCAAGGCCAAGGATGTGTCGAACGAAATCCAAAACAAAGGTGTAATGACCACCAAGGTCAAGCTACTACCAATGTACATAAACATTTTCAAAATAAGGATGAACAAAGATCAAAATAGTAGGTTAACATCAAGGAAAATCATCATCATCAAGATGGAAAACTCCATACAAAAGAGCATCAAAACCTTAAAATACGATCTCCAACATAAACCTTCAAGAAACCAAACAAAGGTAAAGAATACCAAGCTTAAACTTCAAGATAACCAACTCAAAACCCCAAGAAAACACAAAGGTAGAAACAAAACATGGTGATAAAACCAAAAATAATGTTGCATGTAACAACTTCACTTCATCTATCACTTAGAAATAGGGTTCATGGAATTAGGGTTAAAGAAAGAGAGCAATCTCAATGAGAACACTACAAAGTCTTAAACCTTAGTTCATAATAAATTCATATAGTACATTAACATAAAGTAAGAGCTCAAAATAAAATATTATCATCAATGAAAACGTATCATTGTTTTGGTGGAAAAAACTCTATACTAAGGCGGTCACTAAAACCATGAACATGCACTATGGAAATCATCATGAAAGAACCTTATGTAAGAGAGACAGATCATGATCAACACATGTAAAATAGAACTTAATCTCCATGCCACATCAAGGTACTTGAGCCATTTGGATGTTGATGGAAAACCTTGATCCAAAAATAAGAGGAAAGCATCTATCTTATAACTTTCTCAATCGGGTACCAATATAAGGGTTTTAGGGAAAGAGGCAAAACACATAGGATCCTCATTAAGAATCAAACCCTAGGTTGTGGAAACATCATATAGAATATTAAGATCACGTTTTAGACATATAAACAAAAACATACAAGCAAGATCATAAGTTCTATAATAGAAGAGAGTAGAGAGTTATATAACCTACCTTAAGGAGAGAACCAAGCTCCAAGATCAAAGGCTCCAAAGAAGAAAATGAAGCTCCAACCTACGTCAACACTTCCACCACAAGATCACCTCCAAATACAAGAACACCATGATCAAAATATATCTCAAGAAAAAGGGCAAGAAACCCTAGGTCGTACCAAAAGAGGAATAAAGGGGAAAGAGAAGAAGCTTCCTCTCACTCCAGTACCACCATGTCAAACATAGTCTATGACTCTTGTAATGAGGAGTTTCTCTCAAGGTGACCACCATGGTAGAACCATGGTCTCATGGACAAGAAAGAAGGAAGAAGAAGAAGATAGGGTTCCAAAGGAAAAACGTTATCAAGAAGGTAGAACCACTTACCAATAAGAGGAACCACCAAGAATCACCGCAAGGAAGGTGATTAAGCCCCAAAGCTCCACATGCAAGGTTGCTCGACCTCCAAAGCACCCAAGATCAGTCCTTCTTGTTCCTCAAAGCTCCAAGGACGAACACAAGAGATGGGAGAAGAAGGAGCACCGAAAGGGATACTTGCTAGAAGGAGAAAGAGGTTATATATCCAAAGGAGGAGGGAAGTAAGGTTGGTTTGAGGTGTAAACATAAGAGAGCACCAAAGGGACACCTGTCCACAATGGAAATGAACACTAAACCATGAAACACATGCATGCAACCCATGGTGATAAAATCTAGGTGGTGTTTTGACCACATGGGTCACCGCCACCCTAGAGTTCAAAATAAACATCAAGACATCTTGTCTCAACCACAACAAAAGGTCACCGAACAAACCAGGTCAAAACACATCAAAAGAAGGCCAACCATCTCGAACAAACCACACCAAGACCTCCAAGGTTGAAACAAACCCATCCAAAGAAGGTGTTTCAGTTGAGACACACTCAAGACACACCATCAAGGTCAAAACATAGTTCTCAACACCCAACCAAGCTCAACATAGTCAACACCAAGCAAAACCCTAGCATCACCACATGATGCCACCTCCTCAACCAAGGTCCCATAAGGCACCCCATAGCATCACTCTCTCTCTCATGATTCTAGATAACTAAGGGCGTGCTCAACATGTGAAAAATTGTAAGATAACCCATCAACATGGGTAAATTGCAGCTTGGTCCAAAATAAACATACAAAGCTCAAACATCACCAAAACAAGACCAAACTAGAAACATAAACTTGTCGCATGTAAAAAAATCATCTCAAAGGATTAGATTAAGGTTCTAAGCATCTTACTATGAAAAGAAAGCATACTCAAGCACTAAGCTAGGGAAGGAGATTTACAACCACAAACCCCTAACAAGGATTTTTCCCCTGAAATCCTACACGAGAAGAGATAGGTACTTCTTACACATCTCTTCCTCAAGCTCTCACGTGGCCTCCTCTATGACATGATGATGTTGCAGAACCTTCAACAATGTTATATCCTTCTCCTCCAACTTCTTGATTCTCCTACCCATGATCAATACAAGATCTACCATACATGACACATCCTTATGTATCTCCATCTCCTCTGGATGTAGAGTCAACTCCGTATTCATGTGACACTCCTTCAACATAGAAAGATGAAACACTAGATGCAGCATAGTTAAATTAGGTGGAAGCTCCACTTATAGTCTACTCAATAGTCTCATACTAACGTCACAGAGATCTACACTGTCTCCCATATCAAGCCTCATATGGTGTCATACCAATGCTCCCATGATAGTTGTTATAGTAGGTGAACTTCTATCATACTAAGACAGACATCACCACTACCCCAAACTGCATACACAGTCCCTTAAACATATCCCCAAGGTCTATATCATTCTCTTAGACTATTTGTATGTCAACAACACATGTATCGGTCATAAGGTTCATGCATGTTTCTAATATCTTATCTTAACTTACTTATGCATTGTGCACTTATTTACTACCCCAGCTTCTTCATGTTTCTAATTAGGCCACTAATATAGATTCTTTAGATCCTGATACATCTTGACATTGTTGGATGCATAGGTACTCAGAAGAGTGAGTCATTACTTGAACAAACGTCTTCAGGTTATCACCTCTGGAACACTTATCCTGTTATGGTAATGTACTTGTACCATCCTCTAACTCTTGGAAGCTGCCATGCTGTCACTACGCTACTCTGATATGCTAACTCAATGTTAAATTTTTTTCTGGTGAATGTGTCAACAGTCTTGCTTAACAAGGACACCTCCAAATTATTCATATGATACAAGGAGACCATCATGTCTCTTTTATGTCATACTAAGGAACACAACTATGCCTTATCCATAGATGTTGATGAAGAAGGCATCCTTCTTATAGCATATACAACCACGTTCGCCTCCCCTAGATAGTAATCTATTATGCAATCATAGTCCTTGATTAACTCCATCTGGCGTAGCTCTCTCACATTCATCTTATTCTAGGAGAAGATGTATTGTAGGTTCTCGTAGTCAGTGTAGATCCGACACCTCTCGCCATAAAGGTCATGTCTCCATATCTTCAAAGGATGGACCATAGTTGTCAACTCCAGATCATGTGTTTGGTAGTTATCCTTGTGCTTCTTAAGCTATCATGAAGCAACAAAAATCATGCTCTTTACCTTGCATCAGCACACAACCCAAATTGTTCCTTGTTGCATCAAAGAAAACTATGTATCCTTTCCCTATTCTGGCAGCACTAACACTAGTGTATTGGTAAGCTTTTCCTTCAAAATAGGCAAGAACGTTGACACCTGTCGTCCCTAATAAATGGCACACTTTTCTTCTGGCAGCACTAACACTAGTGTATTGGTAAGCTTTTCCTTCAAAAGTAGAAAAGAACATTGAAACCTATTGTCCCTAATAAATGGCACACTTTTCTTCATAAACTTTTTTAGGGGTAATGTCACTATGTTGAAGTCCTTAATAACCTCCTATAGCTCTCTCAGGCTATTCCCACTCTAACACTGGCTCCACTTTATTCTGATCTTACACAGAACTCACAAGCAGATACCACATAACCACATAAAACTACCTCTGGAATAGATCAAGATGTCATTTGCCTTGATCTACAATTGATGCTAACTCGACTCCAAATCTGTCTTCTAGAATATTGTGGCACCTCACAACTGGTCAAACAAATCATACGTACATAGAAAAGGGCATCATTCTTAATTGTTACCTTGTACAACTGTTACTAATCAAAGCATAACTTCCTTGATCCATCTTTCTTCTTTACAAACAAATCTGGAGCATCCCAAGGAGATGTTTTTGGTCTAATAAAACTCTTTCTCAAGCAGATCTTGCAACTGTCTCTCCAACTCTTACATCTCAGCTGGCGTCATCCTATATAGTGTATGTATTGTATTTTGCGTATTGATAACTAGATTGATCTCTAAAGTCAAACCCATGAGGAGGTGGAACACCTGGAAACTCATCAAGGAACACATCCTCAAACTTACATACAACTGGCCCTCCATGAATACTAGGACTCCCCACCTTAGTATCCACCACATGTACCAAAACACTTCACAGCCTTGCCTCATCATCTTCCTTACCGACCTCACCAATACCAGACACATTAGGAGAATCTTCCTATCATCTTGGAAGATTCACGGAACATCATCATACTTAAATATAGTCACCTTGGATCTATACTCTAAGACCACCCGATTATATCCCAAGTATCCATCCAAGGATCAAGTCAATATTGTGCATATCAAGTGGTATATGTTGCACTTGAATGCTACATTCCAAGAAAGAAGGAGTATAAGGGAACACACCTCCTTTGATACCACAACACTTCCCAGGGGTTGCTAATAAGGGAAAGGGGTTACCAACTCTTTTTGGTTGTTATACAGATTTACAACTTCTTATGTATCATTTTACATTTTTCACCATGGTCTTTGTGCCATCAGCATAGGAATTATCAAGATTAAAGCAACGCATTACTTCTTTTTGGTTATTTTTTCATCATTCTCATGTATGTTCTCTTGTTTTATGATGTTTTCCAACCCCTCATCAAGAGGTATACCATCATATTTCACATTTCCTTCATTAAATAGGGGTCGCCTCTCTTTAGCTCTTTCATATGTAATGAAGGTTTTTATTTTAGAACTTCCTTACTCACATAGGTTGTCTGAGGTTATCTTGGATTCCACTTTATTCATTTATCATTATTCACATATGTCTCTTTTTGTCACACTTCTCTCAGGAATTCTCTTCATCTTATCTAGATTTTACACGTTGACTTACTTTATTAACATAGGTTTATCTGTATTTTGCTTTACAACCTTCTTGAAATTATAGCTTCAAGGACCTCTCATAGCTTATTTGTGTTCAGGTTTAGGTTTTATGGTGTCATATCTTTCTCTTATAATTATCAGACATCCAAGTTCTGATAAGTTATGATGTAGTCCTCTTCTTCTTTAGGGCAAGATGAAGGTATCATTACCATGATTCCTAATTTGTTAGGCTCTTTAGAATGTTTCAGAATGACTACTTGATCAGAGTAATTCGAAAGATAACGATCTAAGAGATCCATACTTACCTTCTCTTTAATAGTTGAATACATGGCCAGGGCACTCAAGTACTGAGATTAGGCCATATGCACCATGTTTTATGTCATGTTCTCAACTTAGACATCATCCTAGTCCTAAGTCCTAGTGTCCATGTAGACTCAGTGAACCTAGAGCTCTAATACCACCAAATGTGACACCCATTTCCGTACAAAGTGAGATTACTCAAAATGAAGCATGGAATTATCCCTAATAATCACATTACAATAACATAGGGTAAATTATAATTGATCATGGAAAAGTACCTCAAGATGAAAGCATCATATTTAAATCCATAGAACTTGAGTCACTTATATTTCATTCATGCCAAAAGATGTTACATATCATTGTTCACTGGCTAACTAGCCACAACCTGTTACATATGGTAACATGTTCATGTATACAAATCATGTTTGTACCACCATGGTATAGACCTAAAAACTCAAATTGATATAAAAACTATATAAAGCATCCCTAAGGACTTGAGAGTACAGGGATGACACACATGACTCTATTACTAGACACTAGTTGCATATCCATGATCCAACGGCTACAACTCCTCTTACTATCAGCTTCAACAACACGATCTATATCTCAACATTTACGTCCACCTAAAAGATGTGGAAACCCATAGGGTGAGACCAAACGTCCCAGCGAGAGATATAACTCACCACCAACGTCTGTTAAAAGAATAGATAACTCAGCATGAAGGTAGATAAAATACTTAGTAAGTTGAGTAGATTCAGCTAAATGATATGCATCTAGCAGATAAAGCACATTAAGGAAAACTACGCAGTTATCACTGAGCAGTATAACAATTAATACTTTAAAAAAGAAAATTGAAGAACATGATAATAGTTGATTTCTCTTACCGCATTATAATTCAAGGAATCAGCACAAAGATAAGGCAAAGGAGTCATCCAATGTTATTTGTATTTAACCCTAGACAAGTACACTACATGGTTGTGTTACTTCTTTTATTATTTCCCTAAGGATTTTAGTTGTACCACTCAAATCCAACCGACCACCATGAAGTCAAAATCGGTGCCATACAAGGTCAATGGAAGAGCCGAAATCCACGACCTCCCCAACACCTCTTGGTCAGTATAAAAGAAACAGTGACATATAGTCAAACTGAAGGATTGGCTCATGCATGGCCATCCATATAAAGTCACCTGACCTACCTTGGTACATGTCACAATGCTAGAAGAATAGGCTCATGCATGGCCATTCTTAAAAGAGGCATCACATGCAGTTACACTCATGCCTATCACATATCACAAGGAGAACAGCTCATGCATGGCCTTCTCACGCAACATGTAAGTTTGGATGCAAGGAGATACTCGACTTGCAACCCACATATTCAAAAATATGCACTCTAAGTTTCCCGTAGGAATGACTCATTTCACCATCTAGTAATAAAATTGACACCAGAATGGATCTATGGCATAGGGCACCTACATGATTATGGTTTCAGTTTGATTAGTTAAGCCAATTGGGTGTCTTTTATCTTTAATCCAATTGGGTGTCTTTTAGCATCAATCAAGTTACAACATATAAACCACAAACAAACATTACAAAAATAAGGGAGTAGTGCAACTCCAGAAGATACAAAACGCATAAGGTGTGAACTAGTCACATCATCATTACATGATACTTGTAGCACTGCCATTCACAAGGCTATCGCCAATGTCACACAACCATATAAGGCTATCACCGATGTCACATAGCCATACAAGGCTATCACCAATGTCACATCATTGTGGGATATAAATCCCTCAATCACATTACTAGAGTGTTTCACCTCACAATAGGCATCAAGCCTTCACCAAGTTGTAGGACCCATCACATCAATATGATCTCATCATGTCTCCTCTGGGCTTATAGACATCACCTTGTGTCATATAACCACCACCATATCATACACAAGCCATGACACCCATTCCATCTGCAAGGTTAGAATAACACAAGTAGGAGAGAGAAAATGTAATCATGTGCTATTTTTCATGCAAGCTCAACAAGTATAACATACCCTAGGATTAGGGTTAGGGTTCCAAACACATAGTCAATTAGGGTTTCATACCATTATTTAAGTACCAAACCCTAGTTATGTCATATCCCACTTTCTTAGAGCAAGTTAGGATTAGAACATCATCATTAACTTGATTAAGCAATTATATAAGAATCATTGGTTATCTACCATTGTCCAGTCCCTCGGTCTAGCGACGAAAGGGGCAATTAGGGTTCGCAGCTCCTGAGTGCGGCGGAAAGCTAGGGGGAGAGGCTCTGGCGGCCGTTGTGAGCCAGCCGCTCCCCCCGGGATCTCTCTTTGTCTGGGTCGCTCGGATCTGGAGTCAGGTGGTAAGCTGTGGTCAGCTTGTTTCCCTGCTCTTTTCGCTCCATCGGCGTCGGCATCTGGTCCCGAAGGCCGGATCCTCGACGGCAGTTCTCGGAAGGGGAGGCGGATGCATCTCAGGAGACGTTGAGGTTCTCCTAAGTTCCCCCTGCTGTCGACAGGCTTCGTTCATAGCCTTGCTACCCTCCGATTTCTTGCAACCCAGGCTTTCCCCCCTTTTCCCTTCCGTCTCTGGTTTTCTGTTATGTGTTCGTAGGCTTAATTGGTGGTGGTAGGTTTTCTGCCTTGTAGGTGCGTAGGTTTGTCGCCGTTTGTCGGCTCGTGGTTTGTCACCGCTTGTCGATGTTTATCAGTCCGTGTTGTTGCTACGACCTCTCTTAGGGAGAGCGGTGAGTTTTCTCTAGCCATGGCTAGGACTCCATTTTGCTCTGGTTTGATCTCGTCACTTGGTTTTATGGCGTCTTTTGTGTTGAATTACATTCAGAATACAGGCTTAGTCCAGCCCTTCTATCACTACTCCATGCTCAAGTTGAAGGAGTTCTTCATAGAAAGCTACTTCAGTCAGCCTCAGGGAAGAAGAATCAAGGCTGAAATGTTCCACTCTCGTCCCAATATGAGTTGTAGTGCTTTTGGCTTACTGGATTTGAAGTTTGTTTGTTCTGTTTGCTTCTTTCTCCCCATTTGTAGATGGCGTATGGCCAACAAGTAATGAATCGGTCCAGTTGCTCTCAAAAAAAAAATTAGTTATCTACCAACATTTACATGTACATTTGTATCAACCTTTACAAAGTTCCACATTTGTTACGACCATGCACTCATATGAGTGTATCGATCATCCATCATCAGGTGTCACGACCACTCTGAAAGCAAGTGTCTCGACTACAAGACAACTAGGTGTATCAACCACCACAAAAGAAAGTGTCTACCAAGACTAAATAATGTGACACGACTGACACAAGAACTAAAAGCTTGTGTCATGACCAAAACAAAGATGGGTGTCTCAACCATCCCACACAAAATAGGAACACAACCATCACCACATAAGAGACTCACGACCTAAGGTGCAAAACCATGTGTTTTGACTAAATCAACACAAAGCATCACGAACAAAAACCAAGGACAAGGATGTGTTGACTGTAACCCAAAACAAAGGTGTAGTGACCACCAAGGTCAAGCTACTACCAAGGCACATATACACCTTCAAAATATGAATGAACAAATATCATAATAGAAGGTTAACATCAAGTAAAATCATCATCATCAAGATGGAAAACTCCAAGCAAAAGAGCATCAAAACCTTGAAATTCAATCTCAACCATAAACCTTCAAGAAACCAAACAAAGGTAAAGAAGACCAAGCTTTAACTTCAAGAAACAACTCAAAACCCCAAGAAAACACAAAGGCCAAACCAAAACATGGTGATAAAACCAAGAATCATGTTGCTTGTAACAACTTCACTTCATCTATCACTTAGAAATCGGGTTCATGGAATTAGGGTTTAAGAAAGAGAGCAATCTTCATGAGAATACTACAAAGTCTTAAACCTCAGTTCATAATAACTTCATGTAGTACATTAACATCAAGTTAGAGTTCAAAATAGAAGATTATCATCAAGGAAAACTTATCACCATTTCAGTGGAAAATATTTTGTACTAAGGCAGTCACCAAAACCCTAAACATGCACTATGGAAATCATCATGAAGGAACCTTATGTAAGAGAGATAACTCATGATCAACACATGAAAAACAGAACCTAATCTCCATGCTACATCAAGGTACTAGAACCATCTGCATGTTGATGGAAAACCTTGATCCAAAAATAAGAGGAAAGCATATATCTCATTACTTTTTCAAATTTGGGTACCAAGATTAGGGTTTTAGGGAAAGAGGCATAACACATAGGATCTTCATTAAGATTCAAACCCTAGGTTATGGCAACATCATCTAACATATTAATATCATGTTGTAGAGATAGAAACAACAACACGAAGGCAACATTATAAGTGCTATAATAGAAGAGATTAGAGATTTATATAACCCGTCTTAAGGAGAGAACCAACCTCCAAGATCAAAAGATCTAAAGAAGAAGATGATGCTCCAACTAAGGTCAAGACTTCAGCCACAAGATCACCTCCAAAAATAAGAACACCATGGTCAAAAGGTAGCTCAAGAAAATAGGACAAGAAACCTTAGGCCGAACTAAAAGAGGAAGAAAGGGGAAAGAGAAGAAGCTTCCTCTCACTCAGGTACCACCATGTCAAACATAGTCTATGACCCTTGTGATGAGGAGTCTCTCAAGGTGACTACCATGGTAGAGCCATGGTCTCGTGGACAAGAAGGAAGGAAGAAGGTGATAGGGTTCCAAAGGGAAAATGTGATCAAGAAGGTAGAACCACTTACCAAAAAGAGGAACCACCAAGAATCACCACAAGGAAGGTGATCAAGCTCCAAAGCTCCACATGCAAGGTTGATCGACCTCCAAAGCACCCAAAATCAGTCCTTATTGCTTCTCAAAGCTCCTAGGACGAACAAAAGAGAGGGGAGAAGAAGTATGTCCAAAAGGGATACTTGCAAGAAGGAGAAAGGGGTTATATATCCAAAGGAAGAGGGAAGTAAGGTAGGTGTGAGGTGTCAACATAAGAGAGCACCAAAGGGACACTTGTCGACAAATGAAACCAACATGCAACCACTAATAACATGCATATAACCCATGGTGATAAAACCTAGTTGGGGTTTCGACTACATGGGTCACCACCACCCTCGAGGTTGAAACAAACATCAAGACGTCTTCTCTCAACCACGATAAAAGGTCACAAAACAAACCAGGTCAAAACACTTCACAAGAAGGCCAACTATCTCGACCAAACCACACCAATACCTCCAAGGTCGAAACAAACCCATCTAAATAAGGTGTTTTGGTCAAGACACACTCAAGATACACCATCAAGTTCAAAACATAGGTCTCAACACCCAACAAAGCTCAACATGGTCAACATCAAGCAAAACCCTAATATCACCACATGATGACACCTCTTCAACCAAGGTCCCACAAGGCGCCCCATAGCATCATTCTCTCTCTCATGATGCTATAGAACTAAGGACACACTCAACATGTGAAAAAATTCAAGATAAACCCTCAACATGGATAAATTGCAACTTGGTCCAAAACAAACATACAAAACTCAAACATCACCAAAGCAGGACCAAACTGGAAACATAAACTTGTCACATGTTAAAAAAGCAACTCAAAGGATCAAATTAATGTTTTAAGCATCTTTTAAGCAAATCAAGCATACTCAAACACTAAGCTAGGTCAGGGGGCTTACATTATATGTAGAGAATTTTGAACCTAAGATTTGGGATATCATTTTGTTAATGTTTAACCCTTGATGAGAATTTTAGATAGGTGTTCTCTGAGGAAATGGCTAAATGTCTCTAGGTAATGTAATGTTGAGCATTGAATAATACATGGTTGGATATGATCATAATGCCAAAAAGGGGATTTAACATGTCTTAACATATGTGTGTTCCTATTTTTTTTAAATGAATTGAGAGAGTGAATGATAGGTAGCAATGGTGAGACCCATCCACCCTCGTATATTCATCCATTGACAATTAAACCCTTAATATAGCCATTTGATTGTTGCAATCTTAGCTTAATATACTAAAACAAACTCTGTGATATATATTACTTCATGCATGGTTGCAATTGTATCATATAATTCTTAAATGTGTTGTCCTTTGGGTTTGATCATGGGTTATACTATGTTAAGATTTGCCTTCTTGTGGGTGGGATTATCATACATTTGTTCAAGGTAAAACCTAGAGATTTCATTTGTAGAAAATTTGTTATGTGATAATCACTGTATCAAATTCTGGCATTGTTTTCGGGGACAATATATTTTTTTGATCAACTTAACTAACTTGTATTATCTATTATTTTTAGTTTTCAATTGATAATATTGAAAATCATATTAAATCCAATTCATTTTCAACCATGTGGTTTTGGTTGTGTACTTATCAAGTAACATTTATCGTGCATGCAGTTTTCATTCTAGCATTGACTCCACTACAGACCTTGACCCTGAGATGGAACGAACCTATTGTAGGATCCTTTGTAAACACAAAGCCAATGTAGTGGAAGAAGAGATCAATTGTATAGTGGAAGAATCACTCACAACACAAAGAGATAGACTCTTGGATGAGGCCAGAGCCTTCGTATAAGTAGATTTATTAGCAGATGAAGAAGCAGAATGACAAAGTGATTCATGAGGCTCTCTATATCCCTAAATATATATATGTTTTCCACCTATTAGTCTAACCTACTATCCAAGCACAAAACTTTGAAATCAAGGCAGAATGGGTGAAGATGATGTAAAACAACAGTTTTAGTGGAAGAGATGGTAAGGACGTGCATGGCCAATTTACAAACATTCATAGATCTTTGTGTGCTAAGCAAGCAAGTTGTAGTGTTTGAGGAAGCATTCAAGCAACAACTATTCTACTATTCCCTCAACAAATCTAGGGTGTTACAACTCCCTAGATGATCACAACATCACCACTTGGGAGGAACTTCAGAACAAGTTCCTAGAGAACTTATTTCCCACCCTCACTCACTTATCAAATCCAAGGGAAAATCACCTAGTTCAAAAAACTTCCCAGTAAAACTCTTTCTAAATCTTGGGAATGGTACAAGGAATTACTATACAAACGCCCTTATAATAGAGTTCCCTCTACATATCTTATTGAGAAAATGTATAGGGAAGTGGATGATGACATCACACAACTCCTTAAAGTCGCTTAAAATGAAGACTTCATGCTAAAGAGCTTTGATGGTGTGTGGAATAATGTGAGACGGGTATGGAGAATCAAGCTAATTGGGGTTCATCTTGCAAGTGAGGAGTTATCAAGGTTGTTATGGTGGAAGAAAATTTCAAGTTGAAAACTATTGTTGAATTTTGAAGGCCCTCATCTTAAACAAGACAACCTTAAGGCTTCCTTATAGAACTATGGGAAGATAGGTCAATCCTCTTTTCAGGATAAGGCATTCTAGGAGGTATGTCAGGTCTGTTTGTAGAGGGGTACAAAAGTATGGAGTGTAATACCTCTACCAAACCAATTTGAACACGTACAAGCCTTAGTTCAACAACAGCCCAGTCATTCAAGAAGTCAAATATGTGAACTATATTCCTAGAGAGGGCTATTGTGACCCCAAATGACTGAGGAACCATCTATACTTCTAGTATGGGAACACAAATGGAGTAGCAAACATGTATCATTCCAGACAAGGATTGAATCAAAATCAAGTTTGTGTACTCTTAGTTTCCAACAAAATCAAAACTACCGCCACAAGAACTTCCAACCTTGGGCAATACTGTAACAACTTCAATCAAAGAAATAAATACAATCCAGATCACCAACCCTACGACAATCAAGGACAAATTTTTCTAGGGAAGGGATTCCCGTAGAACATGCTACCTCCAATGATCAAGGTCTTGTAGACATTTTTTGATAATAAGCTAGCAAACAAGCAGGCATAAATAAATCAATGGAAACTCAACTAGCATAAGTTGTTGTTTCCATTCCCCCTTCAGTGGCTTCATTTGAAAATCAACATGAAAACAACCTTAGCCATCAAGAGGAGTAGTTGAAGGTTGTGACCACATGTTCTAGGTTTATTTTACCAGAACCACCAGCCCCAGTCACCAATTACAAGTTGGTTCTCCAAAATGGCAATGATGATTAAGTCAAACCATTTGATGAACCTATTGAACTAGTGA
The DNA here is from genome assembly GCA_963693085.1 of Alisma plantago-aquatica. NCBI lineage: Eukaryota > Viridiplantae > Streptophyta > Magnoliopsida > Alismatales > Alismataceae > Alisma > Alisma plantago-aquatica. Next base: position 1,916,297,186 of record OY856409.1, on the reverse strand, counting down.
TAATACCAAAAAGGCAAAATTATGCATTTTCTCTAGAGATGAACAATGTATCCAATCCCGAGAAGGGACCAGAGGCTACACCAACCAATATTTCTATCCCAATGGTTTCTATCTATAACTCATGTATTCCTAATTATATCTGACTAGCTTAGATGAGGTGAGACTCAATACTTATGAAGTTCAAGGAAGCAATGAAGAAGTTGCATGTCAACATTCCCTTCCTTGATTATCTTGTAGAAATCCATTCATGGACCAAGTTCATTAAATCTCTCCTCACTCGCAAGTATACAATAGAAGAGTATGACATAGTGAAGCTAGCAAAATTGATGTCTAGCATTATCCAAAGTAAGATGTCATAGAAACTTAAGGATCTGGTATCCTTCGGCACATCCTGCTTCATTGTGGATTAAAATGCCCAAAAGGTCTAATTGACCTTGGGGAAAGTACTTCTACCATGCCTTGTAGACTACGAAAGGGACTTGGCTTCACTACTGACATCCTTCCCACTGACATAGTGATTTAACTTGTTGACTCTTCTATTACCACCCCTATGGGGACTATAGAAGACATACATGTGTGTGTGGGTCCTAAATCTTGTGATCCATGTGATATTTTCATTATGGACATCAAGGAGGACCTTCAATATTGACCTTAAATATCCCCTTATCTTTGTTTATCCTTTCCTTGCAGTAGTCAGGGCCTAAATTGACGTTGAAGTTGGAATCTTAATATTGAGGCTTGGGACAGACACACTTGACTTCAAGGTTTCTAAGAGTCTCAAGGGTCCTTTTTTCTAGGAATAATGCTTCGTCATTGACTATATTGACAAGATGGCACAAGTGCAGCAGGAGACACCTACTTCTGAAGACCCTCTTGACATAGCATCAACCCTAATGCTCATGAACTAAATGACAAACAAGTGGAGAAAATTCTCTTTGTAGACAATGCTGAGGAAGGCCTTGAAGTTGGGTTTGAAGATCTCAAGTCGATCTCGATAATTGAAGAAGAAGACAAGGTGCCCATACAATAGAGATGAAGAAGCTACATGAGGGGCTAAAGTATGTCTTCTAAGATGAGTAAAAGGTCTACCTAGTCATCATCAATGATAATCTCACTCCTGATAAAGAATCCAAGTTGTTGATAAATCTAAGGAAGAGGTAGAAGGCACTAGGAAACAAGATGACTCGTCTAACTAGAGTGAGTCAAGCCCTTTATATGCATAGAATAGATATTCTCAACAGTGACAAGCCCTCCATTGAGAGTCAAACCTAAGTTTAATCTGATCCTAAAGGAGGTCATTCATCTCCTTTAAACATGGGTCAAAAGTGTAAACACATATGCATGGTCAAAAGGTACCAGACTTTAAATTTATACTTGATTTCAAGAGATGATTGCAACTCAATGTAGAGTCTATCGTCATAATACAAGATCTAATATAAGGATAAGAAGAGACAATGATGTTACGACCAGAAGTCATAGCTTAGAATAATACTTTCAAAGGTTGAAATTTGAGTGTTCTAGTTCAGGGATGAATTAATCTACTCAAAATGGTAAAAAGATATAAAAATTAAACAAAACAAAGATAATTGTAATTATGATAAAAGGGAACTAGGTTTGGGTTTCACCAAATGAACCGTCCTGACCTTGAAAATCCTTCCTCTCCTATTTTATATATTCTCTACATATTTTTCAAGTAGTCATAAAAGATATGTAACACCTTCCTTCTCTAAGATCAGGGTATATTTCTATCTAAAGGTACCTCTATATTGAGATGATAACCAATAAATCAAGCAAAATCACGTGACTTTTTGCTATAATGATGTGTTACTATTGTGGATAATCACTAATCTGAACTCTAGATCTTCTTGAACTTGTTCTCTCAAATTTATTCAAATCAGACATCACAAGAAGGTAGCTAATCAAAAAATTAATGCATTTAAATAGGACTATAGAAATAAAAAATGTGAGAATATATGTAATAAACAAAAGAAGGAAAGATTATAAGGTTGGGGGACTAATGGATACTCCCAAACCAGGTAATAGAGTTTAGCCACCCATGATGAAAGAAATAAACAAATGAAAACTTGAACAAATCATGGTTTCAAACATAAAACAATGAACTAGCAAAAGAAAAGTGAAGAGGTTGAATAATAGGTAGATCAAACTAAGAGGCCGATGTACCCACCTTTTGATTGAATATGACTTAGAGGTCAATTATCTTGGAGGTCAATTGATATCCCAATCGACTTTCGAGGTTTATTGCTTCTACTTCTTTCACTAGTTAAACTTGGTCCAAATGAGATTGATCAGACTAGATGAAGGAAATGGGTGGTGACTAAGTCAGGAGGTCGATCACTCTCATGAGGTTGATAGCTCTTGACTTGGTCCTTGTACTCTATGATAGTGTTTTGGTTTTTATACAAAAGATAAAAGATGTCTTGAAAGTAATACCTTGGGGGTCCTATTTATAGGGTTTAGTATGTCTCGTGTCAACCTGTAATTGGTCTATGTGGTATTGTTTAACAATTGAGATTTGGAGCTCGATGGGTTAATAGCTCTTTAGATATTTATCTTGGAATGATTGACCCAGAGGTCAACTAGTAGGATTTGGTTCAATAGATTGATGGATCTTTGATTGACCATCTTGATATCGAGTTGAACATGTCAATATATATGTTTTACTTGATTCAATTTAGCTAATGATGATCGACCTGGATCTCAATAAGTTTGATCAGATCTAAAATTGTTCAATCAATATACCTAATGGTAGATTGGTGTGGTAGCTTGACAGATTGTCTATCGAGCTATGTTCTTAAATATTCTTTGATCGGCCTCTTGCTCAATACTTTATGATATGTATACTAATAAACCTTGAGGTCTATAGACTTGTTGATTGAGATTTATTCTTTTGAGTTGAAGTTCTTGCATTTTTCAAAGGTACTTCAATCAAAACAATTTTTTGACAAATAAGTGCAAAATGTAGGACTTAATAGTCATTATATGCATATGAATGATGAAATTCCTAAAAAAGAGGCATAAAATATTCATCAAAGTTGATGATATCAGTCATGCATAAGGAAATGATTAACATATTGCTTTCTAGAATCATCTACCCCATATTTGACTCACCATGGGTGAGTCATGTGCAAGTAGTGTTTAAGAAAGATTTCACTACAGTTTTGTTAAACAAATACAATGAGCTTATCCTAATATGTACCATAATTGATTGTAAAATGTGCATCGACTATCAAAAGCTCAACAATACTACTCAAAAGGACAACTTCCCACTCCCATTTTATTGATCAAATTCTAGAGAGACTTGCACACTAGGAGTTATAGTGTTACTTGGATGGATACTCTAGCTTCTATAAGATTCCCATCCACCTTAGCGAACAATAAAACACTACTTTCATGTGCCCCTTCGGCATATATGCATTTTACTAGATTCACTTTGGGTCATGTAATGCACCTGCCACCTTCCACCGTTGTGTGTCTTCTATATTTTGTGGCTATATTGAGAAAGAAATAGAAATCTTCATTGATGACTTCTCTGTCTATGGTGATTCTTTTTTATGCATGCTTACACCATCTTTTCCTAGTCCTAGAAAGTTGTGAAGAAGCATATATGCTCCCTGATTAGGAAAAATGCCACTTCATGGTGAAGGAGGGCATTGTTTTAGGACATAATCTTAAATCCAGAAGCAATGAGGTCAACAAGGAGAAGATAGAAGTGATCTCCAAATTATCTCTTCCTACTACTATCAAGAAGTCATAGTATTCTTGGACTCATCATCTTCTATAGGAGGTTCATTTGAGACTTCAGTAAGATCACGAAACCTCTTACAAATATTTCTATAAGGATGTGGACTTTATCTTTGATTTTGACTGGATCAAGAGCTTCACCAATCTGGAGGAAGCTCATTTCTACCCCCATCCTTTGTGCCCTAGATTGGTCTCTTCCTTTTGAGATCATGTTTTATTCCAGTGACTATGTCATATGTGTATCTTGGGAAACACATAGATAAGAAGCATCATGCTAGCAAGATGCTAGATGACACGTAGAGGAACTATGCAACCACTATAAAGGAGTTTCTCATCATTTAATATGCCTCTAACAAGTTCTACTATCTAATAGGATCATAAGTGATTTTCTACATTGATCATGCTTCTATCAAGTACTTAATGGCAAAGAAAAAGATGTGAATCCTAGGCTAATGATATGGATCTTATTTCTACATGAGTTTGACTTGGAGATAAAGGATAAGAAGGGAACCAAAAATGTTGTTGTTTATCCTCTTAGTTGATTGCACATCCAGGACAGTGTCAAGCTCCCTATTAGTGACTTTTTTCTTGATGACCACTTACTAAAGGTTCCATATTCACCTTGCAATATGTTAACTTTGTGAATTACCTAGTTATGTGTTCCCTTCATCCAAATTTCATATGTAATGAAAAGAAGAAGTTCATGTTAGACATTTGTCACTACTACTAAGATTAGCCTTATCTATTCTGGTTGTTTTTACGGCCTCTATTCTAGTGCATCTTTGAAGAAGAAACTCCTCTCATTGTAGAAAAATGTCATTTTGACTCTAATGGGAGCCACACGATCTCCAAAAAGACAGAAAATAAGTTCTTTGATAGGGTTCTTCTGGCCCTCTATCTTCAAGGATTCTAATAGCTATGTCAAGTCATGTGACTAAGATCAGTTATTAGGCAATATTTCTAAGAAGGATGACATGCCACTCAACCTTTGGCTACAATTGGATATCTTTGACATTGGGGTATGGGTTACATGGGTCCTTGATCTGAAAAGATAAGTCCTTTGTAATGGTTATTGGCTCCTTGATCTGAAAAGGAATGCTAGTTTAGCCCTTGCTCTTAAAAAGGGTGGTCATATTGTTGTAACACATGTAGTGTAATATATAGAGTGAGACAAGGTTACAAATCGTAAAGATTGACCCATATAGGTAGTGGATGTACATATCCTAGTTTGGAGGTTGGAACCACTATACATCTTTGTCTTCCTTTGGTGTTTTCTCAATCTCTCTCTTCCTTTCTTTTCACTATTACATTATCTTTTAGAAAATATGTTGAAGGCTTAATGTGTTTTATTCAAGTGATTTTATATCTATTCATCCCCCTCTATATCCCTTTGATCCTATAATTGGTAGCATAGTTTGGTCTTCTCCAACTAAGTACTCTAACAAGTAGAGAAGATGGGCGAGAATCTACTAGGATCTCTCACATAGAGGGAGGCTTCTCCATGATTCCACCCATCTTTGATGGTACAAACTCCCTATATTGGAAAATAAGAATGCAATTATACATCCAAGGAAAGAGCTATGATATGTAGAAGGTTGTTGGTTTTCCCCACACTAGTCTATAAGGAGACATTACTACATGGAATGAGGCTTCCTTGGAGAAAGATCAACTTAATGTTAAAGCCATTAGCATCATCTACTCTACCCTTACTCCAATCAATTTCAACCGGATTTCCTATTGGCATACATCCTATGATATTTTGAACAAGCTTTGCATCACTTATGAATGTACTAAGCAAGTCAAAGAATCCAAGATTTATATGCTCAATGGTCATCCTGAAAACTTCAACATGGGCAAGAAGGAAAGCGTAGATGAAATGTACTAAAGGCTTGACAGTATTGTTATTGGCCTTGTCAACTTGGGTCACCCTATGGATCAAGGAAAGATAAACTCAAAGATTCATAGATCTCTTCCTAAACTATGGCCAAAGGTGGCTACCACATAAGAAACAAAGTCTCTCTCCAAACTTTCTATTAAAGAACTCATAGGAAATCTACAAGCCTATGAGGTGAGGCTTGACAAGTAAAAGAAAGAATAAAAACAAGAATAGAAAGGCTCCAAGAAGATGAAGGAGGCTTATTTCAAAGCTCAAATTAAATGCATTGTACAACAACAAGTCACTTGTCAATCTACTCCATGTGCAAGTGAAGAAGAATCCCAAAGTGATCTTGAAGCCCACTACTCCAAGGGAAAGCACTAAAAGGGTAAAGCCTCCTCCTCCATTCCTAGATGATATGAGTGTTGGATCTAAGGGCTCTAGAGGGGGGTGAATAGAGCTACAAAATTTCTCACAAAATAGATTAGACCTTCAAATTATATTAATTAGGAGCAAAAGCTTAATGGCAATTTGAGGTCCTATCTAACAAGCATAGCAAGGATGAGAGAGATTGATAGAAAACACTTGACAAAGGGATGTAGAGTGGTTCCACACTTCAAACTAGAAGTGAGTCAATACACTACCTAGAGAGGTCAACCTCTAGGACTTTGCAAGTGCTTTTCTCTATTATATCACCACAGAGATTTATAGCAATAGACCACCGAAGGTCTTACCCATCCAACCATAAGGAGATATCCACCTTAACAAGGAACTTACCCACTTAGTTTGGGTCTTCAACCTTCACCAAGGTCTTACCCACTCAAGCTCAAGTCTTCCGCCTTGAAGGACTTTGCTTTTCCTCTTGGATCTTCAGCCTTTGCCTTATCCTTCACTTAGAGAAGATCACCACCTCTTCAACACTCTTGAAGAGGACCAACTACAGCTCCTTCTTCACTCGATGGAGCTTGCTACAGTTTTTCTTCATGAGAGAAGGGGATAGGGAAGTAGTGGAAGATTTGAGGCTTTACATGCACAAAGTTGGAGATCTCATACAATAATCCTAACTCACTCACAAATCACAAAATGATTTGTAAACTCGAGAGAGAAAGGGGATCAAGGAGTAGTAGAACACTCAACTATAGCAAGGACCTTGAATGTAGTGAATGAGAAAACTTGGAATGAACTCCAAGGGGTCCTATTTATAGCTGGGGGTGCTCCCTTGAGTTGGGAAACACTTATTTCCAAAATATAGTCATTTTTGCTCAAGGCAACGGATCTGTTTTCATCCAAACAAGTCACCAACGTTAGAATCACTTTTTCTGCATTTTCCGTACAGTACATTCGGTCGAGTTTCAATAAAGGTAACTCGACTGATAGGCTAAAAGACAAACCCAATTTTCACATTTGGTCAGTAAGTCATTAGCTCGAGTTCTGTGAATGCACAACTCAAGTCAAGATTGAAACTCGATTGATCAATAGTCTGTGATCAATTTTCTAATTTGACTAAAAAGTGATTAAAACTTGGTACTAAGTATCCCACATATTTTCTCGTCTTAGTTACAATTCATATTATCCATACAAATGATTATAAAATTCTTCTAAGGTCGTTTGAAGGGATTTCTTTATTAGCACACTTGCATTGCTTTTGACTTGAACTTTGACAAGCTAGGGCTTGTGTAAATTGATCCTTTTCATGTACCTAAAACCCGAGATCAATCTTGAAAACACATATTAGATACATATGAATGGAATGGTTGAGTCATTATCAAAATATGGACAATGTATAACCTCTAGGTCAACATTCTCCCCCTTTTTGACAATGACAAACCATTCCTCAATATTGAAAAGGATATTGAATTTATACATTTGCCTTGTGAATTAGGGGGATTCAAGATTTGAACAATGTGAATTGCTCCCCCCTCAATCTATACTTACTTTAACATGCATAGTTAGTCTTTCTACACAAAGCAATATAACATGCATGTACTATATGGTCCTTTAGTAAGTCACATGATAAAGCATATAATGAACAAGAAAAGGATCACATAGGCAATAATAGCAATATGATTGAGTTTCAATATATTGAATTTCTCTCCCCCTTTTAACATTATCAAAAAGGAAGGGGGGTAGAAGAGCATACAAACAAGTCTTCTCCAAACACAACCAAGCAGATATTCAAACATACAATCTTATAACATACATCAAACAGAGATGAGAGAAACACACAAGCTAGGTCATAATCAAAATATGGTGAAATATGACACCCGACTCATAAGATATAACTGATCAAAGAGTAAGAGTGCATAGAAGATAGATTACAAATCATAAAACATGTTCTCATAAAAACAATTACAAGAGAGAATCAATGAAAGCTAAAAATAAAATAGTACACCTCAGATCATGTACCCAAATGTTTTTAATATAAAATAGCCTAGAAAGATATATATGATCAGCAAACTAGACTAAAAACTAAGAACATCTAGACATCTAAGCTATCTATATCCACAACATCATCATCATCCTCAACATTAGGCACGTAGTCATTGTCTCCGTCTGAAGGTGCAACAGCATCGCCTTCATCACCGGAGTCACCACTAGAACCACCAGAGCCATCACCATCGTCAGATGTAGTACCATCATCCTCACCATCACCAGCATCAGTAGTCTCATCATCATCCTAGTCAGGCATCTCCTCATCAACAGAAGGACCAAAGTGACGACCAGGACAACGAACATTCTTCTCATCCCAAGAGCATAAAGATCATTGTCCTGAGGGAAGGAAGGAGCAGAATCACCAAGACTGGCAAGCAGAGTGGCCAGGGGGCAGCAGGCAGAGGTAGGATGACTGAAGTAGGTCCACCAACACTAGAGAGTGTGGGAGCAGCAGCGGAAGGCTCAGGTGCAGGGTAGAAGTGATTGTATGCATAGGATGCATAATCACTACCGGGGTACGGCTGGTAGGTGGGGTATGGGTGTGCACAGGATAAGTTCATGTTAGACATGATTGAACATAAATCTTGGTGCAGATGCTCCTGGACCTGGAGGTTGTATGCCTGTTGGTGTATCATATAACCCATGAGGGCTTCATTGGACACACAAAACGAGGCACGACTAGGTCGACTAGGCTGAGGAGGTGGAGGAGCTGGGGTTAAGGTAGAGGCAGGTGCAGTTGAGGTAGAGGCAGAGGGTGAGGCATCGGGTGTGGTGGAAGAAAAGATAGGCACGAAATTCTGAATAATGGTCTCACTGATGCACACTCCCTTCTTGGAAGGTATGTAGTGGAAGTCAAAGAAGAGTGATTTCTCAATGGCGAACCAGAAAAGGCAACATATTAGGGCAGGATAAGGAGGATGGGTGCCACGAGTGTTCTTTCCAGAGTCAAAGAAAGTCATGTGGTGGAGGATGTATCTAGACCACTTGACTCTGACATTTTCTAAGAGACAGTACATTATCACAATAGTGTTTTCTACAATATATGTTTGGTTTTTCTTTGGGTAGATGTTGCAGTTGACCACTAGGGATAATATATGCTTCTTGAGATCTAAGGAGGAGGAGGGTAGGGTTCTCTTCTTATTATAGGGAAAGTCAGGTTTCTTCAAGTAACGATGGATATTGGGAAGTGTGATCTCATTTTGCTTGTAGAAACCTTCGAGGTCCAGCAGGTCAAAATACTCACCATAATCCTTACGCCAGGTATCATTCTCATCGACTCCTAAAAAGAAGATATTTAGGATATCCTCCAAGATTTGGTATTTCTTCCCGGTGATCATAGTAAGGATAACTTGAGTATTCGGAGGGGGTACAAGGGAGTTGTAATTCCAATGTAAATTTGCATAGAATTCGTGAACGGCTTTCGTGCTAGACATTGAATTGTGAAAACACTCACGTTCGACACCCAGGGAAGATAGGTGATGAACTTCGAGAAACCTCGCCACTTGATCGATGATGGCTTGACGCCTAGGGCTAGGCTCAAAAAGGACTCTAAGAAGAAAAGGACTCCTAGGAAGAAGGGCATTATACTGATTTACATCCTCAATTGAGACAAAAGGGGTCTCATCGAAAGGAATCAAGCGGGAAGATGAGGAGGAGGATGGTGCATTGCTAGGGGCAGATCTCTTTCTTCTATTTGAAGCCATGGAGGTGAAAAGAAGAAGAAGAAGAAGAAGAAGAGATCAAACGCACAAACTACTCCACCACAAATGTTCACACACCTAGGTTAAGCTAGGAGGAAGGTCTAGGAAGGTCTCCCTAGGTCGAATAAGGGCTAGGTTAGGAAAGGGAAGGTCAAGGGTTGAGAGCTTAGGGATAGAGGGAGAGGAATCGGTCGACTATTTTCTAGTTGAGAGGGAGAATAGTTGGCGAAACCCAACTTAAGTTGGCTTCAACCTACTGATCGATCGAGTTCTGTGAGGTGAAAACTCAACCGATTGGTCTTTTTTAAAAATCTCTCGGCCATGGATCGGTCTAGTTTGTCCTGGGGAAACTCGACCGATGGTCAACCTGACCTAAAACCATCATACTTAATTTCTATCCATTTGAATGCTAATTAAATTTATTTTTTAAGTCCATTATATATATTGAACATACTTAGGCACATATCACTCATCATTGGGTTCTATTTTGTGATAAAACAAGCATTTACAAAAAATACCAAAAAATAAGAGAAAAACAAGGCAATCGGAACATGAAAAACCAATTTTAAGCATATTAGCAAGTAAAGATGATCAAGATAGATGCAAAACATATAGGATAGATGACTACTAGCTAGAAGGAATATCACATTCATTCAAAGTAGTTATAAGAAATTTTTATCTAATAAAATTAAATTGCTCTCTAGCTAGAGGTTTAGTGAAGATGTCTGCCAACTGATTTTCTATATCCACATGTATGATATAAATATCCTTCTTGGCAATGTGATCACAAAGAAAGTGATGGAGAACCTTTATATGTTTAGCTCTAGTATAAAATATAGGACTGTAAAACAAGTTAATTTCAATAGTATTATCACAATATATAGGAGAAGCATCAAAATGAATGTTAAAGTCTTGGAGCATTTACTTCATCCATAGGACCTACGCACAACAAATTTCGGCTGCAATGTACTCAGCCTCGGTGGTTGATAATGCCACGGTGCTCTATTTCTTAGAGAACCAAGACACCAAGCATGGTCCTAGGAGGAAACAAGTGCCACTTGTGCACTTTATATCAATCAAGAAGCCTGCATAATCGGCATCACTATAGGCAGTAAGAGTAAAGTCCCTTGAGTTGGGATACCATAGTACAAAATTTTGAGTTTTGGCTAAGTACCTTAGAATCCTCTTAACAGCTATAAGACAAGATTTCTTAGGATTTGATTGAAATCTAGCACACAATCCAACACTAAACATTATGTCAGGTCTAGAGGCAATTAAGTAAACTAAACTTCCAATCATTCCTCCATAGAGATTCTCATCTACCTTTTTACCTTCTTCATCTTTATCGAGTTTGGCGGTTTTGACATGGGTGTATCCATCAGATTGGTATTCTCCATCCCAAAGTTCTTAAGTAGTTCATTTGTGTACTTGCCTTGGTTGATGAAGTTTACATCTTTTGCTTGTTTGATTTGAAAGCTGAGGAAGAATGTGAGTTCACCCATCATACTCATTTTGAATTCACTCTGCATAAGATCACTAAATTCTTTGCAAAGATCAAGGTTAGTTCTGCTAAAAATGATATCATCAACCTATATATATATATATATATATATATTGGATCTGCAGGGGCCGAAGCCCCCCCCCCTCCAAATAGGTGCCAGAGCCCGGATGACCCAAGAGGTTGGTAAATACGCTGCGTAACGGTAGGATTCGAACTCGGGACCCCCCGGGGGGAACCATCTGCGCCACAGTGGCTGGGTCATCAACATATATTTGAATGATAAAAAAATTGTTAGAAGTGTGTTTTAGAAATAAGGTAGAATCCACTTTGCCCATGATATAACCATGATGTAACAAAAAGTTCTTTAATTTCTCATACCAAGCCCTTGGTGCTTGTTTGAGTCCATAGAGAGCTTTTTGCAACAAATAAACATGGTTAGGTAGATTATCATGTTCAAAGCCCAGAGGTTGTGCAACATACACTTCCTCTTCAATTGTACCATTCAAAAACGCACTTTTAACATCCATTTGATACAAAAGTAAGTTTTTATGACTAGAAAAAGCAAGCAACATATGAATGGACTCAAGTCTAGCTATAGATGCATGTGTTTCATCAAAGTCAATACCTTCATGTTGATTGTAGCCTTGAGCCACTAACCTTGCTTTGTTTCTTACCACTTTTCTACTTTCATCTAGCTTGTTGCGGTAGACCCATTTGGTGCCAATGATCTTTCTATCACTTGGTCTTGGCACAAGGGTCCAAACATTGTTCTTCTTAAATTGTTCCAACTCCTCTTGCATATCTAGGATCCAATCTTCATCCCCAAGAGCTTCCTTGACATCTTTAGTCTCTAGTTGTGAGATGAAGGCGTTGTTGGCTTGTTCTTTGTTGAATGCAGCCCATGTCTTCACTCTCTCAAATGGATCACCTAAAATCAACTCCTTAGGATGATTTTTTACAAACTCGGGAGTTGGGACCTTCTTTTCATCATCTTTGTCTTCTTCTTGAGCAGCCACCTCTTTTCCCTTTTGGGTGATGTTGAGTTCTTTAAGGATAGGAATCACTTCATCTGCAACATCATCATTTGAAACAATATCTTTAGGAATAGAGGGGTTAGTCTCAATATCTTTACATTAATAGATTCTTCTACCTTAGCAAGATCAATGTTATAAACTCTATATGCCTTTCTAGTAGTGCTATAGCCAAGAAAGAAAGCCTTATACGATTTTGGATCAAACTTGTCAAGAGAATCTTTCATATTCAAAACAAAATAAGGACATCCAAAAACATGGAAATACTCGATAGAAGGCTTCCTACCACGCCATAGCTCATAGGGGGTTTTATTAAGCGAGGGATGAGTGAAAACACAGTTTTGCACAAAATAAGAGGTACTGACAGCTTCAACCCAAAACTTCTTAGGAGTGTCATACTCAAGAAGCATGGTCCTAGCCATCTCCTATAGAGACTTATTCTTCCTCTCTACAACCCCATTTTGTTTAAGTGTTCGAGGTGAAGGAAAGTTGTGTGCATAACCCAATTCTTGACAAAAATACTTAAAAAGTTCATTTTCAAATTCTCCCCCATTGTCACTACAGATGCAAACAATCCGACGAGAAGCTTCATTCTCAACTCATTTGCAAAAATTAGAGAAAATATCAAGTGTATCACTCTTTGAAACAAGAAAGAAGGTGCAAGTATATCTAGAGAAATCATCGATAATAACAAGGAAATACTTGGAACCACGAAGAGATTGTGTTCTCATTGATCCAAATAGATTAATATGAAGAAGCTCAAGAGCTCTCTTAGTGCCAAGGACTCCTTTGAATTTGAAGGACTTGGTTTTCTTTCCTTGTGTACAAGGTTGGCATTCCTCATCACTTTCAAAATCCAATTTAGGAAGTCCCTTGACTAAGTCTTTTTTTCTCAACTTCTTTAATTGATGCATATTTACATGACCAAGTCAGTGGTGCTAAAGAAAAATATCATTCAAATTGGCTATAAGGCATCTACTAACCACATGCTTAATAGAGTTAGGAAGAATAACATAAAGATTACCACTTCTAGTTCCCTTATATATAACTTGGTAGGTGAGGGAATCTAGAATCAAACATTCAAAAGTAGTCAATAGTACAAGGTAACCATTATCACAAAGTTGACTAACACTTGTTAAATTATGATGTAGGACATCCACAAAAAGAACATTCTTGATATATAAGTATTCACCTACATCACCCTCACTTTTGACTTTACCTTTCTTGTTGTCCCCAAAGGTGATGGATCCTCCTTTCTTCTTTGTGAAATTGTTGAAATGGATTATGTCACCGGTCATGTGCTTTGTGTAGCCACTATCAACAATCCATCTATCTTTTCCCTGCAAGAAAAGAGAAATTTGGTTCCCAACTCAAACTTTGGGATCTTGAGTTATCTTGGGGACCCATTTCATCTTTGGGTTGGTCCCCTTAGGCTTGTAAGGACAATAAGTGGAATAATGATCATCACATTTGCAATAAGAACAAACCATAGGATTTTTAGTGCCTGAAGATTCTCTACAAAGAAAGAGATATCCTTGCTCTTTTTCTTACCTTTGGCCTTACTCTTTCCCTTTTAGGCTCCCCCTACAAATTCCAAACCACTAGTACCATTTTGTTTAGTAGAATGATCAAGGATTTCATTTAGGGAGTTCTTCCCTTTGAGGAATTTCTACAAGGATGCTCTCAATCTATGGTTATCATCATTCAGAGAAATAATAGTAGAAGATAAACTACATATGTCATCCCTAGCATGCACAAGATCAGCCTCAAGACATAAAGCTTTAGTAATATATGAATCCTTTTCAAGAGATATAGAAGCAACATTAACACTAGGCAATAAAGATCTAGAAGATAGATCATTTACTTGACTAAGAAACCTAGCATTTTCATATTTTAGCATTTGAATGTCTTTGAGATAGACATCTCTCTCTTCTCTATGAGCATCAATAAGCAACTTAAAATCAACATTTTTGGTTTTAAGCAATTCAAGTTCTTTTAGGAAATTTTAGTTCTCTTCCTTCAGATTTTCAATGTTCTTAAGGTAGATACCATCCTCAACTTCAACCCCATTGTAGTGAAGTTCAAGATAAATGTATTGCCCTTGCAAATTATCAATACTCTCAATGTTGGTTTTCTCATTCAATTTCAAAATTTCAAGCTTAGCATAAAGATCATCAATAATTTTTCCTAATCATTTTCTTTTAGATTTACATTAAGCAAAAGAAGAACAGGTAGTAACAAGCATGGCAATAATAGCTTCTTTAGGCAATTCATGCAAACCTACCTCACTTACCTCACCAATGTCTTCACTTGTAGAGGCCATGACAGCAAGGTGGCACTCTCCATATTCTTCAGAGCTAGAGCTACTTGAATATGAAGCTTCCCAAGCCGCATGAGTTGCATTCTTGTGTCTCTTCTCCCTATTGTCCTTCCTCTTATACTTGCTCTCCTTCTTGTAATCCTCTTCTTTCCTTGAGCCGCTCTTGTGGTGAGACTTTCTTGACTTTGGGCATTCACTCTTGTAGTGCCCCTTTTGACCACACTTGTAGCATCTCAGAGTAGAGGAGGAAGAGGCTTGCTTTCCCTTGAAGTGATTTCCCTTGATGTAGTTGGCTTCGTGCTCACTAGGGCCATCATATGCACTAAAAGAGGAAGGAGAAGTCCGATAAGAAAGTTGTTGTTGAAGGATGAAATCCTCCACTTGTGCTTCGGAAGCACTATCTTTGATCTTCTTGACTTCCTTCCCTTCTTGCTTAGCTTCTTCTTGTTGCTTGTCAAGTCTAGGCTCATGGGCTTGAAGATTGCCAATGAGTTCTTCAGTTGGGATGTCATCAAGGCTCCTCACTTCCTCAATGGAGGTGACCTTTGACTCCCATCTCTTTGTAAGAGTTCTCAAGATCTTTGAGTTGATGACGCCTCTATCCAAAGTGTTGCCCAATGCAGCCAGCCCGTTGATGATGACATTGAGCCTTGAATACATCTCCTCAATGCCTTCTTTTTTTCCCATCTTGACGTTCTCTAGGAGGCTATTCAACATGTATATCTTTGCCCCCTTGACTTGCTTTGTGCCTTCATATGTGATGCACAGCTTGTCCCAAATCTCATAGGTGGTGTCCCATGATGAGATCTGGTTGAACTCTGTGGGAGTGAGGGCTGCGTAGAGGATGTTAATGGATTTCACATTGAGTTGAGCCTCCTTGAGAGAAGCTTCACCCCATGTGGCAACAACTCCATTTGTCTCTTTGTAAGGTGTGACCATTACCTTCCACATATCAAAGTTCATCCCTTGAATGTAGAATTGCATCTGTCTCTTCCAATAGAGGAAGTTGGTGTCGCCAAAGACCAGAGGGCAATAGAGAAGCCTCCCTCTAGGTTGAGTGAACCAAGTAGGTTGTCACCCATCTTCTCATCTCGTGGGAGATTGTTGGAGAAGATCCTTGGATCTGATACCACTTGTTGGATCTAAGGGTTCTAGAGGGGGTGAGTAGAGCTACAAAATTTCTCACAAAATAGAATAGACCTTCAAATTATATTAATTAGAAGAAAAAGCTTAATGGCGATTTGAGGTCCTATATAACAATCATATAAAGGATGAGAGAGATTTATAGCAAGCACTTAATAAAGGGATGTAGAGTGATTTCACATTTCAAACTAGAAGTGAGTCAGTCTACTACCTTGAGAGGTCAACCTCTAGGACTTTGCAAGTACTTTTCTCTATTATATAACCATAGAGATTTACAACAATAGACCACCAAAGGACTTAACCATCCAATCACAAGGAGATCTCCACCTTAACAAGGAACTTACCCACTTAGCTTGAGTCTTCAGCCTTCACCAAGGTCTTACCCACTCAAGCTCAAGTCTTCCGCCTTAAAGGACTTTGCTTCTCCTCTTAGATCTTCAGCCTTTGCCTTCTCCTTCACTTGGATAAGATCATCACCTCTTCAACACCCTTGAAGAGGACTAGCTACATCTCCTTCTTCACTTGATGGAGCATGCTTCAACTTTTCTTCATGAGAGAAGGGGATAGGTAAGTAGTGGAATATTTGAGAGATTTACATGCAAAAAGGTGGATCTCTCTTACAATAATCCTAACTCACTCACAAATCATGAAATGATATGTAAACTAGAGAGATAAAGGGGCTCAAAGAGTATTAGCACACTCAATTATAGAAAGGACCTTGAATGTAGTGAATGAGCAAACTTGGAATGAACTCCAACGGGTCCTATTTATAGTTGGGGTGCTCCCTTGAGTTGGGAAACACTTAGGGCCAAAATATAGCCATTTTTGCTCAAGGCAACAGATCTATTTTCATCCAAACAAGTCACCAATGTTAGAATCACTTTTTATGCATTTTCTGTACAGTACATTCGGTCGAGTTTCAATAAAGGTAACTCGACCGATCGGCTAAAAGACAAACCCAATTTTCAAACTATCGATCGAGTTTCTCTTGGGAAACTTGACTGATCAGCCAAAATCACATTTGGTCAGTTATCTTTTCACTTGAATTCTGTGAATGCACAACTCGACCGATGCATATCATCAAAAAATCAATCCATGGGATCGATCGAGATTGAAACTCAACCGATCAACAGTCTGTGATCAATTTTTTAATTTGACTAAAAAGTGATTAAAACTTGGTACTAAGTGTCCCACATATTTTTTTCATCTTAGTTACAAGTCATATCATCAATACAAGTGATTACAAAATTCTTCTAAGGTCGTTCAAAGGGATTTCCTTATTAGCACACTTACATTGCTTTTGACTTGAACATTGACAAGCTAGGGCTTGTGTAAATTGATCCTTTTCATGTACCTAAAACCTGAGATCAATCTTGAATACACATATTAGATACATATGAATGGAATGGTTGAGTCATTATCAAAATATGGACAATGTATAACATCTAGGTCAACAATGAGTGTGGTCAAAAGGGACATTTCAAAAAATGGATGCCCAAAATTGAAGAAGTGTCACCACAAGAGCAGCCATAGGAAGAAGGATGACTACCACAAGGAGGATAGATTAAATAAGAAAGAAAAGATAGAAATAAGGGGATCAACCCAAATATGAAATGGGTTCCCAAGCAAACCCCAGATCCCAAAGTTTGAATTGGGCATCGGGCTCTCCTATCCTTTTAGGAAGAAGAAAATTGGATTGTTGATAGTGTGTGCTCTAAGCATATGACCGGTGATAAGGACAACTTCAACACCTTCACAAAAAGGAAAGGAAGATCGGTGACTTTTGGGGACATCAAGAAAGGCAAATTAATAGGTGAGGGTGATGTAGGTGATTCACTATGCATAAAGAATGTTCTTCTTGTGGATGTCCTACATCACAATTTAGTTAGTGTTAGTCAACTTTGTGGTAATGGATATCTTGTTCTTTTTACTTACCTAGAATGTTTTCTTCTAGATTCCATCACTTGCAATGTCATATATAAGAGAACTAGTATTGGGAATCTTTATACTAGTGTTCTTTGCTCTCTTAAGCCTCTTCTTGGTAAATGCCTAGTTTCTGATAAGAATAACATATCTTTTTGGCATGATAGGTTTGGTCATGTAAATATGCATCGATTAAAAAACTTGAGCAAAAAGGAATTGGTAAACGGACTTACCTAAATTGAATTTTGAGAAGGATGAGGAATGACAACCTTGCACGCAAGGAAAGAAACCAAGTCCTCCTTTAAATCCAAAGGAGTTGTTAGCAATAAGTGAACTCTTGATATTCTTCAAATTGATCTATTTGGCCTATGAGAACTCAAATGCTTCATGGCAGCAAGTATAGCCTAGTGATTTTTGATTATTTCTCTCACTTTACTTGGACTTCCCTTTTGGTTGCAAAGAGTGATACGCTTGATGTTTCTCGACCTCTTACAAGTGGATTGATAACAATGCTTCTTGCAAAATTGTCTCTATCTATAGTGACCATGGGGAAGAATTTGATAATGATTTTTTTTATGTTCTTGTGAAGAATCTGATTACATGCACATTTTATTCCCCTCATACACCTAAATAAAATAGGGCAGTAGAGAGGGAAAATAGGTCATTGCAAGAGATGGATAGGATAATGCTCTTAGAGTATGACACTCCCAAGAAGTTTTGGGCCAAAGTTGTTAGCCCCGCTTATTTTGTGCAAAATTGGTTTTCACACACCCTTTGCTTAAGAAAACCTCCTATGAGTTATGGTGTGATAAAAAGGCTTCTATCGAATGCTTTCAAATTTTTGGCTATCCATGCTTTATTTTGAAAACCAAATATTATCTTGAGAAGTTCAATGTAAAATCTTTACAAAGCCTTCTTTCTTGGCTATAACACTACTAGTAGATCTTATAGAGTGTTTAACATTGAAATGTCTAAAATTGAAGAATATGTGAATGTTAAATATATTGAGACTAACACCCTATATTTATAAGAATGTCATTTATGATGATGTTCTAGATGAGGTGGTTCCTAGACATTACCAACAAAGGAAAAGAGATGGTTGAAGTTGAATGCTCAAAATAAGATGAAAAAAAGATCTCACTCCCCATTGTGTGAAAGATCACCCAAAAGAGCTCATCATAGGAAACCCCTTTGAAAGACTGAAGATAGGGTTCTTTTTCAACAAAGAACAATCCAACAGCACCTTCATCTCACAACTTGAGCCAAATGTCAAAGAAGCTCTTGAGGATGATGAGTGGGTCATATCCATGCAATAAGAGCTCGAGCAATTTGAAAAGAACAAAATGTGGACTCTAGTGCCAAGACCAAGTGATAGGAAGATCATTAGAGAACAAACTTGATGAAAATGGCAAGGTGGTAAGAAACAAGGCAAGGTAGTAGCTCAAGGTTACAACCAACAGGAAGGTATGAATTTTGATGAAACTTATGATCATGTTGCTAGACTACTTGCCTTTTCTAGTCACAAGAATTTCTTGCTTTATCAAATGGATGTTAAAAGTACATTTTTGAATGGAGAGATAGAGGATGGAGTCTATGTGACTCAACCTCCTCACTTTGAACATGACAAGCATGCTAATAATTTTTATCTATTAGAAAAGGCTCTTTACGAACTCAAACAAGCCTCAAAATTTTGGTATGAAAAATTAAGAAACTTTTTAGATAATAATGGTTATGCCATGGAAAAGTTGATTCTACTATCCTATGAAACACACTTCTAACAATGCCTCGACAATTGAAATTTATGTTGATGATATCACTTTTGGCTGGACTAATCTTGATCTTTGTAAGGAGTTTAGTTCTCTTATGTAGAATGAATTGAAATGGGGGATCTTATATTCTTCCTTGGTTTTCAAATCAAAAAAACAAAAGATGGATAACTTCATCAACCAAAGCAAGTACACAAGTGAGCTCTTAAATTGCTTTGGAATGGAAAACACAAATCTAATGGATACTTCCATATCTAACACCGCCAAAAACTTGACAAAGATGAAGAAGGTGAAAGGGTAGATGAGAATCTTTATAGAGATGTGATTGGTAGCTTACTATATCTAACTGCCTCTAGATCGAATATCATGTTTAGTGTTGGTTTGTGTTCCAAATTTCAATCAATCCCTATAAAATCCCATCTTTTCATTGTTAAGAGGATTTTAAGGTATATAGCCAAAACCCCAGATTTTGGACTATAGTATCCCAAGTCAAGGGACTTTACTCTCACAGCATATAGTTATGAGGATTATACCACGTTCTTACTTGATAGAAAGTGCACTAGTGGCACTTGCTTCATCCTAGGACCATGTTTAGTTTCTTGGTTATCTATGAAGTAAAACATTGTAGCTATGTCCATTATTGAGGATGAATACATTACAGCTGGTAGTTGTGTGCCCAAGTCTATTAAATGAAGCAAAAGTTCCAAGACTATAATGTTTTCAATGATGCTTCTCTTATCTTTTGTGATAATACAAGTGCAATTAATCTGGCATACAATCCTATATTGCATAGTAGAACAAAACACATAGAGGTTTGTTGTCATTTCCTTCATTGTCACATTGCTCAGAAAGACATATACATCACTCATGTGGATGAGGAAAATCAACTTGCTAACATTTTCACAACACCTCTAGCTGGAGAGAAATTCAATTTTATTAGATCTAAATTTCTTATTACTTCCATTGATTATAATTCAATATCTCCTAGCTAAATGTTCATTTATTCTATATGTTGTTGAAATATTGGATACATCTACTCCTTTTTGCTTAAAAACGCCAAGTTTAAGTGCCTTGTTTTGCATAAATTGGTTTTAATTTAAAAAATCTTGTTTTAACACAAAATAGTAGCCCATGATGATAACAATGTGCCTTTGCATGCTTTATATACATACTAGGCTAGTTTGGTGCATTTACATGGGATTTTAGGACCTAAGAAATATGTTTTCTATCCTTGTGATAGAACCTACCATTGGATGAGTTTGCCCTAGGGTAACTCAACTGATAAGTTAGTGTGAGAACTTGTTACACTAAATGAGATTACTCAAAACATAAAACACAATCAATCACTAATCAATCACATACCCAAAAATATGGATAAATTAAAATTGATTTCAACATCAACACCTGCTCAGAAACATTTGAATAAGATCCCAACATCTTTCTTGTATCCATACTATGCTAAGAATTTGATACAAATTGTTCTATCTCCTTTACCACAACATACATACACAGGAGAAAAATATTCATATATGCCACACAAACAGGCATTAACATGCTAACAAAAGTTTTATTTGTTTGAAACACCATATACAAACTTTTCCCGCCCAGACCTAAGAGTACTGAGATGACTCTAGGACACACTAGATATCTAATCAACTTTCTCATATATCTCCCCTTTGTTGCCACAAGTTTGTTTTCATCACTTCATATTACCTAAAAAGATTAGGCAAACCACAAGGGTGAGACCCATGTCCCAGTAAGAGATATAACCTCCAACAATGATTATTGATTACAACATTTTTAAGTAATTAAATAGTTAAGCAGTTTAATCAGATATAACAAATAAGCTCAGCAACATTGATGATTAACAAAATACATAAAGGAGCAAATAATAACTATCATCATTAGCCATACTATCATCCTTTATCTTGTGACAATATAAGAAATTCAGTAGCCTATGCATATCTAGTGTCATGAGCAAGTCTAGTAACATAGAATCTCTATCATTATGAATAAGTCTAGCCCCATAAGCATAGCTAACAACATTAGCATGTCTAATAGGTTGAACATATCAACATCAAAAAAAGAGCTAACAACATAAGCACAATTATCTGGATAAGCATGATTAGCATTATATGCATCTTTAGTTACAAAGGCATGGCTAACATGTTAAACATAACTAACAACATGAGATAGCCATCATGATTATAATCAACAGTAGTAGTATAGTTATCACCATAATCATGGCTATTGTATGTACGCATCTACAATCTTAAGCACATCCACAACATAAGAATATCTACTATATCTTAATTGCACTAATCATCATCTTTATGTAAAGAGAACAAACAAGGGTTATCATCCAATGTAAAGCATCGTGTATAACCCTAAACAGATATGCTATACGGCTGTATTACATCTTTTATTATGCCCTGAGGAAATTGAGGATACCACTCAAAATCCAACTGACCACTGCTAAGTCAAAATCAGTGCCATACAAGATCTAGGACGAGCCGGACTCCTAATTTCTTCTCCGCCCCCGGTCATTACGGGTCCGCCACAGTAACACATAAGTTCAAGCTGCTAACAGCCTAGTCTATCCTTGGTATAGGTCACTACACTAGTGAAAGGAGGTGGGTACGCATACCCTACCATCTGAGGTACAATCGCAGTTTTCCTCTAATCTCATCACATATATAATCACTGAGACACAACCGCAGTCATTCTCAAACTAAGGGCTAGGTATGACTGCAGTAATCCTCCCCAAACACTTGAATTCAGGATGACAAGCACCCCCACATACTCATCAGTATGCGCTCTGAGTTTCCCTTAGGAATAATCATTTCACCATCTGGCAAGTTCTGACACTCAGATGGATCAATGGTATAGGGCACTACATGATTAGAGTTTCATTTGATTAATTATGCCAATTGGGTGAATTAAGGCTGCATCAAACAAGTGGACATACAAACACTAATTCTTTTCTAACAAGCATATAAATATCACAACTGCAAACGATATAAAATGTGTGAAACATAATTTTGCATCTCATCATCACATGGTACTATATACTTGCCATTCATGAGGCTACACTAGTCATCATACTATCACAAGATATAATTCCTTTTCACAATATCACACGGTATCAACCCTTATCAACACAAGAGGATTACACCTCATTCAGGGCTCAACCATGCACAAATGTCATTAAGACCATCATATTATCCCTACAAGATCACCATTATCTTTGCATGCCTTATAACAAGGCTCAACAACATTACTTACATATAATACACCAGAACAACACAATATTGCATTAATGAGCTAGGAGATATTCATAAACAATCATAATAGGGTTATATTAACATTAAGAACATTCCTTTATTACATCAACATGAAATGAATCTAGATATGATTAACTCTCATCATATTCATTATTCACATGTTTAGCATAAGAAAGTATCAACCATGTGGCTACAATAACCACCAATTAACATATCAAGGTTATGATCATAGTAAGGAGGTTATTCCACCATCATTCCATCATATAAGAATGAAAAACAAGAATATTCATCTTTATTTATTTGCATTAGAGTTAGGTTCACAAGATAAATTATATTAATGTTACTAATTAGCACTCATACCCAAACCCTAACTCACAGCATCCCCATTGGATCATGGATGCATAAGGTGAAGCATCACCATCACATTCCATACCATTCTCATGTATGAACCCACACATAAATCGAGGTGTAACCATCGGGTTATAGCATACTAGGGTTTCAACAACAGTAATAGAGTACTCCATGATTGTATTAGTCATTCAAGGACTATTCATACCCAATTACCATCATTTAGTTCTGTTAAAGCTAGGTATAACAAGCTATACCTCATTAGGGTTACATATCAACACAATATGGTTATCATCCCTTCTATTCATATGAGTGAGTAGGTAATAATATCTTATTAAGGGTAACCCTCCATTTGTTCCATCACCATTCAACCCATATCACCATACCAAAGTGTCACCGAGAACCATTGGATGTTTAAAAGGTAAGACCATTGGTTGTTTACATAACAGACACCTTGATAAACCACCTATGAAGTCCTTGATTTTTGTTCTATAAAGAGTCACCATTTAACCCTAGACATCCCTTTATGAACAACACAAAAAGTTCCATTGAGAGTAGGGTAAAACCCACAATCAACTGTTCATTTAAAACAAGCCATCCATTGTTAACAAGTAAGATCCTTAAGTTGATCATATAAAGGAAACCTTATAAATCACATCATTAAGATCAACATATTACATTAGCGATCATTCCACTTTATTGGAAGAATAAACATTATATCTTGCCCATTGGGTCAAGTTCATATATTAAAACCATCAATTACAGTATAGGTCCGACCATTGCATCAAGTTACCCAAGAAACCATTGGTCTAAGGCTTAATTGATGATAAAACTATATAATTAACTCACCATAGGTTTTGGAGACCTTATCCACCATCATTAGTGATCATTAAGTCACCATAGGTTGTTAGATCAGCACTATATTCGTTAATCAACATCCAATATGAAACTAATATCACCATTGATTGATAGCATCATTAGGGTACTTAGTTGTTAATCACTAGGCTTCTAATTAGGCCAAAACATGACCTAAGGGGGTGAACGTCAGTTGATACCACCATCCATTGTCATGAATACAACATCATAGGGTTGTTGCAATGGTACCATCATCGGGTCATGGGTTTATAGAAGAAATCAGCTTAAAACCCTAAAATTGACCATTGGTTGATAGGTGCTTAGCACCATAGGTTGTCAAACCAACATGATCCAAGTCATATTATACATTAGGAATAACGTACACATGATCACAGGTTCATCTATAACTGAAATCAGAATAGGTAACATTATAAAATCGAAATCCAAGTCAAGCATAGCTTTTTAGTGCATGGATCATCATGTTCAAGCAAGAACATGATCTAGAAAGCTTATGGTAAGCAATAAACATTGAGAAAGTTATAAAACTTGCCTCTAAAGAGAAGATGAAACCCAACACAGAAGAAATCTCAAGTAGTTAGAGTAAAAAAATCCAAGCATAAGCTATGAACTCGTCCATCCAGCACCTTTCTTCATCAAATGAGCAAACCCTAAGCATAAGGAGCAAGAAAGGTAGGGTTTTAGAGCTTTACATCAATTTCTACCATGGAACAGAAAGGTTATGTCCTGTAGGAAGGTCTAAGGAAGGAGAAGATCAATATAAATGAAGAAGGAAATAAGAAAATAACTTTCCTTGGTCGAAATCCCTAGAAGATGACCTTGGAAACCCTAGGTAGGGCTAAATGGAGCTCTAGGAGACCTTCTTCTCCAAAAAGAGGTTGTCTTCTACCTTAGACCACTTGGTTCTGCATAAAAAAGGAGGGGAGTATTTGCTCTAGATTGAAGGAAAAATAAAGCAAGCATAGTTTCATACTTGGGCAAGGAAGAGGTAAATATAGCCCATGGATAAGGATAGAAGCAAGCATGAGGTGTACAAGTAGCTTCCCCATGTGTCTATGGCCTTTAACTATTAAGAATATATAAGCACACACACACAAGAATCTCCCCCACCATCCTTATAGACCTTCTTAGCTTTCCTTTGTCGAATTTTCCAGCCAATCACATAATTCATTAGTTGATAGCTACTAAAGGTAACTCATCCGTGAAGGGGTAAACCCTAAAATAGCCTTGGAGAAAACACCTTCAAAACAAGGTTTAAATTGGTACCCCATGGTTCAAAAAGATCAATAATGATGATAGAATATCCAAGGAACATAATTCAAGTGATAAATTGCAAACAAAACCTCTCAATTGGGTAAATCGTAGAAAAGTCCAAGATGTGCATAAAATTGCATAACTTGCTCAAACAATGTCCAAATTGAACCAAATTTGAAACTTAAGCTTGTATTATGATTTCAAAGCATATCACAAGTTTATATTAGGTTCAAAGAATTCAATTATGGTAATTAAGCTTATTGAACTCATTAAGCAAGTTCTGGGGCCTTACAACTATAAACCCCAACAGGGATTTTGCCCCCGAAATCCAAGGTAAACAAAGATGGTTACTTCCTTTGAACCTCATTCTATTACCTTCACATGGTTACTTGCATATCATGGTGATGTCACATCATTTATACATATATCCTCTTGGGTCAGCACAAAAAACCCCACCTAAGAAGACATTCTCAATATGGAATGTAGAAACTTGTTGTGCCATCTATACAACTCTAGAAGTAATGTTCAACTTTAAATTCTAGCTATCATCCTAAAATTATATCTATTATATCAACACATTACTCAAAAGTCATACTTTCTAGCTTTTTACCAATCATGTCATGTGTCCCATACCATTCCTTGAAGCATATAAAAAAGGCAATGTATCCATCCTTTTTTTTCTAGATACACATACATTAGAACACTTGTCAATTCTTTTTCAGCATCAAAATAAATGATGACGCTGGCACCTGTCATTCCATACAAGGAAACATCATTCCTAGTCAACCTTGTTAGGGGTGAAACAACAAAACTATCTTCACCTTACTAGGATTTACACAAGCTACTTAGAAGACATATCATGACCCCATAAAGAAATTTAAGCAACCCCAACTCACTCTTGTTCAACTTATCTCATAGTTATTGCTGCTTCGGCAACCCTAAGGTTTTTGAAGAAATATTGATCATATTTTTGACCATATTTGAAATACTTTGACATGTCATCATTCAAAGTTTGATATAACTTGTATGACATGACTAGAACACTCTGTTCCTCCTATTCATAAATTCTATTTGTACATTGCTTAGTCTAAAGGACATAAATCTAAACTCATCATGGTCATGTGAATTATGTCATACAATCTAACTCTTATGCATTGATATTTAATCATAGGTTTATCTTAAAGGAACACAGTATCACATATCTATTAACCAACAAACCATCTATCCTTGATAGTGGTCATGTCTAGCTATCACTGAACCATACACAACATTATAGAATCACTTTTGGTTTTCCTTCCAAACAACATTTAGAGAATCATCATAAAATCTCTCTCCCTCTCTCTATATGGAAGAGGAATACTTGGAATTTTCATTTAATAAACATCTCCAACCTTCACATACTCCCCATATTGTTGATACATCTTGGATATTAGGATTCATTACCGTGGTATCCACCTCATGTGCTATAAGGAACACACATCCTTATATCATCTACTTTTACCAACATAACAAATATCAAGACATATAAGAGGAGTCTTCCTAATTATTGGAAGGCTCAAAAGCAAAATCATCACAAACTTTATGATCTTGGAACCATAGTTCAAACAACCTTATGCTATAATAAGCTATCCACCCTCAGGTTTACAACAAATCCACACATACCAAGTGGCAATCATCCACTTGAAAGTTGTGCCCTAGAAAGAAAAGACACAAAGGGAAACACACTTCCCACATAATAGCAATATTGTTCAAGGTCACTAGCAAAAAGGTAACCGATTCTATTTTCATTATGCAAGTTACAACTTCTTCTTTATCATATTAGATACATATGAATGGGATGGCTTAGTCATTATCAAAATATGGACAATCTATAACATCTAGGTCAACAATGAGTGTTGTCAAAAGGGACATTTCAAAAAATGGATGCCCAAAATTGAAGAAGCGTCACCACAAGAGCAGTCATAGGAAGAAGGATGACTACCACAAGGAGGATAGATTAAATAAGAAAGAAAAGAAAGAAAGAAGGGTACCAACCCAAATACGAAATGGGACCCCAAGCAAACCCCAGATCCCAAAGTTTGAATTGGGCATCGGGCTCTCCTTTCATTATAGGAAGAAGAAAATTGGATTGTTGATAGTGTGTGCTCTAAGCATATGACCGGTGATAAGGACAACTTCAACACCTTCACAAAAAGGAAAGGAAGCTTGGTGACTTTTGGGGACATCAAGAAAGGCAAATTAATAGGTGAGGGTGATGTAGGTGATTCACTATGCATAAAGAATGTTCTTCTTGTGGATGTCCTACATCACAATTTAGTTAGTGTTAGTCAACTTTGTGGTAATGGATATCTTTTTCTTTTTACTTACCTAGAATGTTTTCTTCTAGATTCCATCACTTACAATGTCATATATAAGAGAACTAGTATTGGGAATCTTCATACTATTGTTCTTTTCTCTCTTAAGCCTCTTCTTGGTAAATGCCTAGTTTTTTATAAGAATAACATATCTTTGTGGCACAATAGGTTTGGTCATGTAAATATGCATCGATTAAAAAACTTGAGCAAAAAGGAATTGGTAAAAGGACTTACCTAAATTGGATTTTGAGAAGGATGAGGAATTCCAACCTTGCACACAAGGAAAGAAACCAAGTCCTCCTTTAAATCCAAAGGAGTTCTTAGCACTAAGTGATCTCTTGATATTCTTCAAATTGATCTATTTGGCCTATGAGAACTCAAATGCTTCATGGCAGCAAGTATAGTCTAGTTATTGTCGATGATTTCTCTCACTTTACTTGGACTTCCCTTTTGGTTACAAAGAGTGATACGCTTGATGTTTCTCGACCTCTTGCAAGTGGATTGATAACAACGCTTCTTGCAAAATTGTCTCTATCTATAGTGACCATGGGGAAGAATTTGAAAATGATTTTTTTAAGTTCTTGTGAAGAATCTGATTACATTCACAACTTTTCTTCCCCTCATACACCTAAAAAAAATGGGGTAGTAGAAAGGAAAAATAGGTCATTGCAATAGATGGATAGGACAATGCTCTTAGAGTATGACACTCCCAAGAAGTTTTGGGCCAAAGCTGTTAGCCCCGCTTATTTTGTGCAAAATTGGTTTTCACACACCCTTTTCTTAAGAAAACCTCCTATGAGTTATGATAAAAAGACTTCTATCGAATTCTTTCATATTTTTTGCTATCCATGCTTTATTTTGAAAACCAAATATTATCTTGAGAAGTTCAATGTAAAATCTTTACAAAGCTTTATTTCTTGTCTATAACACTACTAGTAGATCTTATAGAGTGTTTAACATTGAAATGTCTAAAATTGAAGAATATGTGAATGTTAAATATATTGAGACTAACCCCCTATATTTATAAGAATGACATTTATGATGATGTTCTAGATGAGGTGATTTCTAGACATTACCAACAAAGGAAAAGAGATGGTTGAAGTTGAATGCTCAAAATAAGATGAAAAAAAGATCTCACTCCCCATTATATGAAAGATCACCCAAAAGAGCTCATCATAGGAAACCCCTTTGAAAGACTGAAGATAGGGTTATTTTTTAACAAAGAACAATCCAACAGCACCTTCATCTCACAACTTGAGCCAAATGTCAAAGAAGCTCTTGAGGATGATGAGTGGGTCATATCCATGCAATAAGAGCTCGAGCAATTTGAAAAGAACAAAGTGTGGAATCTAGTGCCAAGACCAAGTGATAGGAAGATCATTGGTGAACAAACTTGATGAAAATGGCAAGGTGGTAAGAAACAAGGCAAGGTAGTAGCTCAAGGTTACAACCAACAGGAAGGTATTAATTTTGATGAAACTTATGATCATGTTGCTAGACTACTTGCCTTTTCTAGTCACAAGAATTTCTTGCTTTATCAAATGGATGTTAAAAGTACAGTTTTGAATGGAGAGATAGAGGATGGAGTCTATGTGACTCAACCTCCTCACTTTGAACATGACAAGCATGCTAAAAATAAATTATCTATTAGAAAAGGCTCTTTACGGACTCAAACAAGCCTCAAACTTTTGGTATGAAACATTAAGAAACTTTTTAGATGCTAATGGTTATGCCATGGAAAAGTTGACTCTTCCTATGAAACACACTTCTAACAATGCCTCGACAATTGAAATTTATGTTGATGATATCACTTTTGGCTAGACTAATCTTGATCTTTGTAAGGAGTTTAGTTCTCTTATGTAGAATGAATTGAAATGGGGGATCTTACATTCTTCCTTGGTTTTCAAATCAAGAAAACAAAAGATGGATAACTTCATCAACCAAAGCAAGTACACAACTGAGCTCTTAAAGTGCTTTGGAATGGAAAACACAAATTTAACGGATACTTCCATATCCAACACCGCAAAAAACTTGACAAAGATGAAGAAGGTGAAAGGGTATATGAGAATATTTATAGAGATATGATTGGTAGCTTACTATATCTAACTGCCTCTAGATCGGATATCATGTTTAGTGTTGGTTTGTGTTCCAAATTTCAATCAAGCCCTATAAAATCTCATCTTTTCATTATTAAGAGGATTTTAAGGTATATAGCCAAATCCCCAGATTTTGGACTATAGTATCCCAAGTCAAAGGACTTTACTCTCACAGCATATAGTGATGGGGATTATACCACATTCTTAGTTGATAGAAAGTGCACTAGTGGCACTTGCTTCCTCCTTGGACCATGTTTAGTTTCTTGGTTATCTATGAAGCAAAACATTGTAGCTATGTCCATTATTGAGGATGAATACATTACAGTTGGTAGTTGTGTGCCCAAGTCTATTAAATGAAGCAAAAGCTCCAAGACTATAATGTTTTCAATGATGCTTCTCTTATCTTTTGTGATAATACTAGTGCAATTAATCTGGCATACAATCATATATTGCATAGTAGAACGAAACACATAGAGGTCCATTGTCATTTCCTTCATTGTCACATTGCTCAGAAAGACATATACATCACTCATGTGGATGAGGAAAATCAACTTGTTGACATTTTCACAACACCTCTAGCTAGAGAGAAATTCAATTTTATTAGATCTAAATTTCTTATTACTTCCATTGATTATAATGCAATGTCTCCTAGCCAAATGTTCATTTATTCTATATGTTGTTGAAATATTGGATACATCTACTCCTTTTTGCTTAAAAATGCCAAGTTTAAGTGCCTTGTTTTGCATAAATTGGTTTAATTGCAAAAATCTTGTTTTAACACAAAATAGTAGCCCATGATGATAAAAATGTGCCTTTGCATGCTTTATATACTTACTAGTCTAGTTTGGTGCATTTACATGGGATTTTAGGACCTAAGAAATATTTTTTCTATCCTTGTGAGAGAACCTACCATCGGACGAGTTTGCCCAAGGATAACTCAACCGACAGGTTAGTGTGAGAACTTGTTACACTAAATGAGATTACTCAAAACATAAAACACAATCAATCACTAATCAATCGCATACCCAAAAATATGGGTAAATTAAAATCGATTTCAACATCACACCTGCTCAGAAACATTTGAATAAGATCCCAACATCTTTCTTGTATTCATACTATGCTAAGAATTTGATACAAATTGTTCTATCTCCTTTGCTACAACATATATACACAGGAGAACAATATTCATATATGCCACACAAACAAGTATTAACATGCTAACAAAAGTTTGATTTGTTTGAAATACCATATACAAACTTTTCTCGCATGGACCTAAGAGTACAGGGACGACTCTAGGACACACTAGACATCTAATCAACTTTCTCATATAGCTCCCCTTTTTTGCCACAAGTTTGTTTTCGTCACTTCATATTACCTAAAAATATTTGGCGAACCACAAGGGTGAGACCCATGTCCCAACAAGAGATATAACCTCCAATAATGATTATTGATTGCAACATTTTTAAGTAATTAAATAGTTAAGCAATTTAATCAGATATAACTAATAAGCTCAGCAGCATTGATGATTAACAAAATCCATAAAGGAGCAAATAATAACTATCATCATTAGCCATACTATCATCCTTTATCTTGTAACAATATAAGCAATTCAGTAGCATATGCATATCTAGCGTCATGAGCAAGTCTAGTAACATAGAATCTTTATCATTATGAATAAGTCTAGCCCCATAAGCATAGCTAACAACATTAGCATATCTAATACGTTGAACATATCAACATCAAAAAAAGAGCTAACAACATAAGCACAATTATCTAGATAAGCATGATTAGCATTATATGCATCTTTAGTTACAAAGGCATGGCTAACATGATAAACATAACTAACAACATGAGATAGCCATCATGATTATAATCAGCAGTAGTAGTATAGTTATCAACATAATCATGGCTACTATATGTACGCATCTACAATCTTAAGCATATCCACAATATAAGAATATCTACTATCTCTTAATTGTACTAATCATCATCTTTATGTAAAGAGAACAAACAAGGGTTATCATCCAATGTGAATCATTGTGTATAACCCTAAATAGATATGTTATACGGTTGTATTACATATTTTATTATGCCCTGAGAAAATTGAGGATACCACTCAAAATCCAACTGACCACTGCTAAGTCAAAACCAGTGCCATACAAGATCTAGGACGAGCTGGACTCCTAAGTTCTTCTCTTCCCCTGGTCAGTACGGGTCCGCCACAGTAACACATAAGGTCAAGCTGCTAACAGCCTAGTCCATCCTTGGTACAGGTCACAGCACTAGTGAAAGGAGGTCTAGTTCGTCCTTGGTACAGGTCACGACACTAGTGAAAGGAGCTGGGTACGCATACCCTACCATCTGAGGTACAACCGCAGTTGTCCTCCAATCTCATCACATATATAATCACCGAGACATGACCGCAGTCGTTCTCAAACTAAGAGCTAGGTTTGACTGCATTCATCCTCCCCAAACACTTGAATTCAAGATGACAAGCACCCCGCATACTCATCAGTATGTGCTTTGAGTTTCCCTTAGGAATACTCATTTCACCATCTGGCAAGTTCTGACACTCAGATGGATCAATGGTATAGGGCACTACATGATTAGAGTTTCATTTGATTAGTTATGTCAATTGGGTGAATTAAGGCTGCATCAAACAAGTGGACATATAAACCCTAATTCATTTCTAACAAGCATATAAATATCACAACTGCAAAGGATATAATATGTGTGAAACATAATTTCTCATCTCATCATCACATGGTACTATATACTTGCCATTCATGAGGCTACACTAGTCATCATACTATCACAAGATATAATTCCTTTTCACAATATCACATGGTATCAACCCTTATCAACACAAGAGGATTACACCTCATTCAGGGCTCAACCATGCCCAAAGGTCATTAAGACCATCATACTATCCCTACAAGATCACCATTATCTTTGCATGCCTTATAACAAGGCTCAACAACATTACTTACATATAATACACCAGAACAACACAATATTGCATTAATGAGCTAGGAGATATTCATAAATAATCATAGTAGGGTTATATTAACATTAAGAACATTCCTTTATTACATCAACATGCAAGGAATCTAGATATGATTAACTCTCATCATATTCATTATTCACATGTTTAGCATAAGAAAGTATCAACCATGTGGCTACAATAACCACCAATTAACATATCAAGGTTATGATCATAGTAAGGAGGTTATTCCACCATCATTCTATCATATAAGAATGAAAAGCATGAATACTCATCTTTATCTATTTGCATTAGAGTTGGGTTTACAAGATAAATTATATTAATGTTACTAATTAGCACTCATACCCAAACCCTAACTCATAACATCCCCATTGGATCATGGATGCATAAGGTGAAGCATCACCATCACATTCCATACCATTCTCAAGTATGAACCCACACATAATCAAGGTGTAACCACCGGGTTGTAGCATACTAGGGTTTCGACAACAGTAACAGAGTACTCCATGATTGTATTAGTCATTCAAGGACTATTCATACCCAATTACCATCATTTAGTA
Source organism: Alisma plantago-aquatica (assembly GCA_963693085.1). Lineage (NCBI taxonomy): Eukaryota > Viridiplantae > Streptophyta > Magnoliopsida > Alismatales > Alismataceae > Alisma > Alisma plantago-aquatica. Next base: position 1,916,263,958 of record OY856409.1, on the reverse strand, counting down.
ATATTAAAGCTAGGTATAACAAGCTATACCTCATTAGGGTTACATATCAACACAATATGGTTATCATCCCTTCTATTCATATGAGTGAATAGGTAATAATACCTTATTAAGGGTAACCCCCCCCCATTTGTTCCATCACCATTCAACCCATATCACCATACCAAAGTGTCACCCATAACCATTGGATGCTTAAAAGGTAACACCATTAGTTGTTTACATAAGTAAAAACCTTGATAAACCACCTATGAAGTCTTTGATTTGTTCTCTATAAAGAGTCACCATTTAACCCTAGGCATCCCTTGATGAACAACACAAAAAGTTCCATTGAGAGTAGGATAAAACCCACAATCAACTGTTCATTTAAAACAAGACATCCATTATCAACAAGTAAGACCCTTAAGTTGATCATATAAAGGAAACATCTAAATCACATTATTAGGATCAACATATTACATTATCCATCATTCCACTTTATTGGAAGAATAAACATTATATATTGTCCATTGGGTCAAGTTCATATATTAAAACCGTCAATTACAGTATAGGTCCGACCATTGCATCAAGTTACCCAAGAAACCATTGGTCTAAGGCTTAATTGATGATACAACTATATAATTAACTCACCATAGGTTTTGGAGACCTGATCCACCATCATTAGTGACCATTAAGTCACTATAGGTTGTTAGATCAGCACTATATTCGTTAATCAGCATCAAATATCAAACTAATATCACCATTGATTGATAGAATCATTAGGGTACTTAGTTGTTAATCACTAGGCTTCTAATTAGGCCAAAACACGACCTAAGGGGGTGAAAGTCAGTTGATACCATCATCCATTGTCATGAAGACAACACCATAGGGTTGTTGCAATGGTACCATCATAGGGTCATGGGTTTATAGAAGAAATCAGCTTAAAACCCTAAAATTGACCATTGGTTGATAGGTGCTTAGCACCATACATTGTCAAACCAACCTGATCCAAGTCATATTATACCTTAGGAATAATGTACACATGATCACATGTTCATCTATAACTGAAATCAGAATAGCAAACATTATAAAATCGAAATCCAAGTCAAGCATAGCTTTTTAGTGCATGGATCATCATGCTCAAGCAAGAACATGATCTAGAAAGCTTATGGTAAGCAATAAACGTTGAAAAAGTTATAAAACTTACCTCTAAAGAGAAGATGAAACCCCACATAGAAGAAATATTGAGTATTTAGGGTAAAAAAAATCCAAGCATAAGCTATGAACTCGTCCATCCAGCACCTTTCTTCATCAAATGAGCAAACCCTAAGAATAAGGAGCAAGAAAGGTAGGGTTTTAGAGCTTTAGATCAATTTCTACCATGGAACAGCAAGGTTATATCCTGGAGGAAGATATAAGGAAGGAGAAGAGAAAGAGAAACGAAGAAGGAAATAAGAAAATAACTTTCCTTGGTCGGAATCCCTAGAAGATGACCTTGGAAACCCTAGGTAGGGCTAAATGGAGCTCTAGGAGACCTTCTTCTCCAAAAAGAGGTTGTCTTCTACCTTAGACCACTTGCTTCCGCATCAAAATAGAGGGGTTTCGTTGCTCCATATTGAAGGAAAGAGAAAGCAAGTATAGTTTTGTACTTGGGCAAGAAAGAGGTAAATATAGCCCATGGATAAGGATAGAAGCAAGCATGAGGTGTAAAAGTAGCTTCCCCATGTGTCTATGGCCTTCAACTATTTAGAATATACAAGCACACATACAAGAAGCTCCCCCACCATCCTTATATACCTTATTAGCTTTCCTTTGTCGAATTTCCCAGCCAATCACATAATTCATTAGTTGATAGCTACTAAAGGTAGCTCATCCGTGAAGGGGTAAACCCTAAAATATCCTTGGAGAAAACACCTTCAAACTAAGGTTTAAATTGGTACTCCATGGTTCAAAAAGCTCAAGAATGATGATAGAATATCCAAGGAACATAATGCAAGTGATAAATTGTAAAGAAAACCTCTCAATTGGGCTAATTGTAGAAAAGTCCAAGATGTGCATAAAATTGTATAACTTGCTCAAACAATGTCCAAATTGGACCAAATTTGAAACTTAAGCTTGTATTATGATTTCAAAGCATATAAAAAGGTTATATTAGGTTCTAAGAATTCAATTATGGTAATTAATCTTATTCAACTCATTAAGCAAGTTCTGAGGCCTTACAACTATAAACCCCTAACAGGGATTTTGCCCCCGAAATCCAAGGTAAACAAATATGGTTACTTCCTTTGCACATCATTCTATTACCTTCACATGGTTACTTGCATATCATGGTGATGTCACATCATTTATACATATATCCTCTTGGGTCAGCACAAAAAACCCCACCTAAGAAGACATTCTCAATATGGAATGTAGAAACTTGTTGTGTCATCTATACAACTCTAGTAGTAATGTTCAACTTTAAATTCTAGCTATCATCCTAAAATTATATCTATTGTATCAACACATTACTCAAAATTCATACTTGCTAGCTTTTTACCAATCATATCATGTGTCCCATACCATTCCTTGAAGCATATAAAAAAGGCAATGTATCCATCCTTTTTTTTCTAGATACATAGACATTGGAACACTTGTCAATTCTTTTTCAACATCAAAAGAAATGATGACGCTGGCACCTGTCATTCCATACAAGGAAACAACATTCCTAGTCAACCTTGTTAGGGGTGAAACAACAATACTATCTTCACCTTACTAGGATTTACACAACCTACTTAGAAGACATATATGTTGGCTAAATTGGACATTATTATAATCCCTTTATTTTGATGATGACAAACATTTCATTCTTGTGAATCTAACGTGCTACTTGAGTGTTGCAGGAACTAGGTGGATGTCACAAATTGGAAGATCTATATGCTCACAATATGTTAATTTCATGATTGTAATCAAATGTAAAAACGTGTACAAGTATATAATGTACAAGTACTTAGACATCATGTAAATCAAGTGTTAGATCTTCCTTAGCCAATCATAATACTTAGATAGGTCATCCCCTATAATAGTGTCACAACTGCACACTCATACACACACTTAATACTTAGTTTAAAACATTGAAACAGAGTCATTCTCGGTCGACAAACTTCTCGACTGAGACACTCTCGGTCGACAAATTCCTCGACTGAGAATGACCCAAGTAGCCATTAGACCCAGCAGACAAGGTAGTTGGGAGTTGAAATGAACGTTGTAAACACTTGCTCCAGGACGTCCCTCGGTCAACAAATCCTCGACCGAGAAGAACTTTCGATCGACAATTTGTCGACCGAGAAGAGTTTTGTCTGCACTTTTCAGGATTAATTAACTAGTCGTTGCTAAAGCAACTAATGGATACCTAACGGCTAGTTGAGCACTAAGAACCCCCTAGAAAGTGTCTAGAACGTCCTTAAGCATTCACAGGCCATTCCTATAAATAGGACAAGCCTTAGGACACCCAAGACACACTTGTGCAACACTAGAGCATAATACTTGCAATTGGCTATTCATTCTAGTGAGCAATTGAGCAACTCCAACATTGGCTATACATTTCCATTGCTCCAAATTCGTATCCTATAGGATAGCATCTCCTACCCACTGCAACAACACTTCCATATACATTGGTTAGGAGATCAAAATGCTTGATATAGGAAATCAAGCCTTGTGCTACAACGGTATTGTAATTTCTATTTTTCCTTCTTGTTCCTTTATATTGTTTGTACTCTCCTTGCTACTCCTAGGGTTGGAAGCTGCGGATTGGAGAGAGTTTGACTTCTTAGGTGGAGAAGGGTCTTCTCACTGGAGAAGGTGGACTTTGGACTACTTCAAGAAGGGTGTCTCAACGGGAAGCTACTTCAAGAGGAAGGCTACTTCAAGGGGGAGCTTGAGGTTACTTCAAGGAAGGCTGCTTCGAGGTTGGTGAGACTACTTCTAGGTGAAGGCTGTCTGAAGGGTTTGGTGAAAGTATTTGTAATTTTATGTAACATCCTTGTGAGGTAATAAAATTTAAGTACTTTCAAAATCCCGGTTGGGTAAGCAACCGGGTAATGGATTGACTGCCTTAGTATTTGCTAAGGTTGGAACCACTCTAAATCCTTGTCCCCTTATCCAATCTTTTTATAGTTGCTTGCTTTGGTTGAATTATTATTAAAATCTCTATAAAACCCTATTCACCCCCCTCTAATGGTTTTTCAATTGGTATCAGAGCATGCTTCAAGGATCTCTAATCGAGTCTTGAAGAATGAAGGGTGGTGGTGCCTACAACCACAAGCAAATGAGCAGCTTGGACCAATTTTCAACAAGCTGTAATTGTTGCTTAGGAACAAGCCACACAACACTTAGTTGCCCTTGGAGGAAAAAGAAGGAAGATGTGCATAAAGGGTGATTTATTGCTACAATAAGTGAAGAAGAAGAAGAGGTAAGCCTTTTTTATTTACCTAAAGAAGATTTAATTGCTAGTCTTGAAGAGACACATAATAAGTATATTGAGTGCAAGAAGAAATTAAAGAAATCTAATAAAACAAATGATGAGTTACATGCTAAACTGCTTGCTCTCACATCTGAAAATGAAGATCTCAAAAAGACTATTGAAGATCATGATATTAAGCTGAAATCAGTAGAAGCAAATTGCAATCTTCTTTCCCTAGAAAAGATAAAGTTGCAAACTCAAGTAAATGATCTTCAAAAACAACCTATTTTGTGTACACATCTAGATTATGATATTATTGTGAAAGAAAGAGATTCTTTATTATCTAATCTAGATCAAGCAAAGTTAGATATCAAGAAGAGAATGGATGAGATTATTAAGTTCCAACAAGAAGTGAGTAGTTTGAGTAACAATGATATTCTTGATAAAATCTTAAATGATTCTTATCGTCAAGTTGGAAGGAGAGGACTAGGTTATAAACCTAAAGGAAAATCTTATCAAAAACCTAGTTGGAGAAAGACACAAGTGCTAGAGAGTCAAACTATGTATGTACCTAGAGGCAAATACACATATGTACCCGAGAACAACCTAGAACAAAATCATAGAAAGAGACATGAGGTTGATTCTATATGTTGCCATTATTGTTTACGTCTTGGACATTACTCTTTTTCATGCCCATACAAGAAAAGGAATGATGAACTAGTTTGGGTTCCTAAAACTTAGAAGTTTGAATTTGACTAGTTGAGATTTGACCTAAAATGTTACTTTGATATACAAATATCATATCTCAACAAAATTGAGCTTTAACTTTCATATTCGTGTATCTTGTTTGGAAATAATCTCTAAATAATAGTACAGAAACATTCTCGGTCGAGAAACTATTCGACCGAGAACACTGTCGATCGAGAATTAGTCGACCGAGCAGGTTACTGTTTTGAAGTTTGCAACAAATCTGATAAAACATGTACAAACAGCAGCATTCTCGATCGAGAAAAACATCGACCGAGATAAATTCGGTCGACAAAAAGTTCGACCGAACCAAGTTCTGTTGAACATATTTTAATTCATCTAGTTTACTATAAATTTGTTATTAATGATTGATTTAATATGCAAATCAAGAGTGAATCTTAGAGACCATCTTAAAATCAAAACATATTGATCTTTTGAATCATGAATTGTTGAAAGAAGGTATAACCTTATGAATATGAAATTCTTAAACATATTGCAAAAGCGATATATGAAAACTGATATTGAACATACTTTCTTCATTGATTGACAAACACTGTTAAGCATGTTCATTTACATGGTTTGTCTTAAATTTGAAAATCCTTAAACCATGTTTAATCAAGAAAATCATAAATATGCTTCTTATGAGATTATTTTGGTTCATCTTCTACATGGTTTAGCTTGAAACTGAAAAATTATGAACCATGTTGATTTTACTATTCTATCATTCACATGATTTATTCTAAGTATTCCCTGGTCTATCTATATAGGAACCATGTGTATTGAAATTTGGTTTAAATGATCATGATCATTGTATTTCATGAAATTATATTCTTATTTCTTGATCATTGTATTGTGGATATGATTCTATTGTTCTATCATAATCATTGTGCCATGATCATTGTGTTTCATTGGTTTGTATAAAATAATCTTTGATCTATATATACAAACCATAAATGAACATTGTTTTCAAATGATCATTCTAATTCAACTCATTACAAATAAAGATGATTCTATCATTGAAAATGCTATTTTGCATAACACTAAAACTCTATGGCATAAATGCATCTTGACATAATAGATAATGATTATTGTGTGCATGGCTTGTAATAAATGAATAATGATGCTATGACAAGCCAAATAGTGTCTCTTAGAACAAGAATATTAATGTTTTATCTAGTTATTTGCAAAATCTTGAGCTTAAGAAATTAATCTTGGTTTCAAGGATATATGTTTCTAAAGAATCTTATGATTAATTTGAAAATAAGGGTACAAGAAGAAATGGGATTTGATATTTATGTACCCATAGCAAAGCTTATGAGACATCATTCACAATGAATGTAAAACATATATTCTAGGAAAATCAAGGACAAAGACTTCACTGTGATGCCCATATTAAGTTATTGATAAAACGTCTTCATAATAGGTATCACTCAAAGTTCTTCAAATTGATATTCATTTAATCAAGTTACTTGTAGACATTATACTTCACATATGAGTGTTTAAACTATAAATCTGTAGGAAATTCCTCTTCGTCAAAATAAAGTTCGACCAAGGGGCGCTATGGTCGAAGTCAAGGTCACCTAAAATAAGCTTGACAAAATGCTTATTTGTACATCATTTTACTGCACTTAACCCTAGTATCTTGATTCAAATATTGAAAACATAAAGATCTAATAAAAGGTCAAAAACAAATCTTAAAAACCATTTGTGACCTTAGAATCCTTAAATTATCTTAATTAAAAGATTAAGGGGGAGCTCACAAAAACTATTTTGATTATAAGATTAAGAAGCTTACACAACTTTGTAAACATCATTTGAAGCTTGTTATGACCTTAGTATACTTAAAAGTAATTTTGGTAATGAAAACAAAGAAATCTACAATATTCATGAATATGACATATATCTTGTTCCTAATGGAATTCTCTAAACAAATTAGGGCTTAACATCCCGTGTATTTGATTAGAGATACATTCTACTATAAGCTTAAAAGAATCTCATATCATTTCAGGGCTTAACATCCCTTGTAAATGGTTGAGAAACTATTAAATATATTCATGAGCTTAAAGGATTCTCATATCATTTTCAGGGCTTAACATCCCTTGCAAAATGGATGAGAAATCAATATGTATCCATCATGAGCTTAAGGGAATCTCATTTCATTTTCAAGGCTTAACATCCCTTGTAAAATGGATGAGAAATCAATACACATATGCCATGAACTTAAAAGGAACTCATATCATTTCAAGGTTTAACATCCTTTGCAAATGATTGAGAAATAAATTGTGGCTAAATTTAACAATAATTGGTTTGTATTAATCCCTTGCTTTTAAATTGAATATCTCTTTAAGGGGCAGCATAGCATAAAATTAAGGGGGAGAAATAAAAAGTCATACTAAATGATTATCTTGGATATCTTTTTGAAATGACAAAGGGGGAGAAATAATATAAAATCAAAAACATAAAATAAAATGAGTTTCATAATATCTCGGCCAGCACCCACTTGCAAAACAAGAATGGCTACAAAAGGTAAACTTCAGGTATGAAACTCATATGATTTATATTTTCTTATTTTATATTTTGGAAATGTTTGTCATCTTCAAAAAGGGGGAGATTGTTGGCTAAACTGGACATTATTATAATCCCTTTGTTTTGATGATGACAAACATTTCATTCTTGTGAATCTAACATGCTACTTGAGTGTTACAGGAACTAGGTGGATGTCACAAATTGGAAGATCTATATGCTCACAATATGTTAATTTCATGATTGTAATCAAATGTAAAAACGTGTACAAGTATATAATGTACAAGTACTTAGACATCATGTAAATCAAGTGTTAGATCTTCCCTAGCCAATCATAATACTTAGATAGGTCATCCCCTATAATAGTGTCACAACTGCGCACTCATACACACACTTAATACTCAGTTTAAAACATTGAAACATAGTCATTCTCGGTCGACAAACTTCTCAACCGAGACACTCTCGGTCGACAAATTCCTCGACCGAGAATGACCCAAGTAGCTATTAGACCCAGCAGACAAGGTAGTTGGGAGTTGAAATGAACGTTATAAACACTTTCTCCAGGACGTCCCTCGGTCAAAAAATCCTCGACGGAGAAGAGTTCTGTCTGCACTTTTTAGGATTAATTAACTAGCCATTTCTAAAGCAACTAATGGATACCTAACGGCTAGTTGAGCACTAAGAACCCACTAGAAAGTGTCTAGAACGTCCTTAAGCATTCATAGGCCATTCTTATAGATAGGACAAGCCTTAGGACACCCAAGACACACTTGTGCAACACTTGAGCATAATACTTGAAATTGGATATTCATTCTAGTGAGCAGTTGAGCAACTCCAACATTGGCTATACATTTCCATTGCTCCAAATTCGTATCCTATAGGCTAGTATCTCCTACCCACTGCAACAACACTTCCATATACATTGGTTAGGAGATCAAAATGCTTGATATAGGAAATCAAGCCTTGTGCTACAATGATATTGTAATTTCTATTTTTCCTTCTTATTCCTTTATATTGTGTGTACTCCCCTTGCTACTCCTAGGGTTGGAGGCTACGGATTGGAGAGAGTTCGACTTCTCAGGTGGAGAAGGGTCTTCTCGCTGGAGAAGGTGGACTTTGGACTACTTCAAGAAGGTTGTCTCAACGGGAAGCTACTTTAAGAGGAAGGCTATTTTAAGGGGGAGCTTGAGGTTACTTCAAGGAAGGTTGCTTCGAGGTTGGTGAGACTACTTCTAGGTGAAGGTTGTCCGAAGGGTTTGGTGAAAGTATTTGTAATTTTATGTAACATCCTTGTGAGGTAATAAAATTTAAGTACTTTCAAAATCCTGGTTGGGTAAGAAACCGGGTAGTGGATTGACTACCTTAGTATTTGCTAAGGTTGGAACCACTCTAAATCCTTGTCCCCTTGTCCAATCTTTTTGTAGTTGCTTGCTTTGGTTGAATTATTATTAAAATCTCTATAAAACCCTATTCACCCCCCTCTAGTGGTTTTTCAATATCATGATCCCATAAAGAAATTTAAGCAACCCCATCTCACTCTTGTTCAACTTATCTCATAGTTATTGCTGCTTCGACAACCCTAAGGTTTTTGAAGAAATATTGATCATATTTTTTATTTGTTTGAAACACCATATAAAAACTTTTCCTGCCTGGACTTGAGAGTACAAGGACGACTCTAGGACACAGTATATATCTAATCAACTTTCTCATATATCTCTTCTTTGCTACCACAGGTTTGTTTTTGTCGATTCAGATTACCTAAAAAGATGTGGCGAACCACAAAGGTGAGACCCATGTCCCAGCAAGAGATATAACCTCCAACAATGATTATTGATTACAACATTTTTAACTAATCAAATAGTTAAGTAGTTTAATCAGATATAACAAATAAACTTAGTAGCACTGATGATTAACAAAATACATAAAGGAGCAGATAATAACTATCATCATTAGACAGACTATCATCCTTTATCTTGTGACAATATAAGCAATTCAGTAGCATATGCATATCTAGCATCATGAGCAAGTCTAGTAACATAGAATATCTATCATTATGAATAAGTCTAGCCACATAAGCATAGATAACAACATTAGCATGTCTAATAGGTTGAACATATCAACATCATAAAAAGATCTAACAACATAAGAACAATTATCTGGATAAGCATGATTAGCATTATATGCATCTCTAGTTACAAAGGCATGGCTAGCATGCTAAACATAACTAACAACATGAGATAGCCATCATGATTATAATCAACAGTAGCAGTATAGTTATCAACATAATCATGGATACTATATGTATGCATCTACAATCTTAAGAATATCCACAACATAAGAATATCTACTATCTCTTAATTGCACTAAGCATCATCTTTATGTAAAGAGAAAAAACAAGGGTTATCATCCAATGTGAAGCATCATGTATAACCCTAAACAGATATGCTATACGGCTGTATTACATCTTTTATTATTCCCTGAGGAAATTGAGGATACCACTCAAAATCCAACTAACCACTGCTAAGTCAAAATTAGTACCATATAAGATCTAGGAAGAGTCAGACTCCTAAGTTCTTCTCCGCCCCCGGTTAGTACGGGTCCGCCACAGTGACACATAAGGTCAAGCTGCTGACAGCCTAGTCCATCCTTGGTACAGGTCATGGCACTAGTTAAAGGAGGTGGGTACGCATACCCTACCATCTGAGGTACAACCGCAGTTGTCCTTCAATCTTATCACATATATAATCACTGAGACATGACCGCAGTCATTCTCAAACTAAGGTCTAGGTATGACCGCAGTCGTCCTCCCTAAACACTTGAATTCAGGATGACAAGAACCCCGCATACTCATCAGTATGTGCTCTGAGTTTCCCTTAGGAATACTCATTTCACCATTTGGCAAGTTCTAACACTCAGATGGATCTATGGCATAGGGCACTACATGATTAGAGTTTCATTTGATTAGTTATGCCAATTGGGTGAATTAAGGTTGCATCAAATAATTGGACATACAAACCCTAATTCATTTCTAACAAGAATATAAATATCACAACTTCAAAATATATAAAACGTGTGAAACATAATTTCTCATCTCATCATCACATGGTACTATATACTTGCCATTCATGAGGCTACACTAGTCATCATATTATCACAAGATATAAATCCTTTTCACAATATCACATGGTATCAACCCTTATCAACACAAGATGATTAAACCTCATTCAGGGCTCAATCATGCCCAAAGGTCATTAAGACCATCATACTATCCTTGCAAGATCATCATTATCTTTGCATGCTTTATAACAAGGCTCAACAACATTACTTACATATAATACACCAGATCAACACAATATTGCATTAATGAGCTAGGAGATATTCATAAACAATCATAGCAGGATTATATTAACATTAAGAACATTCCTTTATTACATCAACATGCAAGGAATCTAGATATTATTCCCATCATATTCATTATGCACATGTTTAGCATAAGAAAGTATCAACCATGTGGCTATGATAACCACCAATTAACAAATCAAGGTTATGATCATAGTAAGGAGGTTATTCCACCATCATTCCATCATATAAGAATGTTAAACATGAATACTCATCTTTATCTATTTGCATTAGAGTTAGGTTCACAAGATAAATTATATTAATATTACTAATCAGCAATCATACCCAAACCCTAACTCATGGCATCCCCATTGGATCATGGATGCATAAGGTGAAGCATCATTATCACATTCCATACCATTCTCAAGTGTGAACCTACACATAAATCAAGGTGTAACCACCGAGTTATAGCATACTAGGGTTTCGACAACAGTAATAGAGTACTCCATGATTGTATTAGTCATTCAAGGACTATTCATACCCAATTACCATCATTTAGTTATATTAAAGCTAGGTAAAACAAGCTATACCTCATTAGGGTTACATATCAACACAATATGGTTATCATCCCTTATATTCATATGAGTGAATAGGTAATAATACCTTATTAAGGGTAACCCTCCATTTGTTCCATCATCATTCAACCCATATCACCATACCAAAGTGTCACCCAGATTCATTGGATGTTTAGAAGGTAAGACCATTGGTTGTTTACATAATTAAACACCTTGGATAAACCACCTATGAAGTCCTTGATTTGTTATCTAGAAAGATTCACCATTTAACCCTAGACATCCCTTGATTAACAACATAAAAAGTTCCATTGAGAGTAGGGTAAAACCCACACTCGACTGTTTATAAAACAAGCCATCCATTGTCAACAAGTAAGATCCTTAAGTTGATCATATAAAGGAAACCATCTAAATCACATTATTAGGACCACCGTATTACATTAGCCATCATTCTACTTTATTGGAGGAATAAACATTATATCTTGATCATTGGGTCAAGTTCATATATTAAAACCATCAATTACATTGTAGGTTCGACCATTGCATCAAGTTACCCAAGAAACCATTGGTCTAAGGCTTAATTGATGATACAACTATATAATTAACTCACCATAGGTTTTGGATACCTGATCCACCATCATTAGTGACCATTAAGTCACCATAGGTTGTTAGATCAGAGTTATATTCGTTAATCAGCATCAAATATCAAACTAATATCACCATTGATTGATAGCATCATTAGGGTAATTAGTTGTTAATCACTAGGCTTCTAATTAGGCCAAAACATGACCTAAGGGGTTCAACGTCAGTTGACACACTTTTTTACCACCATACATTGTGATGAAGACAACACCATAGGGTTGTTGGAATGGTACCATCATCGGGTCAGGGTGAAGAAATCAGCTTCAAACCCTGAAATTGACCATTGGTTGATAGGTGCTTAGCACCATAGGTTGTCAAACCAACCTATTCCAAGTCATATTATACCTTAGGAATAACATACACATGATCACAGGTTCATCTATAACTGAAATCAGAATAGGGAACATTATAAAAATCGAAATCCAAGTTAAGCATAGCTTTTTAGTGCATGGATCATCATTTTCAAGCAAGAACATGATCTAGAAAGCTTATGGTAAGAAATAAACGTGGAGCAAGTTATAAAACTTGCCTCTAAAGAGAAGATGAAACCCCACACAGAAGAAATCTTGAGAAGTTAGGGTAAAAAAATCCAAGCATAAGCTATGAACTCATCCATCCAGCACCTTTCTTCATCAAATGAGCAAACCCTAAGCATAAGGAGCAAGAAAGGTAGGGTTTTAGAGCTTTAGATCAATTTCTACCATGGAACAGAAAGCAAACGTCCTGGAGGAAGGTCTAAGGAAGAAGAATAGCAAGAGAAACGAAGAAGGAAAGAAGAAAATAACTTGCCTTGGTCGGAATCCCTAGAAGATGACCTTGGAAACCCTAGGTAGGGCTAAATGGAGCTCTAGGAGACATTCTTCTCCAAAAAGAGGTTGTCTTCTACCTTAGACCACTTGATTCCGCATCAAAACAGAGGGGTGTCATTGCTCCAAATTGAAGGAAAGAGAAAGCAAGCATAGTTTCGTACTTGGGAAAGGAAGAGGTAAATATAGCCCATGGATAAGGATGGAAGCAAGCATGAGGTGTAAAAGTAGCTTCTTCATGTGTCTATGGCCTTAAACTATTAATAATATACAAGAACACACACAAGAAGCTCCCCCACCATCCTTATAGACCGGCTTAGATTTCCTTTGTCAAATTTCCCAGCCAATCACATAATTCATTAGTTGATAGCTACTAAAGGTAGCTCATTCGTGAAGGGGTAAACCCTAAAATACCCTTGGAGAAAATACCTTCAAACCAAGGTTTAAATAGGTACGCCATGGCTCAATAATGATGATAGAATATCCAAGGAACATAATGCAAGTGATAAATTGCAAAGAAAACCTCTCAATTGGGAAAATTATAGAAAAGTCCAAAATGTGCATAAAATTGCATAACTTTCTCAAACAGTGTCCAAATTGGACCAAATTTGAAACTTAAGCTTGTATTATGATTACAAAGAATATCACAAGGTTATATTAGGTTCTAATAATTCAGTTATGGTAATTAATCTTATTCAACTCATTAAGCAAGTTCTGGGGCCTTACAGTTAGCCTGAGAACTGATTGGACGAGTTACCAAAGAGCAAATTGAACTGACAAGCACTATGTCATGTTAGATAAAATGGTTTTATTGGCCAAGTTTCTCTCTCTCAACTAGAGAAACTCAACTGACAACCCTTTCTTCTTATTCATTCTCGAACCCCACACCCTACCCAATCCATTTCGTAGCCAATACAAGCCCAAATCCTTCTCTATTCCCTATCCCTAACCATTCTTTGAGCCTTACTACTACTTTTTTCTACAGGCTTGAGTTTGTTTCTCTCCTCTCTCCCAGATTTGTGTCATCCATGGCATCAAGCATGAGAAGGAGGAGTTCCAACGTTGTTAAATCATCCATTCCTCAAACTTCTCGTTCCACAAGGATTCTTATGTACAATGGTGCCTCTTTTATCCATACTCAATCTGTGAATATATACAAAGAGTTTCTATATGGTTCTCCTTTTCCCTTCTGACCCTTGATGGAAACTGGGATTAACCTTTTGAATGATATTAAGCATGACTTCCTTGAAGAATTCCTTGGTGTACTTTGTGTTGAACAACTCTTCTTCTCAAATTTTCTCTCTAGAATAAAAGACGTTCATAAATCCTATGCAAACCTTACATGGAACTACACAACCTTAGTGCCACCTCCTAACACCTTGATAATCCTTACTTCCATGATTGTAGGGACTAGGATCATAATCATTGAGGATACCCTTAATACATACTTGATTGGATCCTTGTCCACAACTTCTTGGAAGACCACCTTTCCTAATTACCTTGACCTGCTCTACCCAAAGGAATTCTGTAAGATCTTTGATCCTTAATTATCCCTTTTTGATATTCAAAAATCCTTGAAGAAACATGATCTACCCTTTAGGAAGAATAATAGACTACCATCTTCTTCCCTATATATCAAGATACACATCATTTCCCTCATTGTAAGTTGTAATATCCATCCAAAGAAAAATCAAATGGAATTTGTAGAAAACTTAGTGATGACAGTGTATTCTATCCTTAAGGGGATTCTATTCAAATGTATGTTATATCACTACATGATGTGTTTTGACTCTAATAAGAATACATGGGACTTCCATCCTCCTTACCTTAACCTCATATGCAATTTGTTTCAATTTCTTACTAATAAATCTCTTTTCAAGGATTTGAACTACACTCCAAATAGGAAAGGTGTTTCCATTAGTGGAACCACAATGAAGAAGTCATCCCAATCCTCTAGCCACTCTACCCTTGGTGCCTCCTCTTCCACCCAACCTCTTTTGGCACCACCTAAGCATGATAGGGCTTCTTTCTCTATATCCAATGAATCTATCATTGGGTACAAGATGCATCAGAATGCCTATCATATGCAAGTTCAAGCACATATCCACTAGGATCTCATTCACATAATGTCCAACATGAACTTGTCATGTCTCTCACCCTATCCACCATACCAGCCATTCTTTTCTACCACTGGCTATGCTACCTATGCATACGATCATATCTACCTAGCATACTAGTATGCTCCTTCTATTGCACGCCCTACTCTTATTGATGGACCTCCACATGTTTCATCTCATCCACATTTGAGTATGACTCGTCTACTTTCTCCCCCTTCCAGGTCCAGTGTCAGTTGTTCTTGTAGGTTTTTATGGGATTTCTACACCCACATATGAGCAATATATGGCATTTCTTGCCACTAGGACCTCATTCACATAATGTCCAACATGAACTTGTCATGTCTCTCACCCTATCCACCATACCAGCCATTCTTTTCTACCACTGGCTATGCTACCTATGCATACGATCATATCTACCTAGCACACTAGTATGCTCCTTCTATTGCATGCCCTACTCTTGTTGATGGACCTCCACATGTTTCATCTCATCCACATTTGAGTATGACTCGTCTACTTTCTCCCCCTTCCAGGTCCAGTGTCAGTTGTTCTTGTAGGTTTTTATGGGATTTCTACACCCACATATGAGCAATATATGGCATTTCTTGCCACTAGTATGTCCTGGACTGAGTAGCATCATGGCTAGCTACACATTCATCTGCTCCTCCTGAGGATGTGGAGATCGTTGAGGAAGGTGACAAGCATATTGAGCATGATGATGATGATGAGGAGGAGGATGATGGTGAGGAAAATGGAACTAATGATGACAACGGTGTTGAGGCTAATGTAGCACATGCACCTTCTCTGATATCAGTGTCAACAAATGATGAATATTATGACCTGGCTCATGACAACATAGATCTAGATGATCTATAAAATTTATTTCTTAGATCTTAGAGTGCCCTTGTACCTGTATTTTTGTGAGCTTAGCATGTATTTGCATTGGGAACTTGTATATGAGGCTACTATTTACATATTTCTATTTCTCTTAGCTTTTTTGCTTTCACCCTTGATTACTTTTGTTTTAACCATTATCTTATGTAACCTTAACTCTCTGCTATGATACTTTCGTGAGTTTTAGTGTATGCACTCTTATATTTTAATCATGACATAATATTATCAGTTCTCTCTCTAGATATTAAGTGTTTAGTGTTTGTATATGGTTCTTTTGAGTTGGGTAAGACCTAACCTAGATCTTCTACCCCCTCCCTTTTTGATATGACAAAGGGGGAGAAATAGCTTGCTACATATTGAAATTGATCTATTTTTAGCATATCTTTTTACTTATACAAAAGTGAATACAAATAGCATGCATATGTTGTGGTTGTGCTTTTAGAGAAAATAAAAATCATGTAAAGGTAAGCATAAATTAAGGGGGAGCAATTTCTATCATACATTTATGTATCCCCCTACATCTCAAAGGTAAAAATGTTTAAATTTTAGTCATTTTCAATATGTTTAGGAATGGTGTGTCATATTCAAAAAGGGGGAGGAAGTTGACCTACAATTATACATTGTCCATATTTTGATGAAGACTTAACCACTCCATTCATGTGTATCTAATATCTATTTGAGATCAATTTTAGGTATTGGGTACATGAAGATGATGAAATTTGCAAACCCTAGTTTGCCAGAAATCAAGTCAAATTCAACACAAATGCTAGATTTGAAGATTAAATAGTATCTCTATTACAATCATGTTGTAAATCATTTGTATTGAATGTATGAGTTGTAACTAAGACTAATGGAAATTTAGAGCACTAAAATTTTGAATATTAAGAACTTTTTCGCCATTTGTCATAAGTCTTCACAGATTGGATTGTTGATAGTGTTTCCTATGAGGTAACTCAGCCGATAGCCAAACTTGACTTTTGGAAATACCAAAGCTTGGCTAGATTTGTCCTAGTGACAATAAACTGACATTCTGCACTGATGAGAATAGATGTAGTCGTCAGCCAAGTTTCCTATCAGACAAACTCGACTAAAAATTGTATTTTGACTTGTCATCTAGTGTTGTCGATCGAGTTTCCCAAAAGGTAACTCAGTCACAACACAGTATCGCAAAGAGTATGAAACTGTTCCTAGACATCGTGAGTGTTACAAACTTAAAAAATACATCTGTTGCAACCCTCAAAATGGCTACAATCCAATCCAAAGTGTTGCTATTGGCTAGTAGGCAACCTCATATATAAAAAGGAGCCCTTGGGCTTCATTCCAAGTTTGCCTTCTATTCTCCCTTGCTATAGTTGAGTATTTTAGCCTCCAAGTGCCCCTAATCTCCCTCAATATTGTTTACTACTCTACATTCAATCTGAGTGAGTTAGGATCTTTGTAAGAGAGTTGCTCCATTATACATCTTGTGAAGCTCTCAACTCTTCTTCCAAATATCTCTCTAGCAACTTGGTGGTTTGAAGGTGACTTCCTCGAAGAAGGAAGGGTTGATCAAAGGTTGAAGATCTTATACAAGAATGGGTAAGATCTTGGACAAGGTGGAAGATTCTTGGTAGGTAAATAGGTAAGTCCTTTGTAATGGTTATTGACTCCTTGACCTGAAAGGAATGCTAGTTTACCCCTTGCTCTTGAAAAGGGTGGTCATATTTTTGTAACTCATATAGTGCAATATATAGAATGAGACAAGGTTAAAAATCTTAGAGATTGACTCCTTTAGTTAGTGGATGTACATCTCCTAGTTTGGAGGTTGGAACCATTATATATCTTAGCCTTCCTTTGGAGTTTTCTCAATCTCTATCTTCCTTGATTCTCTATATTTTAATATCTTTTATCAAATATCTTGAATGGAAAATGTATATTGTTTAAGTGGTTTTATCTCTATTCACCCCCCTCTAGAACCCTTTGATCAAACAGTGGCATGATGGCCACCTAAAAAAGAAAGACAGGTAGGTCAAAGATCAAGTATTATTGCACTACTCATATCTTTGACTCTTTTCAGGTGAGCCCAGGACCCATTGATCAAGTCCATTCATCATCAAGCATATCTTCCCTCATGGATGTGTTATAGTTTGTAGGGAGAAGACTGATGAATTTAGAGGCAATGGCTAGCATCTCGAATACTAATTCATAGTGGATGATATGCAGTACAACCAACCTATCATGCTCCTTCCCCCTACATATAATGATTGATCTTCAAAAATCAAGCTATCGACACTAAAAAAGGTGCTTCTTGGGATGTAATCCAAGTGTTACTTTCATTTTTTTTATTTGTTACTTTTAATCATCATTTCATCCCTACATAAATTTGATAGTGTATCCCATGATATGATCACATGCTCTAACAATTTTTACTACAAGTAAATGACTTTTGTTGAATGGAGAGAAACCAAGGCTCATAGTCCAACTAGCATGGTTCTTCCACTCCATCTCAGATTTAGAGTTTGCTTGAGGACAAGCAAATCTTCATCAAGTATTGAATTCTTGATTGAGGACAAGAAAATATCTAAGTTTGGGGTGGAGGGTGGGTGGTACATATTCTACTTTCTACCTACACATGTGTGTTTGTAACTTGTGATCTCATCATTGCATTTATGCACTACATATGGCTAAAATATTCCAAAACAATTCTATTTTAGAGTAAACAAAGCCATTATCTAGATGGCTTAGATTCATTTTTCTTCTTGCATCCATGCATGATATATAACTTAACTCCCCTTATTTGAAAAATACCTCACAATAACCAATTTCTAATACAAACTAATGGCTAGAAACCACCCTATGTGGCCTAGGAACTCAAACGTCATGTTTCCCTAGAACAGATCACAAGCATGTGAGGAACTGAGAGGGATCAAGCACATCATTTTTCTAACTGGATAGTGAAACAAATTCATGGAATCAGTGACTTCTCTCTTATCATGTCATTATTGAGTGTAGTGGGACTAGGAGAACAACCCCATGCATTGTGTTGTAAATCAGGTTGCATGTTTTCCCCTTCTACACTTCTTCTTCCATCTTCTTACCTTCCATCCACAAAAAAGAAAATAAAAAGCCATAAAAAGTGTGAAACCCTCATTTTGGTATGGCACACCCCTCCCTTGTCTATCTGCTTATTTCATATCCCTCTCTATGTAGTAGGGGCATACCACCAAGAATAAAGAACATATGTCAATGTACACAAAATAAAAAAATGTTGTAAAAAAATGATCAGAAGAGAGGAAATTATGGAACAAAAAGTAATATTTATGGTTTTGAAGTCCATTTTATCAGACCATAATTCAATCAAAACAATGATATTTTACCCTTTGATTTCCATTTGGTCCCACCATAACTGGATATAGAAGAAAAGAATGAAAATATCCAGAATTTGATTATAAATTTAACTCATCTTGTAGGATCTAAGTTTGGGACATCCTCCATATTATTGAGAATTGGGATTTGGGTTTGAATAGGGGTTGAAATGTGATGGATTGGGTTATTGGCTCAAAACAAATGCTGACTTCAAGAACAACTCTACTATTATATCGTATTCATGGGAACTAAGTAAAAAAATAACCAAAGATCTCTTTCATGTTGATCAATGATCATAGACCGATGTTTAAAGATGTTAAGTTGTTTCTAGTAGGTTTAAAAGTTCATTTATAGTTTGAATGGGTTTCATACATGAGAATGAGAACACATTAATGTAGAAACATTTATCAAAGCATCTTTTATTACATAAGCATGTGTTGAAGTTGTGCATATGTATTCAGGTTCTTTTGAATCAGGTTTGTTATGACCTAATCAAACATGTTATAATGAAATTTGAAGTTAGAAGAAATATTTTCATGTCAAAGATTCTCTAATTTTGGAAAAATCTTGAAAAATATATTTTTTCTTGTGTGTGCCATGCTTTTATAAATGTGATAGTTGTCCAAAACATTGACCATGTGGTCTTGTTTCTTGCAAGAAGTTGAAGACGGGGTAGATGTATGATTATAATTAGATGCTTATCCTAATAGCAACATTTATAAGTCTTCATGCATAAAGACAAAATATGTTTACAAAAACAAACTATTTGGACAATCTTTTGTAGGACCTAAGGACACCACCCATAGAAGAAAAAAATCACAAGGCCTCTAAAAATCATGGTCTTGAAGTTGAGCGTGAGCCCAGAGATAGAGACCTAATTATATCCCCCATGTGAGATCCTAGAGGAACCATATCCAAGGGACCAAAGAAGTACTAGAGTATAAATAGATGAATCAAGAGATTTGAATGTTGATCACTTACCAATCACATCCTCATTTACCTAAACATTTGAAGAATACATGAAATCTAAAAGAAAAGTAGAATTAGTTGGGAATGGTGATACAAAGGAAGAAGTTACTCAAGGCTTTTGATGATGGAAAGCATTGGTACCAAAGTGACAAGACCAACAACCCTCATCGCATGGATAGCTTCATTAAAGAAATAATGATGTTGACCCTACGGTATGCCATGCACATAGAATTACTTTGGATGTTTATGATTTTGTTTCCATTGGGGTCTTACCAGTCGAAAGACTTATATTCATCAAATTATGTGGTGGCCATCCATATAGGATGATCACATGGGTATGTGTGTGATAAGGTGAGTGATTTCTTCTCATTGAGTGTGGCATTAGGGTGAGGGTCTGAGGCCTTCACAATCTTAAAGGAGCATCAAATTCTAAAGGGGCCAAATTAGTTAGGTCATCCAAAGACATGGATGGTTCCAAAGACCCATGATGGATTTTCAATTAAGAGGTTTGAAAACACCCTTGCACCTCAAAGGATGAGAACTCTTCTACTGGTTTAAGATGAGAACTCTTCTACTGGTTAAAGGAATAGAAAAAAAAATAGGTTATATTACAAAAATCGTGTAGTTTATGTCATCCTCGTAAAATTTTGAATCAACATAAGATATGGTGGATCAAGAACGAAGCAAGTATCCTTAATGTAAAATATGGGACAAGTCTGGAGAGGTTTATTATTGCAAGCCATGTTTATGAGTAGGAATAATCAAGGTTAGAAGAATTGTCAGAGTAGTGTTGTAGAGTTAGGACATTACAACACAAACCCTTGTATCTAAAATTCAAAATTTGTAAGAATTATCATACGGGAGGTTATAATATAAAGAAATAAGTGACACAAGTTAAAATTCCATTTCTTATCACTAGATATCTTATTTATAATTAAGTCTATAATGAGAAGAGGGTTCCAGGGATAGTTTAGGACTAAGAGTCCCTAAAGAGGAAAACAAATTCATTCCAGTCCCTAAAGATGCTACAACTCTGGAAGAATAGGTCATTATCTAAGAGCAAAGGTTGTGTCATTATTCAAAAAGGATTTGTCTAAATCCAAAAACCATGAAGGATTCAACGCATAAATTTGAAAAATAAAACATGACACAAAATCCTCAAGTCAGAGGAACTATCAATAAAATCCACTATACATTTTGATGATTAACATGAACATGGTAACATGGGTCATAAATTTCATGTTTTGATAAGGACACTCCAAAGAAAAAGAACATGCATAATGACCAAGATGGCATTTGAAGCAAAGAGTTGGATGAAAGTAGATAGGTCATTTGTGGTCTTGACAGACATAGTGTTTTCTAGGTGATTAGAAACAAGAAGTTAATCGTTTTGAGATGTTTTGGTGCATCTAGACCAAACCTCATAACAAAGACTCTTTCCTTTCTTGTATAATTGAATCATATGTGTCATATTCTCCAATAGTGATTCTGCATGAATAAGATGCTAAGTGTAGTAATGGGAGAGTACGTAGTTAAAACCAAAGCATTCAATAGATTAAGAAAATTATTTTTTATTCCCTTTTAAGGATACATAAGGTATTTTCCTAATGAATCATCAGCAACCATGATTTGAATCAAATCAACATGGAGAACTCCAGTATCGCATTGTAAACCACCTAAATGGTATGTCGTCATAAAAGAAAATGTACCTCCATTATTTGTTCCATGGACACACTAAGGGTAATAAACTGTATTTGCAATTGTTGATGAAGTATTTGCTCAACTTTAGACATGAAGACTCAATAAAGGATTCATGTAATGAGTTTGTGTGAACCACCTAACAAAGGAAAGATGCATCTTGACTCAAAACGCTTTTGATAAATGGGAATCCATTTGCTGCATATGTGAATGCGTGAACACTATCCAAAAACCTTGCAGACCCCCTAAGAGAGTTGGATATGGCTTCTTGACACCATTAGGGTATTCTAGTTGAATGAAGGGTTTCTTCAGCTCAGTCCATTCTATATCAATGGTGATTTCTTGAATTTCTATGAGATGAGACAGATCTTCCCAACCAAGTGGTAGTATTGTCATTAGGATCATTTTGCATTCAAAACAACCATAAGCTATCATTTAATCATAGGGTGAGTCGGCCTAGATGCTATCATGGATTTTATGGAGGTGGGAAGCTCATTTAAATGCTTCTTGAAGGTAATATAGAAAGAAACACTCATCTTAAATGTTGAGGGTTTCAATGGAGATATATTGATCAGGTCAAACACGCTTTATTACAGAAGGGAAGATGTTGGCAACCTAAGGCCAATCTTATAGGATTTTGTGAGATATAAAGGGACAGTTCATTCTCATAGCATATGAGAAGTTCGAATAAATAATTTATTCTCAAAACTACCTACGATGGTGAAAATCCCCCCATTGTAGAGGAAGCTTCAAGAATAATTTAGCTCAAAGACTAATATATTATAACATCCCATGCCTACATATATTTACCTAAATGCAAATATGGTCAGCATATAGGAATCTATTAGAAGAGATGAGGCCATGTATCATAATGAGAGGAACGAAAGGGGGCTAACCTACTGAGGGGACATAAAACTTAGCCACCATGAGACGTCTGTAAACAAGGGGTTGGTAGTGGCTTTGGATTAACGGGGTGGAAAGAGTAAGAAGGAGTTCTCATTCCCATATTTTTCTCTATGTTAGTGTGGCTTTTAGACCACATATGTCCAAAGTGGTCCTCCCTTTTAACGTAATCTTCCTTTCTCTTTTCTTATTAAGTGATGAGAATATCTATTCATCCTGTCCTCCTCACCTAGGAAAACCACCAGCCAAAGATATGTCAAGACTTTCAAAAATCCCCGTCAAACAAAAAGAAAAAGCACCCCAACCCTAGCCTATTCACCAAAAAAATGAAGGAAACTAATATCATATACCCCCATATTATAAGTAAACATCTCATAAAAAAGAAAAACATGTAGAATATACTCCAAAAAAATGTGAACCAGTGGAAGGCTCATCTTGTCCAGATGTAACAAGTACTTCAACCTTTGGGGCAGCCCAAAGAAATCATTGAAGCCCCTATTAGTGCTCGATGAATGGCCTCATCTCCCCAGCCTGTACTCCGTGAGGTTGCCCTCCCTGTGAACCCAGTGACCAATCAGAGAAAACTTGTCCACTTACCTTTTAACGTCATAAACATGAGGTAGAAGTCTCCAGTGATGACTAGCATTTTCTGACACCGAGTCGACCATTTATTTTGCATCAATTTCCACCATTGTTACCAAAATGTTATTGTCCTCACAAGGCTTTAGGGCTACAATCTTCCCCTTCTCCTTCCTCTAGCGAATAATGGCCACTTCCATTACCAAAAATGATAATCGCCATAACTACCACTATTATTGGAGATCATTATTGTACATCCAATTGTCAAGTATGCCACATGTATAACACTTACATATGTTCACAATATTTTCAGCATTGTGGCCATTGCATGGAAACCCTAAATTAATACCCCTGCTATATATCACAACAATAAATGAAGGCAGCTTACATACATCACTACATGGCATTAGGTTTTAGCAGCTCTTGTCGTAGCTAGTATTTACTTATAATAGAATAAGCAATATTAACAATAATTAACAGAGAAACTATTTGTTGTCTGAGTTTTGTGGATATTCATTCATAGTTGTCTTTATTAGCCATCTCTAAAAGGACATGCACCGGTATGATAGCATTGCCAAAAGCTAAGCAGAGAAAAACAGCACTGCACACACGGTGTATACCCAAAGCTGTATAAATACGAGTTGCCCCATGTGACAGAATTCACGGAGCCTCGCATCTTAGAAAGAAATTGTAGATAGCATACTCTTTGTTTTTTATTTGAGCTCAGCTGTATTCCAATCTAGTGAAAGTTTACGTTCACTCCAGCTCGAATGTATATCCGAGAGCGGGAGGGGAAAGCCCAAAACATCAAAAAGTACGACTGCCCAGGAGAAAAGGTCAAAAACTAAAATGCTCAAAGCCAGAGAGTAAGCAAGACGAGCAAAAAAAAACATTTGTTTCTAGTGTTTTTATTTGTTTGTGTGTGTGTGTGTGTGTGTGGGGGGGGGGGGGGGGGCACAAGGAGAACAATATATACGAGCTAAAGCCAACCACACCAAAATAGATTCAGAGACAGCAACGACAAAAGGAGCATTAGGGCATACGCTGGGTATTCATGTACCTCTGAAATTGATTCTAGTTGTATTGAAACGGAGATGTTTTAAACGTGTACAGATTGGCTTTGCTTGAGTGAGCAATTTTTGTACATGTCTAAAGCCAACCATACCAAAATAGATTCAAAGACAGCAACGACAAAAGGAGCATTAGGACATATGCTGAGCATTCATGTACCTCTGAAATTGATTCTAGTTGTATTGAAACAGAGATGTTTAAACGTGTACAAATTGGCTTCGCTTCTTTTTTTTAAGGTACAGATTGGCTTTGCTTGAATGAGCAATATTTGTACATGTCTAAAGCCAACCATACAAAAATAGATTCAGAGACAGCAACGACAAAAGGATCATTAGGGCATACGCTGAGCATTCATGTACCTCTGAAATTGATTCTAGTTGTATTGAAACAGAGATGTTTTAAACGTGTACGAATTGGCTTTGCTTCTTTTTTTTAAGGTCCAGATTGGCTTTGCTTGGATAAGCAATATTTGTACGTGTACTGATAGAGCGACTCCGCAATATGAGTTTTCAAGTGCCACGTATGGCTGGCATCATATAGAGAGAAAGAAAAAAGAAGCTTTACAAGAATGAATTGTACATTTCGGGTTTTGTACGTGAGCGCAGGTTTAAAGGCATTATATCAGCTCTTGTGGGGGTGGCCCTGTTAGTATAATCCCCAACACAAAGGAGAACCACATACATAGCTAAAGCCGACCAAACCAAAATAGACTCTGAGACAGCAAGGACAAAAGGAGCATTAGGGCATTTATGCGGAACATTCATGTACCCATGAAACTGATTCTAGTTGAATTGCGCAAGTGTCGTTTTCCATGTTGGAAACAGAGATGCTCCAAACGTGCACAGGTTGGCTTTGCTTGAATGAGCAATATTAGTACATGTACTGATAGAGTGCGTCTGCGAGATAGGTTTCAAGTGCCGTGTATGGCTGGCATCGTATAGACAAATGGAATCGAAACTTTACAAGAATGAATTGTACAAATCTGATTTTGCATAGGTTTAAAGGCATTAT
Organism: Alisma plantago-aquatica; assembly: GCA_963693085.1. Taxonomy (NCBI): domain Eukaryota; kingdom Viridiplantae; phylum Streptophyta; class Magnoliopsida; order Alismatales; family Alismataceae; genus Alisma; species Alisma plantago-aquatica. The sequence goes on along the minus strand of OY856409.1, from coordinate 1,916,238,331 downwards.
ATCAGCTCTCTGGCGCATCATGACCATCCACGTAGCATTTGTGAACCATTCTCTTAAACTCTGAAAGTGAAGTTCATTGAACAAGTTAAATTTTGCTAGATAAACTAGTTAGAGATTCTGCTGCTAAAAACCCGCTTAAGTAGTTAAGATTCCACTGCTAAGTAACATCTAGGACTCAAAAAAATATTGTTTTTATATCGAAAATTTGTTTGGAATTTCAACAGAAAATCATCAACAAGCTTAAGTTTACCTTCTTGGTTGTTCCATATAGATGCAGCATAGCTGTTCAGTGGGCTATCATTATTGGGTTCTGCGGTGGAAGCATATCATGAGATTCTCATATTATATGCAGCATTAAATAAAACAGGGGGAGAACAGACCTCCTAATAAACTCTGTAGAGATAGGAGTACGGTTCGGCAATCATAAGCAGAAGTCCACATATCCTGCAATAGCAAGGAACGGGGGAATAAACCCTCACATAAATTTAGTAATCTGATTATCCTGTACAGAATAAGAAATACCTGAAGGATATCAAGACAGATGTTTCCATTATAATCAACATTGGGATGGAAGCATGCAGTCAGAAACTTCACTTGTGGTGGCTTAAAAGGATAGTCAAATGGGAAATGCAAAGAAAGCTTATACGATAAGCCTTCGTATGGGGTTCCTCTGGCTCCCTGGATAGTACCAACCCAAGAAAATATGTTCTCGCTGTCTGGAAAGGCCGATATTCCAGTTTCTCCACTCATCTGATATTTGACAAAACAGATAATGTAAATACAGTTTGAAAACAAGTTAACCAGATTGATAGTTCATGGAACAACTTGGTTTCATGTGTCACCATATAACTGGCAATAACTAATAGCAAATTCGCACATGGCAGAGCTTGTAACGAAATCAGAGATGATAAAAGATGACAAACTTAAATAAATTGCATATGACAAGAACTTCAAATAATGGAAGAAGTAGCTCGACAAAAGAATCAGCAACTACAATTTTGGCAAATTCTCCCGAGACCAAAGGCATAGATTCACCATGAAATATTAACTATAATCATATTACTTGTTGCTCATTTTGTTCTGATACCGTGACCACAGCTATGGATCAAAGCAGTTTGCACGACGGTGTTCATAGCCGGCAGCCCTCTAGATTTCATTGATGGATACGAAAGCAACTGCATTTTCCTTGTCCAGGCAATCGCCATAATCATCATCATCTAAGCCTCGGTCCTTTTCCTCGGTTCTATTTTGGGTCACATTCCGAGACGGAACGAGCAACCGGTAACACATGAGTTTAGGTCTACCTCTTCAACTCTTTGAGGAGATTCACCTATTTATTTAATAGAGAGACTGCATAAGAGGAAACGTAAAACTAGAGAAAATCCTAATCATGCTGCAGGTAGCAGCAGTCTGCCTATGAGAAGTCATCACTTGACTAAATACTATTCTCAAGAAAAAGAATTTTCCATTGTTCTCTTTACCCCATGAATAGGCAGAAAGTGCTCAGGCCTCCTGCAAGGCTGAACCATCAAGGCAAGTACATATGTTGCTTCCCAAATATTATAAGTGTAGAAAGGGTCTTTGAGGAGAACGAGAATCCTACGTGATGTAGGAAATATTAGGCTTTATTCTACTTTTTTTGCTTTATTTTAATATTTAGGGACATAAGCGCAATTATCTAGTTTGTGTGCTTAATCGTAAATGTTTTATGCTTTTCTTTATTTTAGGTTTTATTTAATTTCGAATTTTATTAAATGAGACTTATTTCCATTGCTTGTGGGTCAAGTCATGTAGTGTTATAAAAGTCAGCCTTGGGGCCTTTGTCCAGGCAGTTGAATATGAATTGAATTTTGAGAATTTGTCGTTTATCTTCTTCGCTCTTCTTCTTCAAGATGTGTTCTACATCAAGTGGTATCAGAGCCAAACCCTAAATTATTAGGGCACGGCCTCCTTTTCTTCCCCGGTTTTCTTTTCTCTTTGGCCCTTCCGATTACTGTTCACCGGAGGAACAGTAATTCTGCCCGTCCAACCCCTGTTCTCCCAACGGTATCCTGCAAACTTCCACCCTCTGTATTCTTGCTCCAGCTCGATAATCACCCCAACCGTCACGCGCTCCTTCCCTCCGCTCATCCCGTCTGCGTTTCCAACAGTTGTCGTATGCGTTCCCAGCCCACCGCACGCAATATCGTCTGCCCCGCCTTCAACAAGACCCAACAACAACCAGCTGCTACTTCCGCTAACACCCTGCCTCCCGATAAAACCTCGCCTAAAGAAACCGCACCCCGTCAGCTTCTGCGGCACAGCACTCCCCCAACACGTGCCAACAGAACACTCCCCCAACGCATGTCTTCCGTTGTCCACTTCACGCAAACGGCAACCCAGTATCCTTGCCGCCCACCTGCTTCCCTTTCTCCATCTCCCTTCCCCACCCGAGAACCCGCATCCGACGTCCAGCATTGAATCCATGTGGCAACGGATCGCATCACCGCTCATCCACCATCAGCAAAACCCCGGCAGCAACTCCGGCGACGCTTGATCTACCTTCTACCTGATCCTCCACTTGCCAAGCCACCAACTTTCCACTTCCACTGTACCAAATCGCCACAAAAGCGCAAGCCACTAGACGTTCCTCTCTCCAGACTGCTCCCCGCCTAGCAACGGTGCCTATAGCATCCAGAGGCGGCGCGTCCAGACTGCTAGTAAGCAGCTCCGAAATTTTTTTTAGCGGTTGCCACCCCCAGCCAACTCACCGTGAAGTTGGATCCGCGTAGGGTCAGGGCACACTGGATCAAACTTCCTTCAGAGACGCCTCCTTCTACATCAACTTCAAGGAGGCTTTCTTCTCTAGAAAATCATGGCGACTCTTCAACAAGTCAACGACAAACTGGATGAATTCATTGTCAAAACTACTGCCACCTTGGAGGCTATTTGACACCAGCTGGACAACATGATGCGACGACATGATGATATAGTTTCACGTTGACTAAATGACTTTGCATAGAAGCAAGACAAATATTTGCAACATCTACTCTGTAATAGCCACGTCAAGACACAGCACATGAAGATACCAGAGTTCTATGGTGAGTGTGACTCCAAGATTGTGCTTGATTGGTTGCATTGTGCTGACAAGTAATTCTAGATATTCCAAACCATGGGTGATGCAACCAAACTCCTGATCGCCACTGATAAGTTTAGGGGAGCTACTTTAGCATGGTGGAACAACCAACAACTAGTCGATCTTGTCTACACATGGGTTGAACAACATCCTTTGTTCATGCAATGATTCTTACCTTTGAGTGACTAGAGCTACAACACTGCAGACGAGGTTGATGAAAAAGATGATGCAGATGCAACTCCCACTTATGATTTAGAGACTGACAAGGACGAGTCAGAGACAGTGCCTCCACCACCCCCAACAAAGGATGATGTCAACAATCAAATCCGTATTGATCTCGTGCCCATGCATTCCTCGATGCCTCCTTTAGAGGATGATGTCAACCTTGCACCATGCCTAGTACCAAAGCCCTTAATCGATATGTATACTCTTCCAGTTGATGATGGCTACACTGCCACCTTGGTATTGACAATGCTTGCAGATGCTCCAAAGATAAAGTCTCTACAACCGCATGAACATTATGGCATGCTTGAGGTTGACAAGACCCCAACTCTGATCATGTGGCGTTGTCCAATCCATTTATCCTACCATTGGCCACTAGTGGGAGAATCTGCGTAGGATATGTACCTGACTCACTGGTGGCTCGTCTTTTGTACCCCGGGGGAGTTGATGTAGGACATAATAGGCTTTATTCTACTTGTTTTTGCTTTGTTTTAATATTTAGGGACCTAAGCGCAAACTATCTAGTTTGCGTGCTTAGTCGTATATGTTTTATGCTTTTCTTTATTTTAGGTTTTATTTAATTCGATAATTGTATTAAATAGGAGCAGTGAAATGAAAAATGGGCTGAGCGCCCGATTAAACGGCCGCTTAATCGGCCCAATGCCCAGGCCGTTCAATATTTGCCAAAATCACCGGTTAACGTTTTTGTAATTAATCGGCTGTTTTTTCCCGCTTTTCACCCGTTTTTTCCATTTTTTTGCCCGTTTTTTTCCCGCTTTTTGGCCGTTTTTACACCTGTAACTTTATATAAACTATATGGTCCCAAGTATTACTGACTATAATATATTAAACTTATATACATTAAATATCCTATGATAAGCCTAGTTCTAATAGAATGCATACTTGTATGCAAGTTGGGATAATAGGGTACTGTTGTAAAGTGTAATTTATACAAGTAAAATATATGTAACTATTATCTAATTTTAAAATGCATACTTTAGTTAATTGTACTGCTGTAATGTATGACTAATTGATGATATGCACATATAACAATAAGTTAGAAAGGTATCCAATAATTAGTCTATTGTTTACTGCTTAACTATGTAAACATGTGATACAAAAATATTTCTGAATCATGTATGTAGGGTATTTTATCTATGTCAAATCTATTTTTTATTATATTATGGCTATAATTATTGTCTTATAGCTATCTTATAAACTATTTGGGTGTTTTGTATTGTTGGGTAGAGTGTTTAGAATCTTTAGATATACATAAAAGTTCCAAAGAGTATTAGTATTTATATACATATGTATGTAATTTTGTATAAAATTATATAGGAAATTAAAATCCGCTTTTTCAAAAAATTGGCCGCTTAATCGGCCGCTTACCGCTTAACCAGTTACAAGGTGTTGTCCGCACAGTTACCGCTTAACGTTTTTTAAAACATTGAATAGGAATTTATTTCCATTGCTTGTGGGTCAAGTCATGTAGTGCTATAAAAGCCAGCCTTGCGGCCTTTGTCCAGGCAGTTGAATATGAATTGAAATTTAAAAATTTGTCGTTTATCTTCTTCATTCTTCTTCAAGATGTGTTCCGTATCACTGCGCCTTTAAGGAAATTGTTCCATATCTTCTAAAAACAGCACATATAAGAAACATGTTGTTCCTCTTTTTAATGGACAAAGAGCAAGAGGTCAACCAATTTGAAATATATCCAGAACAAAACCAAAATATTGAATGTAAAGGAGTTATTTTCCAATGCCTCATGACAACAGACATCCCCTGGCACCTGAGCACAATGCCATATCATTCACTGCACTTAATGAATTGACCAAAATTGTTTGTGTTTAATCCATATGTATTTGTTGTCCCCTTTTCATAGAATGGAAGGTTGACTCCTATCAATCTTGAATATAACCAATTCATTTGACTGAACCTCTTGCAAACCATTCACTTTGGAACCCAAGCTCACACAAGACACCTGGAAAGAAATTAGGCATCACTGCATTAGAATAGAGTAAAACCAGTGCAAAGGGCATCTCTCTGTATCAACCCATTTCCCATGCAACAGGGTGAAGAAGCAGATGGACTTCAAAAATGGAAAGGCCATGTAGATGCTACCAATTATCATTATATCCCTTCAGTGTAATTTATTCCAAGGATTATCTCCTAAAACCATTGTTGGAGTACCAGAAGAAAAATACCCTATCCACCACAAACCTGGACAGGCATATTCCTAACATAACTTCTATACAATTTACCTTTCCATGAGAAATCTAACCCCCAAGTCCCAATATTAACAGTTATTAGAATGTGTGGTATTCAACCCAAAACCAATTGGCAATTGGTTTTGGGTTGAATACCACACATTCTAATATGGTATCAGAGCGGACCCCATGAGACAAGTGTGAGGACCACACCCTACCTAAAAAAAAAGAACAAGTGCAAGCACACAAAAGTGGCTGCACTTGAGGGGGGATGTTAGAATTGTCCCACACCGCTGAGCTCTGGGAAAGGTCATGGGCTTATAAGGTGTGTGGTCCCTTCACCCATTGCCAATTGGTTTTGGGTTGAATACCACACATTCTAATATGATATCAGAGCGGATCGTGGCCCACGAGACAAGTGTGAGGACCACACCCTACCTAAAAAAGAACAAGTGCAAGCACACAAAAGTGGCTGCACTTGAGGGGGGATGTTAGAATTGTCCCACACCGCTGAGCTCTGGGAAAGGTCATGGGCTTATAAGGTGTGTGGTCCCTTCACCCATTGCCAATTGGTTTTGGGTTGAATACCACACATTCTAATATGGTATCAGAGCGGACCCCATGAGACAAGTGTGAGGACCACACCCTACCTAAAAAAAAAAAAAAAAGAACAAGTGCAAGCACACAAAAGTGGTTGCACTTGAGGGGGGATGTTAGAATTGTCCCACACCGCTGAGCTCTGGGAAAGGTCCTGGGCTTATAAGGTGTGTGGTCCCTTCACCCATTGCCAATTGGTTTTGGGTTGAATACCACACATTCTAATATGGTATCAGAGCGGACCCCATGAGACAAGTGTGAGGACCACACCCTACCTAAAAAAAAAGAACAAGTGCAAGCACACAAAAGTGGCTGCACTTGAGGGGGGATGTTAGAATTGTCCCACACCGCTGAGCTCTGGGAAAGGTCATGGGCTTATAAGGTGTGTGGTCCCTTCACCCATTGCCAATTGGTTTTGGGTTGAATACCACACATTCTAATAACAGTCTTGTCCAATAGGCAGGACAATCAACACGAATTTGGACAAAATCAAATTCCACCCTAAAAAAGATTCAAGTTTCTCCATGCAGCCAGATAAAATAAACATCATCCACCAGTAAGTCTCTTTTTTGGAGTAAGCATCAGTAAGTCACAATGAGTAAGGAGGGTATGGAAAAGATCCTCTACACTAACCACCTAACCAGCAATTTTACAATCTCCTTTGAAAGGCAGCATATGAAGCAGCACTTCCTTGCCCGTGTAATTTTCACCCTAACAACCTCAAACAGAGCAAGGAGCAGCATGAAATTGTGTATGCTGACATCAAAGTATTTCAAACTACCCTTTTTATATGAATGTAGCATACAGTATACATGATAAAATGGAATGGTTTCACTCATTCTTGGCATTCCTATCATCTTCCTATCCAAAAGCAATTAAGAGATTATACCCTCCTCTCCTTTTTCATTTATTTTCTCCTATCATTGTCAACACTTGCACAATATACAAGTTCACACTTGATGTCTACATTACTTATTTTACATGTGCACTGAGTGAACCTTCATAAACGACGTCATAAGATTCATAACAATCTTTTCGAAAGACAAAGATGGCAAGCAAATAAAAGTAGACAATAGGAGTCACTGAGTTGGAAATATGAATTGGAGTGACAGGCCATAACCTAATATTTTTTTGATGGAGACAAGGGTACACTGACGCCTTTTTGGGGAGTGTTCCTTCAGGCTAGGTCTCATGCTATCTGTGAAGTATGAATACTTCAAAACAATCCCCATACACATACTGGATACAAACGGGACACGACATTTCTTCGACACTCCTACACACGTATTGGATACTTCCTAGCGGTGTCCAATATTTTGCTTCCTTTTTAGGAGTTAGATATGTATTAGACAATTCTACCAACGTGACCTATTTTTTCGTATCTGTAGTGGGAACATGAGACATAGAGAGTTAGAGACGAGTAGGCAATGACTCTAGGCGAGATCCAATAGCCCCCAAATCCTTCTGTTAAGCAGTTAGTGAATGGTGCCGCCAACATATATGGAGGATGTGACTTTTTCCTACCTTTCATCACATTGTGTTCCTTTGACGGTGAGAGAAGAATTGAAGGTAGGCTCATCTTGGTGTATCTACTACATAGTAAGCCACGTTGTACATTTTTTTGCCACTCTTAAGTTTTTATGTTATAGTGTTTGAGATTACAATATATACAAGGAATGCAGTCTCATTCCAACCTTCTCTAAGATATCTTTTCTTTCCATATTTGGCAATAAATAGCATTGTTGTGAAGTTGGAAGTAGGTGATGGTACACAAATATATTTCAATGTTTATTTAAGTTCTCTTAGTCAGTTTGGAAATATGCACAATATCGAAGAGTTGATAAAATCCAACTGATAGTTAAAAATAACCAACCCTAGGTATAATCGGGGGTGGGGGAGAGTTTAATATTGATTTACGTTTTACTATGGCATCAGAACATACGTTTCCAAATCAGTTTGTATCAGAACCCATAAACCCTAGATCTAAAGGCATCCCTCCATCTTCCTCTTCCAATCCAAAACCGCAGTTATAGTTTAAAATGTTGATTCCGATGACGTTTCTGATGGTCCAGAAACATAAATTTTGATATTTCCGCTTATTTCGACACAACTTTGACGATTTCAATGACCAAATAAAGGAATTAAGTCAAAATTTTACCATGATGATCTACATACATATATACACCTAATTATGCAATAATATCATATGTTGGTATAGGATGGGGGCTCCTACATTTTTGCATGAAAATACACAACTATTTCGATCAGGATTTTGATGATGCAACGTATACATACATATATTCTTATGCAATAACATGTTATATCTTATATTTTGGATTCAATTAATTCAGGGGGGTCTCCCACATTTATTTAGGATTTTTAAGATTTTTTAAATTAAAAAATTGGAAATTTCGGCTATTTCGATTGTCCATTTTGATGTCTGGTACCGGTCGAAAACAGAAATTTCGCAATTTCGACCGAAATTTTTTAAACCATGACCGCAGGTTTAGATTATCTCTACCATCAAAGAGAAATTATTATTACGCAAATAACAGCCACCACCTACCCTTCTCCGAAACACATTCCCCTGCCAACCCCATTAAGGTTTGTGTCTCACGCATCAATCACCCCCCGTTGTTTTCATTTTCCTCCTCTTTGTTCCTCTCTTTTTGGTTCTAATGCCTAATTATCGAGTACTACAATAGCTTACTCTATCCCTGCCAACTTCATGAAGACCATTGTCTATTGATCCATTCAAGTCAACCCCACCCCACCCCAACTTAGAGCGATCTACCAAAGGCAACGCTAGGTTCCATGGCCCTCATGGAGCACACAAACTGCCTCTCACAAATATGGCATTTTTGCGTTGTGATTCCCTTTTTGCCAGTCCAACCAATGCAAGGAGTATTGAAGCTTCTTGGCTCCCACTCCGCGAGGGTCGCCAGATTTTCAGGCACTATCCCATGGGGTCACCCTAGCTATCAGAGATGGTGAGGTGTTTTTCTAGTCTTCTCTCTATATAGACCCATAAAATCAGCATTTGCTACACATTTCTAGTCCTCTCTCTCTCTCTCTCTCTCTTCAACGAGGGCATCACTAGCACGTACAAGGCAACGTTTGCTATTGTGTGTTCTACCTTAACTTGCTAAGTGGATCCATGCTAACTCTTTGGATTTGATCGTGTGGTTTTCCATAGTTGAAACTCCACCCCACCACACCAAAATCACATCAGGTGCATAATGACAATCACAGTGCCAAAAGTTGTCGACATCAATGACTGATTGGTCAAGCCCATGTCACATGTCTCGAGAATATCTAGACCACATCAGAAATATTAATAGCAAATTCTACAACTTTCTACAACGGATACAATAACAAAAAAAAACATTTTTAATCAGTACCTAGTGTAATCCTAATGAACATATACTAAAACATAGCTAAAGGCTAAAGGGAATAATGTTTATTCTTCATGTGTGTCTAAACAATGACGCGATAGAGCCCTTATAATAGGCTCACAAAACAAAGACTAGACAAGCGGCAGCCAATGTGGGACTAAACCACTTGACTTTACAATAGCCTAATAAAAGCAGGAAAAGAAAACATAATAAATAAAGCAAGCTAATAAAGCCTAAATAACAGCGCAGCAATGTCTGCGCTCGTAACTGTGTAGAGGTGGAGCCTTTTGTACATCACTACCACTCATAGAATTAAATGCCCGATTTCGATGTCATGTCCGATGGCCCAGAAACAGAAATTTTCCGAAATTTCGGCCGAAATTTCAATATTTGCAGCCCTAACGGTTTCGATGACCAAATAAGCGAATTAAATCATGAAAATTTACCAGGACGGTTTAATCGCCAAGATCTACTCAAATATTGCAATAATATTTCATATTGGATATGTGGGGGTGGGGGTCTCCCACATCTGTAAGTAAAGGAAGCTGAACAATTTCGACAGAACTTCGATGGCAATTTCGATGACAAAATGAAGGAATTAAGTTATGAAATTTTGCAAACACAATGTTTAAACATAGACACACTAGATTATATAATAAATTTATATGTTTAGATGTTAGGGTGGGATCCATGCCTTGATGAGTGAGTGCACAAATGAACAGAGATGTCAAGTCTGTTAGATAGTTAGACAGTTACAAACTTGCAAACTTCAAGTTAAAACGACTAGAGTACTAGACTTTATAACTTAGAGTTACAACTTACAAGTTGCAATATTATAGGTTAGTATATTTATTGTATAAGTTTACTATTATAATATATTTTGGGTTACATAAGTGAATAATAAAAAAAATATTTAGGGTTACAAGTTACAACTTACACAACATTTTGTATAAGGCTACTATTACAATATATATAGGGTTACATAAGTGAAAATACAAAAATATAAGAATTTCCATTAAAAAGCTTTTGTAGCCATTTTGTGTATAAATATGAAATATATTGATTAGATTTTCAAAATAAGTATAGATATACGTATTTCACACTATTGTTTCTTAGATTAAGAAGTTCACTTCAAGACCTTGAGAATTTTAAGAGAATGTCACTTAGAAACTTAGGGTTTTCGAAGTATTTATTAAGATATGTCTAAAAGGGAGTAGAAATAGAAGAGGAGTAGATGGGCTAGGGAGAGGGGTTACATACCTTAGAATCAAGTAAAGCAGCCTTCGAGAGCAAGATATCACAAAAAAATCGCTAAAAGATCAAAGTCCTAGCAAATCCAGTCGATGGAACACAATTTCGCAAAATAGGTGTTGCATTTCGCACTGATTTCGCAATATCAAGGCCCAAACTGGCCTTTTTTGCACTAAAATACCCCCTGTTTTGCAAAATTTTGACTGTAGCTGCGAAATTGCGGACCAATTCCTGTGTACTGACGTTTCGATGTCCGATTGCAAAAAAAATGAAATTTCGAGCGAACTTTCGCAATTTCAATCGAAATTTTGTTCCATGCTACCACTAGCACATTGCCAATCATGATTTCATCATGAACGCATGTTGAAGATTGACGTCCAGACTTTCATGGCACTAACAAACTCGACCTACTCTAAACCAATTACACAAAATTAAAGTATTCCTTGACAAGGGGCAGCTTCCAGATGATCATCTTTTGCAATATGTTGAAGTTCAATTGTAGCGAAGAGTGTGTGTGTTGTGGGGTGGGGGGGCATGCATGTGTGTGTGCGTGTGTGGCATTGTGGCTGGGTGTCTGCGTGAGTGCGTGCATATAAGTGTGTGTGTGAATGTGCATGTGGGGGCGTGAGTGTGTGTATGAGTGCATATATTTGAAGAGAATACACATATATATACATAATGCATATACATATTATATTATGTATATATACATATTATGTTTCTTTATATATTTATATATATACATATATATATATATATATATATTCAAGCTATAATACACTTGAGTGTATAGGAGACACAATACACAAGTCATTTTCCATCATGAAACAATTACTTTTTGAAATCTAAACCATTGATCTTCTTAAATAGCTTATGGATGGGCTATATATAAAATTTGAGCCCATCGGACACTTATAGGTCATGCATCTAAAGATGATATTAGTTATGTACGTTGATTTCGTTGTCCTTAAATGATAGGTAAACAACACTTGAGTGTAAAGTGTGATTTTTATATAATCGAGTGTATTCTAGCCTGACTTTACATATAATATATATATATATATATATATATATATATATAGAGAGAGAGAGAGAGAGAGTCAGGCTAGAATACACTCGAGTGTACAGATCACACCGTACACTCCGATGGTGTTTGCCTATCTAGAGCATGTTTTTCCAAAATCTAATCCATTGATCTTCAAGGTTACAATAATAATAGGTCACATACAAATTTTGAACTCATTTGGATGAGTGTAAGTCACTCATCCAAGGACAACAAAATCGACGCACAAAACTAATTTGAAATACATGATTTTTGCCTCCTTTAGATGCACAACCTATAAGTGTCCAAATGAGCTAAACTTTATTATATAGTATGTTCTTATGATAATTAAGAAGATCAACGGTTTAGATTTTTCAAAAATTTATTGCATCTTCAAAAATGACTGAGGTGTATGGTGCCTCCGGTACACTCGAGTGTACACTAGCCTGACTCTCTCTCTCTCTCTCTCTCTCTATATATATATATATATATATATATATATATATATATATATAGAGAGAGAGAGAGAGAGAGAGAGAGTCAGACTAGAATACACTCAAAGTAGTTTTTCATGATGCAATATTTTTTTTAAAATTAATCCGTTGATCTTCTTAAACATCTTGTGAATAGCTCATACGCAAAGTTTGAGCACATTTGGACATTTATAGGTCATGTTATAAAGACCGCAAAAATTATGCATTTCAAATCAGTTTCGCGCGTCGATTTTTTTGCCCTTGGATGAGTGACTTACACTCATCCAAATGGGCTCAAATTTTGTATGTAGCCTAGTTATAGTATGACGGTGAAGATCAATGGCTTACATTTTGCAAAAAATGGTCTTGATATGCAAACACACTTGAGTGTATTCGTGCGATATGTACACTCAAGTGTATTCTAGCCTAACTCTCTCTCTCTCTCTCTCTCTCTCTCTATATATATATATATATATATATATATATACACATGAGTGTGTGTGTGTGTATATAGGGTATATATTCACTACCCATGCGGGTAATTAACTTATTTACCCGTAGATCTATTTTGTAATAGAAAGGTACCTGTTTGTAATGAGACAGACAACGTTTGTAATGAGATGACCAAATTTGTAATACAAACACTCGTTTTGTATTACAACGTAAACTGCTGTCATAACTATATTTTTACTGCAATCAGATGTGTAATACAAAACGAGTATCGGTATTACAAATTTGTCATCTCATTACAAATATGTATCTTCCTATTACAAAACAGATGCACGGGTAACTAAGGTTAGTTACCCATGCGGGATATTGTGTGTGTACATTTCATAACACACATACACGTATATATACATGTGTTTCAATTATATGTACAAATGTGTATGCATATACTATCATATTATACATGTATAATTATAGGTAAATATTATACAATTATACATGTATATTTAGTATCCATATATATAAATCGTATGTTTAATAGACAACTATGACTATAGATAATTAATGTATTAATTATCCAAAACTGCATATTCTTGCATAAAGCATGTACTCTAAAGGCATCCTCTCCTCCAACACACCGCATATTGCTTTTCAGAACCATGCAAGCAATTATGCCTGAAGTTGTCTAACCTAGAGCAAGTGTCAGATTCATTCAAGGGGTACATGCAGAAGTTTAACTGCCTAATCTACAAGGCCAAGGTCAATTGGGACGACACGAAGATGATCACAACTATCATTACAGTCTTACATCGTCAACCGCTACATATATCCCTTCATGCATCTTCACAATCAACGACGCCACACATAACACAACACAAAATCAAGTACGAGCATATACATTGAGCTTCTTGAAAAGAGACTACCACTAAGAGTTGTTAGTCTAATGTTGCGCAACCGATCACGACCACGATTGGCACGCTAGACTCGTCCTCAAAGATCGTGTTGCTATCCAAGTGTATAACTTTTCATGCCAAGGCTATGAGCATCCCAACTAATGCTCTAGTCGTGTGATGAGGTCACCTCATACGCCAAGAAGATGAGTAGGGAGTACAAATATGTACTTCCTACCAACAAGCCCAACAACAACTAGGATGGGGGTGATGATTTGAAGCATCATTTCCTAGCTCTGAGGATACATGAGCTTCATGTCTTGATCCTCGTCATCCTGGCACTTTCTAGTACAAGGTCGAGTGTGCTTGATGAATGTGCATGATGATCATAGACAACATGTTTGTCAAGGCACCATCTATGTGGTCGCCTAGGCATAAAGGGTGTGCCTTGCTCTACACCTTCACATATGTGCATCTTGAATCCTTTTTATGGGTTTTTAACCAATATATGGGTATTATACTCCAATTTCAAGTAATCATATCCTAAGTAAGGATTACAAATTCCATGTTAAAGGCTTATTTCCTCTTTTTTGGTCTTTATGCAATTTAATACGTGCTTGAATATGCTTCTTAGTTGGGTCTATTTTGGGGCTTATTTGAGGATCAACTATAAAATAAAAGTATATACCTAGTATATAACCATATAAGATGTTTATATAATTATAAAATACTATAATAATAACATACGACATGCGGATAATAGAAATCAGTGGTCTAGAATTATCATTAATTTAGTTTGTTGAAGCACATCTTGGTACACAGCCTAAGGGCCTTAGCACCTTGCCACCTTAACAAGTAGGATGAAAAGTGGCATTTCTGCTAAGTCACCATGGCGCCAACTTCCAAGGCTTTAGGATTAGTCCATAAACTCATTTGATATTGTACCGAATCTACTAGACCAATGGCACTCATCGGTGTGTCACAGACACGTATCTCATCAACTTCACCTAACATTGTGCCTATATAAATATTGTTCTCTGCGACTTGCTACCCTACGACATAGCACATAATTTTCCACATACGTGCATAGCAATACAGCTGTCCTGCACGACACGATGATTTCACAAATACCTATGCCTTCCCAATTCTAGGTGACATCTCCATGCACCATACTCAGCCAGTCACATGGCTTCGGTGCATTTACGCCACAAGCCACTTACTAGGACTTGAACAGGGTACGCGGGCTGCCCATAACTCACAAGACGCTTGACTTTATTTGCCGAGGGGAAGTTAATGTAGGACAAGTTGCGCACGCGCTCCACCATCAGGCTTTAGATTCAACAAGAGAGCATGGTTAGGTCGACTAATATCATTATTTAGTTTTTTGTTTCAATTAATTACATGGGCCTATCTGCAAGTTTTCATGTTTAGTTGTTTAGTTAACTTTTATTGACTGTTTGGAAATATTACGCAATTGCCCAGAGTTATTAAGGTTTTGACTCATTAGTTATAAATACCAATCCTAGGAATTGCTAGAGCAAAGTTGAATCGAGTATTAGTTTAGAATTTATTATTCCCTAGCCCCATCAAAGAGAATGATCTTTTGCTAATTAAACCCCCTTCCTTCACAGATACAGACTTGGTGCAGTATTTGCCCTTGGTAATGACAACATCAACAATCGCAAGAAACTCATTCTCACTCCCATTATTGAGCTCTGATAGACATTCATCTTATTTATATAGGGATTGACGAATCCTTGTTAGTTGTTACTCTTAAGGTGGAATCTGCATTGACTTTCACAGTTTCACCCATTTTCTGATAATTTCTAACTTATTTATTATTTCCATGAAACTACACGGAGCCTCCGAATAACTTTTATACATCGGTTAAAAAAAGGTTCCAAACTAACTACTTTCCTCGAACTATGAAGCACACATGAGCATGCTGGGCCTACAACCTAATTTCAAATAGCATTGTAGAATATACATTCCATATTTTATTAAACATGCATTTTCATTCCTCAGTTTGAAAACCCTACATCATAATAAGCCCCGCGCTTTGTAGATGACGACAACAATTTATTGTGTAGAGATTGATATCCTTCAGTTTCTATAGGTAGCACGCTTACAGGGAAAATGTTTGCCCACAACTCTCATGCAAGTAGAAGAGGCATTCAGCAGCTTTACAGGTAGAGGCATAAAAGCTGGCTGCAAAAAGAAAATCATCTCCAAGTATGGCTGTTTAGGCACTTTCAGTTTTTCAAATTTTAAAGTAGATTGGAAACCGAGGGTTATTGTCCTTAAAATACAGCCAAACCTCTCAGAACATCTAAGGGCATGACACCTACCAGGTCATAAAGAGTACAAGTTTTATGCAAACTCTTACAGAAAGAATACAACAATTACTTCCCAACTCCCCCACCCCCTGAGAATAGAATCATAACCCTAGCATTATGTAGAAATCTACAACTATCAGGAAATGTATTAACCTCCAACTAAACAGAGGTAAGCATATGCCATCTTGGATCTATAGACCAGCAACTAGTGTCATCTGGTCTAACACAAACTCAATCCAGTCCTGTCCTCATTCCAGATATTTTTTCCAGTTTGATCCAAGATCAGTTATCCTGTTAACTGGACCAACAGGTAAATAACAAGTTCAGAATATTATTTATGTACATAACCAAACTGGGAATGGCAATCTCATCCAGAAATATCTAATCAAACTGGAACGGTCCAAACACTATCCACACTCAGTTTGACCAGATGTCCATTGCTTGACCGGTGGATGGTTTTCGGTTGAAAAAAATCCACCATGGTATAAACGGGGTGATGGTTATATACCAGTTCTAGCACCTGTCGAGTTAGGTCCACACAATGGGCTGATGCTTGCTAGTTTTTTACCTTTTTCTGGAAAAGCTCAGCCACGTATTACACAAGAAATATAGCTTCTGTGAGAACTGCCGGCTAGCTAGCATGTGGGTGACAGTCTAGGGTCTGCTCAATAGCCACTCGGCCACCTATGCCTGTCACTGTGTCAGCTTCATAGCCGCATTGGTAACAATGATAATATCCATCGCCCACCACTCTTCACCAGTATGGATGGAATCAAGCACTTAGTTTTTGTGTTATTTCACCGAGCATCTGTGATTACCTGGAGTAGATGTACGAATGGATGGCAACATCTGAACCAATTTCCATTCGTTTGAAGAAATTAGCATCAAATTTGATGGATATAATTCAGATGACAGTGTTCATGGCATCAAAAGATATATAAAGTATAATCTTGTGTACTGACAGTATAGTGGTAATGTCAGTCTGAATTCCCTAATCAGTGAGTAGATACCAAACTGACAGGTGCATCTTTTGACAAGTCTAGTCCACATGGACCATATTCCTATTCAACTTGCTCCTCAGTCAAAAATGCATTTATTTGGTTTTATGGTCCACTCCAATCCAATCTATGTTTAGATAAGGTGCAATTTACATCTAGTGATAACAATCTAACATGAGTCAAACAAACACTTCAAAAATGTAATTATTATCATAGGCATGCTCATGTGAATTACATCCTAAAATGAATACCAATGCTCAACACCACAAAATGTGGTGTAGCAACTAACAAGGCACAACTATGCCCCTTCCAGCAACAGAAAGACTTCCATTTCCAATACTCAACGGATGTGTAACGGCTCCTTTTCTCATAAAATGTGTAAAAAACATCTATGATATTCATCTTCTTTCCATTTTCAATGAGAAGGAAGGCATTATTCCAAAGCAGGGGAAAAGGTTCTGTTGGCTAACCGAAAATATACACCTCAGTTCAAGAATGAAGAATGGAAATCATATAAGTCATAATGATCAGAGGAAGACTTCTCAACTAGGAGGGACAATAAAACTATCTGTACAAAAAGGAAGCAGCGCATCTCAAAGACTGAAGATATGAACATGACTCAGACCACATATGAAACAGCAGATTCAATTGCTGTAACTATATTGAAGAGCTCATCATATAGCAACGGGGTCAAATGGTGCGGAAAGTGCAGCTTCGTCGTTGATGCTGCAATTTGCCTATAAGTAAAGAGAGCAACTGAACATGTTAAGGCCTTGCTCTACAAGGTAACTGTAGGCAACAAAGAGTCTTGTATGGTAATCTACAGCAATAGCAACTCTGAGGTGTGGTGGCAGCGCCAGTGATTTTCTGAGCCTCGATCAGCATTAAGTGGAAGTGATTACTCTGGGACAGTGATAGAGCGTCAGACAATGGTGAAAGAGCCTCAGACAGCAGCTTCACCAAAGTACAAATACCAGGTCGCCGAACCTTGCAATGTTCCAATATTTTTTCTTCTAGTGAAGACGGAGAGCCACCAGTCAGTCACTCCGAAATCGCTGGCTGCGGTTATTATTAGTAGTGAGGAATCCAGGGATATTGCATCCGGCAGCAGTCCATAATTAGCCTTTTAGCTCACCAGAAACTGGCAGTAAGCTTGTTAACTAAAGTACCTAATCTAGCTGATAGATACCAAAGAGTCAAAAAGCCACACGCATTTCCCTATCAACAGCATTAACAGCAGATATAACCAGAATGCTCTTCAAAGAAATGAAATTGTGTTCGAGGGAAACCCCAAATGAATACTCTGGATCAAGCCTATCAACAGGAAACGTGACTCCAAAACCTCGATACACGAGAAGCATAAACGAATGTAAGGAAAGGCAGAAAGATAGCGTACCATGAGAGCCATCAATTCCTTCTGAAGCCTGCAAAAGCGAGAAAAGAACCGAAGGACGGTGGGTGTGTATATCAGATTGGCTTACAGCTGGAAACGGGGAAGGGAAAGAGAAGCCTATATTATTGCGGCAGTAATACCTCTGCGCGACGGAGTTGCTATCCACCGGTTTGGGGGTCGATTTCGGCTGCTTGGAAGGTAGGGGTCCGCCGCCGGGGACGGAAGGAGGCGGAAACGGTGAGCGCGGGTTATCAACGTTGCGACCCTCCATCGAGATCAAACCGCCTCCAGGGAGCTACAATCCGGCTTGCCAAATTTGCAAGAACTTGAATCAACCAACGTCGTGTTCCCAAATCACCTATGAACACGGAGATTTGTTGGGGAAACAGGGGAGGGTCCCAGCGCATTCGAAGTCTCACACAGCTCACACGGGAAGCGATCGCCGAGCAAGAAACCAGAAGCAGGGGTTGCTTCCAGAGGTTATAACCGGGGTCAGCACCAATGGGCCTGTGCTAAGCCTATGGTACCACGTGGGCCGGGCTTGGTAGATGCCTATACAATTTCGTCCTTGAAACCAAGGCACTTTGAATTTCCCTTTTTATTTAAGTTGATAAAAAATTGTACTAGACATAATTTGGGTATGCCTTTTTGTATTAATGTGTTTGTAATTTTTTCTTGAAAAACCATTTCATGCATTAAATAAAAATAAGATACGGTTATCACAAACACGATGAACTATGTAGAGTATTAAAAAGCTAAAAAAAAAATCTAGATACATACAAGAGGTACTAGAAATAAAAAGTCACGGCCCAAGAAAAGTAACTCATCATAGCCGCTATAATCATCTTTGCTAAAAGCCCAACAACATCAAGTTGAAAATCTTCTATCATCACAAAAAATATACAAGAAGTTACTAAAATATATAGAAATAATATATGTAGAATCTTGATAATCTTCTATCAGCACAAGAAATCTACAAGAAGTTATTAACATATATGGCAGCAATATATGTAGATTCTTAGTCTGATACTAAGGACCGGTCAATTCATGAGTACATGACAAAACTATGATTATTTCATATCGTAAATGGCACTAAAGCTATAAATATTGGTAAATGACCATTTCCTCGTCATGTGAAGATTTGTGTCGTGCTTCCACCAGCCAAGAAGCTATCCGTGATCGAGCTTTCTCATTTGTATATTGATGTAATTACATGGAGCTATGTAGAGGTGAATTGACTTGACTAGTCAATCTACATACATTCTAAAACATGTGATATGAGTCTAATCAAGAACAATTGAAGAATATGGCCCAAGTAGGGTCCGAAGTTGAAAAACAATATGAGATAGATTTCATCTGATTAATATTATGCATGCCCTGGTTAGATAACATAATGCCATTTCCTAGGAAAGATGAATGAGTGTGGATGGTGCGTTAATAATAGGAACTGCAATCAAATAAGCCTAAAGGATGACTTCTCCCTGCCACACATCAGTGTCCAAGCAAACAACATAGCTACATATGGACTCCTCAACTTCAATGGTAGATTCTCTAGATAGAACTAGATCAAGATGCATCACTAAACAAGGATTATAATGCATCATTCCCTAAATAGGGAGTTTTTTTTCCTGCAAAGTCATGTTATATGGATTCAAGAATGTTGGCACACGTTAGCCCTCTTCTAGGATCTTGTAAACACTACTAAAGAAATGGCTTATAAAGTCACTTTTTAAGGTGTCGGTTGTATACATAAACGGACACCTAAACTCTACAGTGTCGGTTTATAACATAAACCGACATACAATCTGTGAAGGTCGACCAGACACGGGTACCACTTTTATTAAGTGTCGGTTAATTAATAAAAAAACTGACACCTAAAATCAACCGCCAAAACCAAAATTCCAGCGAAAAAATTACCTCCAAAATTTGACATATGGCGTCGGTTCATAAATGAATAACCGACGACTAAAGATTATTCGCGGGACAGGAATAGTTGTCGGTTATCTTTTAGTTAAAAACCGACGACTATAATCTAGTATAGGCGTCGGTTGTTGGAAAAGAACCGACACTGTTGGTTTAGTTGTCGGTTATTTTGAATAACTGATGCTTATTGTCAACTTAATATCTCACCAGCGCGAGCGACTCTTCCCCTTTCCCAGTTTCATTCCCGATTTTAGTTAGGTCCGGCGATTTCTTGCTCGCCCCTGTCGGGCGTTGCTCCTCCTCCGTCGTTGTCGTGCTCCTACTCCTGCCCTCGCCGCTGCTCTGTGCTCACCGACGGCCGTGCTCCTGCTCCTGCTCCTACCCTCTGTGCTCACCGGCGGCCGTCCGTGCTCCTGCTCTGTGCCCTCGCCGCTGCTCCGTGCCCTCGCCGCCGCTGCTCCGTGTCCTCGCCGGCGCTTCTCCTCTCTTTGCCGCCGCCTCCGCCGGTGGTTGCTGTGCTCCAGCCGCTGCTCTCCTCTTCCCTCAAGGTATGCCCGCCTGCCCTGCCTTCTTCCTTCTTCCTCTGCTCCGGCGGCTGCTTGGGCGGTGCCAAGGCACGCCCAAGTAGCTGCTGGGCATTTTTTTTAAGTTATTTACTTATTTGTGTTTAGGGTTTAGGTACTGATTTGTGTGCTTCTACTGAGTTGAATCCTCTATTGTCTATACAATACATGTAATTTTGATCAAGTGATGATATGTAAATGTGGAAATAAGTTAGTAAGGTATCAATGATAAGTCTGTTGTAATGTGATGCAAAATAGTTATTGTATCATGCATATCTTAATACTTTTATGTTTTATAGTTGTATAGGGTGTTTTATGTGTGACAAGTCTATTGTTTTATAGTTGTGCATACCTGCGAGTTATCAGGAACACCTAAATGAATGTCTAACACCTAAATGAATATCTAGTTGTGTATTTTCCTAGTATCGTGAAAGATTCTCAATCGTGTGTATCACATGGGATTCTTATCTCAACACAATGGACTGCAATATATGCATCTAATGCCTTAAATGGAAGACTCGAATGTTATAAAATCCCATCAAAGTAGGTAGAAACAACTTATATATATTCAGATCTTAATAATTCCATGAAGTGCACATTATCTTACTCAGGAAAAGTATGTGTATAATGTAGGATTAGTTCCATATAATGGTTCTATTTTAGTAAGCACCTAGAAACCCGTCCAAGATTTACTCATTAGGAGTAAATCTTGGATAGTCCCTGGTTTGGGACTGTTCTTGAACACCTAATCTCACTTATGATGTAAGTGTATAATGTGTATTGGGTTTTTGAGAAAATTTCGGTAGCATTTCCTCGTTTGTTCTCTAAGTACATATGTAGACTTCTTTTCAAGCTATCATGTCTACCACAATAAAGTTGGTTATGACAAGCAATAAAAGGTTAATTGATGTTATACAACTTTTTTTGAAAATATATAACATCGTTATATGTACTTACACTTTGTTAATACTAATATTGTGCAGTCTCTGTCCACCCATAACAGTCACTATGAACTGGGCCTCTATGTCAATGTTAACGTATCCTATTGAAGAACAATTGGACATCATCCTAGATGATCGTTCCTTAAACCAATTGGTCATACCCAAACATTGGTGTTTTCTAAAAGGAAGACACTACATGCCTGGTAAAGTGACCATAACTTTTGGCAATTATTCACATGTTATCGAGGTTGAGTATGATTTGGTGGGAAATCTTGTATCAAAATCCAGTTGGCGTGATTGGATTGGAGAGATGCATGTGATCCGTTGCAACAGGCTTTTTCTCCGTCCAGTTGGCCATAATTCCATCAAAGTTTGGATAACCAACAGCAACTGTGAGACCCCCGATCATCTACTGCGGTATGAGCGCACGACGTCGCATATCAGCTCGGACGAATCTGAATCTGAGGCCCCTGTCAGTTCAGATTCGTCTAAATACAGTGAGGAGCTTCGTGACACAGCTTCATCATCAAAAAGAAGTTATTGATGCGGGACCATGTTGATGTAGTATTTAGTTGTCTATCTATCTAGACTTGTTTGTATTAATAGTTTTTTTAATTATGCACATGTTTAGGGGTACACCAACCCCTTTGTTTAGTTATTGTTTAGGGGTACACCCCTGTGTGTGGATGTAAAAAGAGATTAATGAATGGAACTGAAAGTTACTACCTGAATGCTTATAACCGAAGTGTGTGTTCCCATGAATGTTCCCATTTGCATGATTACACTACTATTTTCTCATATTGTATAGTCTATTTTAATATGACATACTTACTTATATCTTGCTTAATGATGAACTGTAATGCACACATGTGACATGCTTGGAATGTAAATGATGAACTTTTCCCTAAATTGTCAATCATGCTTTTAAAGACATCAATAATCACCCTAACTTGAAGAACTAGGATTTTAGGTATAAGAATGACAACACATTATTTGTTGGCCTAGAAACCCATCCAAGATTTACTCATTAGGAGTAAATCTTGGATAGTCCCCGGTTTGGGACTATTCTTGAACACCTAATCTCGCTTAGGATGTAAGTGTATAATGTGTATTGGGTTTTCAAGAAAATTTCGGCAGCATTTCCCCGTTTGTTCTCTAAGTACATATGTACTTGGAGAACAGTGGGGAAATGCTGCCGAAATTTTCTTGAAAACCCAATACACATTATACACTTACTAGTGAGATTAGGTGTTTAAGAATAGATAGGTGGTACACATTTATTATATATAATAATGACATCACATGTATTTGTTAACCCTAGACCCTAATCTTGTCCTAATATATACTTGTTTTCTCTTTGATCATAGAATGGATAGATCATGGATGTCCATTCGCAATCGCTGCACCCCAGAGTTTATTTCTGGTCTTGACCAGTTCATTAGATTTTTCGAGGAACATAGGAAACAACCTGGAGATAGGTTCTACTATCTATGTAGGCATTGTGGTAACAACTTGAAAGTCAACACTGGTGACAAAATCAAAACTCATGTCATGTGCAACTGGATTATACAAGGCTATACAGAATGGCACTGGCATGGAGAGATTTCAAACCCGAAACTAGTGGATGTTGATAGCAGTGCTTGTGTGGAAGAAGAAATTGCCTACGATGATGTAGATGTGAATGAACCAGTTCCAGTAGACATCGTTGATGCGATGCTGGATAGTTGTGGGGTAGAGCACACCGATCCACCTCCCATTTTTAGAAACATTGTGCATGATGCTGAGATGCCGTTATACACAGGTTGTACTAAGTTTACGAAGCTTAACGCTGTGTTGAGATTGTATAAGTTGAAAGCTAACAATAGATGGAGCGACAAAAGCTTCACGTCATTGATGTCTTTGTTGAAAGAAATGCTTCCTGAAGGAAACGAGCTGCCAATCTCAACATACCAGGTAAAGAAATTGTTGTGCCCAATGGGAATGGATGCCAAGAAGATACACGCATGCCCTAATGATTGTGTATTATTTCAAAAGGACTATGCAGATTTGAAAGATTGTCCAAAATGTGGTGCGTCACGGTATAAATTGACGACTTCGGGGGAGTCCAAAACTGGTTCTCCTGCCAAGGTGATGTGGTATCTACCTATAATATCACGGTTTCAGCGCTTGTTTGCCAATCCGATAGATGCGAAGAATTTGAGGTGGCATGCAGATGTTAAGAAAAATAATGATGGGATCCTACGACATGCGTCTGATTCCCCACAGTGGAAGAAGATTGATGTATTGTACCCTGAATTTGGTGAAGAAGTCAGGAATCTAAGACTTGGGCTTTGTACAGATGGGATGAATCCGTACGGGACATTGAGCAGCCAACATAGCACTTGGCCAGTCATGCTTGTTATATACAATCTTCCTCCCTGGCTGTGTATGAAAAATAAGTATGTAATGATGTCGTTGTTGATATCGGGCCCTAAACAACCTAGAAATGACATCGATGTTTATCTTGAACCTCTGATTGATGACTTAAAGAAATTCTGGGGTGAAGGTGTGATGACCTATGATGCTTCACGAAGAGAGACATTTCGTTTGCATGCTATGTTGTTTTGCACTATTAATGACTTTCCAGCATATGGGAATTTGTCTGGATATAGTATCAAAGGAGCTAAAGCGTGTCCTATATGTGAAGAGAACACTGATTCAACAAGACTAAAACATGGCGGTAAGAATGTATATCTCGTTCATCGAAGGTTTCTTCCAAAATTCCATCTGTATCATAGGAAGCGCAAAGCATTCAATGGATTGAATGAGGAACGCAGTGCACCTAAACCTATACCAGGGGAGGTTGTTTATGAAAGAGTAAAAGACTTTGTCAATGAATTTGGTAAGAGATCACAATGTACTACACGGAGTGACAATTCTTCATTCAATAAGAAGTCAATATTTTGGGATCTTCCTTATTGGAGTTCTTTGACAGTCAGACATTGTATCGATGTAATGCACGTTGAAAAAAATGTCTGTGATAGCATCATTGGTACTCTGTTAAATATACCAGGTAAGACTAAAGATGGGATAAAATCCAGACTGGACCTACATGAAATGGGAATAAGGTCAGAATTAACAGAATTACGTGAAATGGGTAATAAAAGAACATACTTACCTCCCGCTTGTTACACGTTGTCTAGAAAGGAGAAGAAAGCTTTTTGTGAATGCTTGGTAAATGTTAAGGTGCCACATGGTTACTCATCCAACATCCGTAGATTGGTATCAATGAAAGATATGAAGTTGATAGGTCTTAAATCTCATGATTGTCACACTCTAATGCAACAAATATTGCCCGTGGCAATTCGATCTATATTGCCGAAGCATGTAAGGTTTGCAATCACCAGACTTTGTTTCTTTTTCAACAGTCTCTGCAGCAAAGTTATTGACCTTGAGACTCTCGATAATTTGCAAAGAGAAGTGGTTGTTACCCTATGTCAGCTTGAGATGTATTTCCCTCCTTCGTTCTTTGATATCATGGTACATCTTGTTGACCACTTGACTAGGGAAGTGAAAATCTTGGGATCGGTTTTCTTGCATTGGATGTATCCCTTTGAACGATACATGAGCGTTTTTAAAGGTGATGTTCGAAACCGTTATCGGCCTGAAGGGAGTATTATTGAAGGTTATGTGGCGAGAGAGGTTATGGATTTCTGCAATGACTTTCTCAGTGGTAATGACACTCCTGATAATGACAAGAATATTGACGAGCTATTTGGCAAAGGAATTTTGGGATCACATGTGAAAGTAATCAGCCGTGAGCAGTTGGAACAAGGTCATTTGTATATTTTACACAACATGGACGAAGTGAACGTTTATATCGAGGAACATACCAATTTCATCAAAAGACAATATCCTCGAGCCATTACAATGTGGCTTGCTAGAGAGCATAACAAGACTTTTATTAAGTGGTTTGAAGATAAAGTCTTACATCAACTATCTCAAACACCAGATGATATTACTGAAACTATCAAATGCATCACCTTTGAACCAAAGTTGACTGTTATGTCTTATGAAGGGTATGACATTAATGGATTCACAAATTACACAAAGCGCCAAGATGATAAGAGTGTCGTCTAAAAAAGTGGGGTCACCCTTCAAGCATCGACTATGTTTTTTGCAAGTGCAAAGGATAAGAGTCCACGTGAAGCTAAAATTTCATATTACGGTGTCATTGAAGAGATATGGGAATTTGACTACATAGATTTCAGAATTCCGCTCTTCAAATGTAATTGGGTTGATAACACCAAAGGAGTTATAGTGGATGAATTGGGTTTCACTTTAGTGAACTTTGAAAGGATTGGCGAGAAGGCTGAACCATTCATATTGGCATCACAGGCGAAACAAGTATTTTATATCGATGATCCTGCAAATGATAAATGGTCGGTTGTTCTTCATGGTAAAAGACAGTTCATTGAAGATCCTATAGATGAAGAAGAGTACTATGATAAATATGATGACTCCAGTCCATTCTCAGTTGGGTTGCCAACTCCACAAAATATTGAAGCTAATGATGACTTATATGTGCGCGGAGATCACAATGAAGGATTGTTAATTGATAAAAGATTACAATTTTAGAGGCATGCATGTTTATATTTTTTTATTGCAGCTAAATGTTTACTTTTTTAATATCAATATCATTTTCTGATTTGATGTTTCATTATCTTCTAGTTAATACAAATGCTAAACATTGTGGGAGGGTGCTAAAGAACTATAGGACCAATCTCACCCGAGATTACATACGCGATGCTGAGAATAGGTTCTTGATTGATTCCAATTCTAGACATTGATCAGTATTTCACTAACTCTACACTAATAATTTTTGTTTGTATTCTCTTTGAAAAATAAATATAGGAAGAAGGAAGCCACACAGTAATGGAACTACTTGGACCCCAAAGACTGGGAGGAGTTTGTTACCCAAAGAAAAACAGATGAATTCAAGGTATTAAGCGCCACTCCCAATTTAATTAATATACATTTTTATGTATTCACCTATTCAAGATTAACCTTTATTGTTACTAACTAAATCAATGTGCAGCACACACAAGTGCTTCAGATTCATATAACAACATGACAGACTAACACATATATAGTGCATAACAACAACAACTCTGAATTTACATACAACACTAGCTTAGTACATATATAGTGGGACTAAGGTGACGATCCCACCTGCTAAAACAGGTTACCGACAACTACATTTTAAGACTGGGAGGTCGTGATTCAGCAACCGTATGCATTAGCAGGTGGATCTGTTTGTCCTCCTGCTAATGCATACGGTTGCTGAATCACGACCTCCCAGTCGTAACATGTAGTTGTCGGTAACCTGTTTTAGCAGATGGGATCGTCACCTTAGTCCCACTATATATGTACTAAGCTAGTGTTGTATGTAAATTCGACGTTGTTGTTGTTATGTACTATATATGTGTTAGTCTGTCATGTTGTATGGACATCGATTGTATTGCTCAGGTATTATATAGTCTCATTAGATAATATGAAATATATCAATCTTATTTATAGCTCATTAATTATATATATACATCATTCTCTTTATAGGTGTTTAAAGCTGACCCCACTACAGGAACGGACTTACCAGATGTACATGCTCCCTATACGATGGGAGAATTAAATGAAGTAAGAGAAGAATGGGCAACAGCCATACAAATAGTGGGGGTTTTAAAATATAATTGGGATGTTGATAGCGAATAATGACTAAAGAATGATATTTTGTAAATGAATTTCTGAATTATAATATATGTGTGAATGTTTCTTCATGTATAGATGTTTCTACATGTGTCTGAGTGAAAATGAATGAAAGTGTTGGTTGCTATATGAATGTTTCTACATGTGTGAATGTGAATGAATGGAACTACAGATTGCTAGCTACATGAATGTTTCTAAATGTGTGAAAATAAAATGGAACTGCATGTTGTATTGCTAAATGCATGTGTGAATATTTTTGTTGTTAAATTTACAGGTTTGTGGCCTGTTGTTGGCTGATATCAATGGATGTCGTAAAACATGCAGTTCATAACTGAATTGAACAGGTTTCTCATCCTGCGACCAGCCACAGCAGGTCTGCAGACTGATAGAAAAAAAAACAGGCATCGGTTATTTCTATAAAATCGACGCCAAATAGTTACTATGTCGGTTTTTAATAGAAACTGACGTCTATTTCCTTAACACCACGGCCGTGGCAGCGGACCAGACACCACGGCTGTGCTGTCCAGCACGGCCGTGTTGGGAGTTATATGGCATCAGTTATTAGCTAATAATCGACGCCTATAGTGCCCAAGTTGGCGCCCTCCTGTGGCGCGAAGATATATGTCGTTGGTTATTTGTAAAAAACCGACATTGATAATGCCCAAGATGGCGCCCTTTCTGTGGCGCGAAGGGTTCGGGCGTCGGTTTCTTATCTAATAACCGACGCCTATAGTCCCATGATGGCGCGT
Source organism: Alisma plantago-aquatica (assembly GCA_963693085.1). Classification (NCBI taxonomy): domain Eukaryota; kingdom Viridiplantae; phylum Streptophyta; class Magnoliopsida; order Alismatales; family Alismataceae; genus Alisma; species Alisma plantago-aquatica. The sequence continues at coordinate 1,916,210,047 of OY856409.1, read as the reverse complement.
TTTCGGTGGCACGCGAAGAGTTTGGGCGTCGGCTTTGGAACCGACGCCTAATGGCTGAGCTTTTAGTATCGCCCACATAGGTGTCGCTTAGAAACCGATACTAAAGGCTTTAAATAACCGACACTAAAGGTAGGTTCTGTAGTAGTGAAACAAAGAGATTGAGGTTTATATATAACATGATCTTAAAGTCGAAGCATGTTAAAGATCATGTGTCGTATTTGGAAAAATATACATCAAACACTATGATGTTTTCACCTTTGACTAAATACAATGAAATGTATCTTTGATGTTTATTGTAAAAGCCTATTACGTTGTATCATTAGCCAATGAGGTACTCAAGATCTTAGAAAATCCAGAGTGGTCATCAACTTAGATGTTAGCTAAATTGGGTATTATGTAAACATTTTCTTTTGATGATGCTGACATTTTTTCATTTATGTTATCTAATGTTGTATCTATTATTTAGGTCCCAATACATGTTTACAAACAACTAGAACTGGTCTTAATTTAATTATCTCATGTGCATAATTTATCATGTTGTACTCCATGTATATCACTTGTACTAGAAAATTTATAGGTCAATAGATATCATGTAAAATCAACCTATCAGTCAACCCTGACCATCCCAAAATCTATATTTATACTTATATAAGGTCTTTCATATAGTTAGAATTTATTAGAAAAAATATTTGATATGATTTAAAAGGTTATATTCTTACATCACAATTGGATTTTTGGTAGGAATACATTTTGACCGAAATGTGTTTAGTTGAGAAATAGATTGGTTGATAGATAGCCATTGCATGTTTTGGTGACATGCAATCTCTTGGTCAAACTTTATTTCAACCAACATTCATCCCAGTTGGAATAAATTTCAACCGATGGGTCATCTATCGATGATTATTTTACTGCACACTTAGCCATTTGTATTCACTAACTATCATATAATGAGTACTTGTGCAATGAGCTCGTCTCTAGATAGAGATCTTAACATTTACTAATGGTTTTCTATAAGCAAGATCTCTTAAGGAGGTCACAAACACTTGAGCATGATGTATGTTAATAATTTGATATTAATATACTAAATTTCCATCTCTTACTAGTGATAAATCTGAGCTCCACTCAAGTACCTTACTGCAAAATGATAACCTTTGTCCTAATCATAGTGGAAGTGTCTCGTAAGATTTTGATTATATGATCATTGTATTAATTTTTTGCTAGATTAGTACTTCCTTTCTCCAGTCTTGTTTTCAATCATTCTTGTGTCTTTAGAGTTCCTTCTTATGAGAAGTTTGTTGAGAGGTTGGCAAGGAGAAGAAGGTGCCTTCTCATCGGTGCTCTTCTACAGCCATTAAAGAAGGGATGAATCTTTGATTCTCTTCTACAGTCATCAAATAAGAGATGTAAAAATATGTACTTTACATCTTTCCTTACGAGGTAAGTAAAGGTAAATTGTCGCAAATCTTAGTAGTCAACTACTAGGGGTAGACATACATATCCTCTTATGCTAGAATCACCTTAAATCTTACATCGCTTGTGGCGATTGCTTGTCTACTCTTCAAATATATTTTCACTTACATTTGATGATCTTTTTGGTTGGGAAATTAATCTTCTCTATTTTAACCCCTAGCTAGAGATTTCAATTGGTATTAAAGCATGTATTCAAGGAGCTTTCATAAGTCTTGAATAAAGGGGGACAATTTACTTGGTCATCTCAAACTTGAAGGCACTCATTTTAGTCGGCTTCCCATGGATCCAACTACACGTATTGGAAGAGAAAAATGTAGTTATACTTTCAAGGCATTAGCTTTTAGATGTAGAAGATGATCATCTGTCCATATGCTCTTCCAACTATGGAGCTGGAAAATGGGATATGGATATAGTAAAGGGTCACACATTGAATGACAAAGATATTAGTATCCTCTACATCTTTGATTCTACTAATGAATTCAGTCATATTTCTTTGTGTGAATCCACATATGAAATTTGGAGAAATTGTCTGTTACACATGTAGGTAACAAACAATTAAAGGATACTTAGATTAATATAACCTAGAATTCTTTTCTTATGAAAAAATCTGGATCTATTGATGAAATGTATTTTACATGTTCTACTATTATCAATGGAATGATTGCTCTAGAAAAAAAAGCTACAAAATGGAGCAATTGGCAAAGATACTTAGTGTCGTTGTCATCTAAGTATGATAAGAAGGTAACCCCATAAAGGAATTAAGGTAGCTATCTACACTATTGGTGGAAGAGATCATTAGAAACTTAAAGACATACAAAGTAAAACTTGAAGATAATTCTCGAAGAGAAGAAAAAGAAAAATCAACCAAAGAAGAAAGAATTGCATTCAAAGCTACTATCCTACCAAATGGTGGAAGAAGTGATGAGGAAACACTTATTATGAATGGCCAGAAATATAAGGGATTTTATTCTAACCAAAATGCTAATTGTTTTTCTTCTTCTAGATTCTTTAAATGTGGAAATACAGGACATATAAAGAATGAATGTCCAAAGCCATGCAAAGGTAAAAAAATCCCCAAGAATTAAGATCACAAGAAGGGTAAGGAAGATAAATCTTACAAAGCTTCATGGACCCATCACGTGAAGAAAGTGGGAAAATATGAATATGATAATGAGGTGGATTACTTCATGGATAAATAATAATAATAATAATAATAATAATAAATGTGGATGTTTTTGATTGTATCTAAATATTCTTAGCATTCTTGAAAAAATTCGTAGTAAGCTTATTAAATATAAAACAAGAAAAAGAATTTAACCAAAATTGTTGATGGTCTCTATGATCAAATTGATAGCTTGACTCCTGAAAATGACACTTCAAAGTTTTAGAATGATATTTTTAAATCTTAAAACCTCTAACTTTGAGAAAAATAATGTCTATCTATCTTCACAAATGTTAAGTTTTTTGCCAAAGTAAATCACTATTAATCTCAACATGTTTTAGGTAATCACTAAAATTATAATATGTTTATAGCTGAGAAAGATACATTGATCTCTAATGTTTCTCATCCGAAAAAGTATGTATCTATAGCAATACTAGAGAAATAATTGAGAATAGTTTCTAGAAGGTAGTCATCTCTAGAATCATGTAAGGAAATAGAAACATGGATAGTGTTTTGCATAATTCATACAAGTAAGTGGGGATGAGAGGTTTGGGATATGTATATAAGAACAAAACTCCACCTAGATATTATGTATTCACTCCCCCAGATGATCCTAAGATAGGCCAATTATCTTATATCTCTTGCCATTATTGTGTAGGCTATTGAAAATATTCATTCTGGTGCTCTTATCACAACAAGGGTTATAAGGATATGGTTTGATTTTCCTAATTCTCCTACTTTAGGTTGAGGAACAAATTCACTTAAGACTATGACTGAACCCTATAGTAAATACCTTTAGTCATCACCTCAACTTGTTGGGTTTAATGTTACATGTATATCTATCATTGGATGAAACTAGGATTGTTGAATGATTAAATTTGCAACAAACTACCTCTTGATCGAAAAGTATTTTGACCAAGGGGCATCTCAATCGAACTATAAATGGACTAAAAATATGTGTCATGTTTTTTTTCATTTGTTGATATATTAATGCTTACATTTTCTATAAAATTAATTTGTATCCAGATTATTTTTTAAGTAAATTATGAAACCTTAGTATATCATTGTCAAAATTATAGGAATCCAAAATATGAATGTTTCTTGGTTACCTATATATAAAAATCAAAGAGTCTACTTTGATACTAAAGCCTTTGTATTTGGGAGATCAGGTCGTTCATGGTGGTTGTTTGAAACACATGACCCGAGCTAACAATGATTTCATAAAACTTGCAAAGAAAACAAGTGGATCTATTACTTTTGGAGACAACAAAAATGAACTATTTTTGGGTTTGGTAATGTTGGCTATAAATCATTAATTAAAAATGTAAGACTAGTTGATGATTTAATTTATAACTTAATTAGTGTGACCCAACTTTGTGACAATGGATGTGATGTTCTTTTCAATAAAGTTTGATGCAAGTTACTTAATGAAAAATCTAGTAATGTCATTTTGAAGGAAATAGAATTAGAAATTTATATGTTCTTAGCCCTACCTCAATTGCTCATATCCAATTAAAAGGTCAAATTTCTAATGATGGTCAATCTTTGTAGCATAGAAAGTTAGGACATGATAGTATTCATGTGATTAAAGAATTAATGAAACTACTTAGTCAAAGGTTTGTCTAACATTTCGTTTGATAAAACAAAATTATGGTAGATGTACTATAGGAAAAGAAACATAAGCTTCTTTCAAATCTAAATTTATGCTTGAAACATATCATATGCTTGAACTTGTTCAGAAGGATTTATTTGGTCCCATGCAGACTCGATCTGTTAATGTAACAAATATTGTTTTATAATTTTTGATGACTATAGTAAATATGCATGGGTACATTCCTTGGTAGGGAAGGATGATACTATTAAAGTATATGTAAAACCTTTTACTAGATTGTAAATAGAATTTCAAATCAAAATTGTACTATTAGGAGTGACCATGTTGGTGGATTTGAAAATAATGAGATTTGAGGAACCTTATTCTTCAAACATATGTGATAATAATTTATGTTCACTACAAACTCGACAATGATATATAGTTATTGAAAGAAAGGATATATTTTTATGAGAAATGGACAGAACAATATTCTTAGAACATAATATGCCCAAGATTTTTGGATGAGGTTGTAAACACTTCTTGTTATGTGAAAATTATGTTTTCATACATCCTCACCTCGAAAAGACTCCCTATGAGCATCTTTTATCTAAAATGTGCACTGATTATTTTTCTCACTTTGGAACACATTGTTATATCCTTAACATTAATTATTGTAGAGAAATTTGAATATAAGTCACAAAAGGATTTCTCCCTAGGTTACTCACTCACAAGTAAATTTTATTTAATTTATAATCTTGTCATTAATAAAGTTATTGAATCAAGTCATATGAAATTTCTTGAAATTTTAAACAAGAACAATTTAGATTATGATATTCCTCCTATCAAATATGACTTTGTTATCAAAGAAAAGGATGATAAAGTTTTCTAAAATGACCTTTCTATAATTAAGAAACATATTCTCCCATATCCTGACTTAAATACTTAGGGTGCCCTTAGCACTAGTCACCTATAAGAACATTATATTATTTCAAATGAATGTAAACTACTTTTCTCGATGGAATTATTGAGGAGAAAGTATATGTTGTTCAACCCCTGGGATTTTAGGACATAAAACATCTTGATCATGTTTATAAATTCAAAAAGGCTTCGTATGGGTTAAACAAAGCTCTTAGAAATTGATATGATCATCTCAAAATCTTTCTTTTTCAACAACACTTCTTTATTGGTGAATTTGATTCTATTTTTTGATTAATAAATTTGGTTCCAACTTTTCCATTGTATAAATCTATGTATATGACATTATGTTTAAGAACCATTGTGTTTTTTATTTAGTGATATCATGCAAAAAGAATTTGAGATGAGTGTTATGGGTGAATTGACATTTTTCTTTGTTTTTCAAATAAAGCAAACTCCTCCTAAGATTTTAATAAATCAAGAAGAACATACTAAGGAGTTTGTAAAATGTTTTAACATGGAAAACTAAAAATATACTTCTACTCCTATGGCCACCTTAACCAAGACTGATAAGACGAGGATGGCGAACAAATTGACAATTCTTTAAATAGGGCTATGATCAATAGCTTTTTGTACTAAGTTGCTTTTCATCATGAATATTTTGTTTTTTGTTGGTCTATGTGCTCATTTTCAATCCAATTGTACAAATTCTCATTTAATCATCATTAAAAGAATGTTACTCTATTTGAGACCTACCAATAATCATGGGATTTGGTATCCAAAGGAAAAAGAACTTCAATCTACAAGCTTGTATTGATGTTGATTATGTTGGTTTACACCTTGATCAAAAAAGTATTAGTGATTCTTGTTTGTTAATCACAGGTTCATTAGTCTCTTGGTTTAGTAAGAAACAAAACACTATTGGTTTTATCTACAACTAAAGTGAGTATATTGCAACTAGTAGTTGTAGCACAGTTGTTCTTTGGCTGAAACAAGTCTTTATGGTATTATCCTTATAGACTCCCATCTTTTGCCATAAAACTAGAGCCATAAATCTAGCTCAAGCATATTTTTCATACTCATGCTAAATACAATAAAATTTTACATCATTTTCTTATAGATCATATTGCAAGTAAGATATTTGTTGGACATCATGTAGACATAGAAAATTCATTAACTTATATCTTAACAAAGCCTATTTTTTAGAATCATTTAAGGTTACTTAGGATAAATTGGATATTGTTCCACTTGAATATGTTTATTTGATCAATTTTCAAATTTCTTAAGTAATTTTGTTTAGACCAACCTCTTAATTCTCACCCAAATTCTATATATTAGACAAATTTCAGGACTTTTTTTGCATACTAGAGTAAAATTTTAAGAAATCCATGTATTTTGACCCAACTTACTCAATTCTCCTGCATTTGGGGCAAAATATATTCTAAAAATGTCGTTAGTGAGTATTAATTCCTTCAGTTGAAATAATATTTCATTTCTTGTCATTGACATATCATAATTGTTCAAATTGTGTTACAAACTTGTTTTTGATCTAATTGTATTTGGCCAACTCATCCATATACATTGGAACTCGTGCTCAATTTGAATTTTTATTTAGGCATAGGACTTTGGCTCTAAGTGACTCATCTAAGACATTCTATCCACAAACTCACATATTATCTTTATCCCCTCCATTTGGGTGATTTCTTTGCAATTTTTGCCCTCATCAAACTATTTTCTCATTATACACACCTCAATGTTCTTTATCCACCATATTTCTCATGGGTACACCTTCCCATGGCACTAGCAATAAGAGGGGCTCTAGAAAATCTTCTAAAGTTGGTCTTCTTCTTAAGGATTTTTGTCAAGTTTATGTCAGAAGCTTCCAAGACTCTATTCATTTGGGTCTTATAAGGTGATGTTTGATGGTTTTTAATTTCCAAGAGATCAAATACTCTTTGAGAGTTTTATCTATGAAGCATGCACCATTATCTTAGACAATCTCATGGGGTGTCCATACCAGCTTATGGTGGTATTTTGAGGGATATGATCACTTGTTGAGCCAAAGCATAGGTGATAGAAATGGCTTCCACCCATTTGTTAAAGTAGTTTATAGAAACTAAGATAAAGAAAATCTTGTTTGAATCTTTAGGATTGATCTTTCCAGCTAGGTTGATTCCCCAAGTAGAGAAAGGCCAATGTCCACATTGTATATATAGTTAGCAGGTGTGTGAATGTAGTCACCATGGATTTGGTAGGCTCGACATTTAAGAACATATCAACATCAATATGTTTCATGTTCCAGTAATATCCTAAGAGTTGTATCTTTTTTCTAGAATGACTCCACTCATGTGCATGCCAAAAATTCCTCCATGAACTTCCTTCATGAGGGTTTTGTTTCCACCTTATCAGCAAATCTGAGGAGAGTCCGGTTGTTGACACAAATGTCCTGGCCCTACGATGCACTATATGGCTTTCGTTTGAGCATTTGTTGTTCTCTTCTATAGAGGCCTTTAAGAATGATTTGGCTTTCTAGGTATGCTTTGATGTCATGAAAACAATATTTCTCTTCACAGTTGACCCTATGTCAATGACCATACAGTAAGCAGGTTGAGAAATCATATGTTCTTCAAAAGACAAGCTCTGGTCCCCTCATGCGTCAATCCACGAACTAAGGGTAGCTAGGGAATCAGTGAAGGCAATGTTCTACCTTCTTATGAAATTAAAGGAAATATGCTTGAAATCATGAGTGAGAGAGCATAGATATTTTTGGTAAGGTATTAGATTTTGATAACAATTCTTTCTATTGTTTTGTACTTGAGAGATCATGAGGAGAGAGTCAACATACACTTAAATATGATGTGCCCCTTATTGTTTGGTGAGATGAAGTCCTAGGATGCATGCTTCATATTCGACAATGTTGTTTGTGGTGTTGAATACTAGTCATCTTGATCATGTAGTTTTTTTTTCTAGTAGGGGTTTTGAATTATTACTCCTATCCAAATCTGATGTGATTGAAAACTCTATAAAGAAAATTGTCCATAAGTTTGAGTTTGGAGGGATCAATTTAACAACCTCACTTTTTAGTGTCCCCCAATAAAGGAAGGACCTTAACCTTGAGAGCCATTACCTAAATTGCCAAGATTTAGATTTAGAAAACAACAAATAATAGCAAATAATTTACATTTTTTTCATAAATATGTTTACAAGATGTATAATGATGCTCATCTAAGTAGTTATATAAATTTACAACATGGGAACTAATACATGTGAGAAGAAGCATCGAAGTAACCCACCTTTACTTAGCTTTATTGTCTTCGATTGGATTCACCATGTATTGAGATCTTCATACACTACAGTTACCTAAAATGCCAACAATCCAAAATGCAATCAACACATTTCTATATTGTGTATGTGGTGCAACCAAAATGTGTGCAACTAAGATAACAACACATAATGCATCAAATACTTGCATATAAGAACTAGAATTTCCTTTACATATTCCAATTCACACTTGGTCAACCATATTAGGTGTAATCACTGTCCCACCTTGGGCTCATGTGTATGACCCCTAGATTAGTGTAAACCAGGGTTTAGAATATTCTAGTTCATTATATTATACTCATATTGGCACTATAGTTGAACAAGAAGTAAATAAACATCCAACAATTGATTTCATCAATCTTCAAGAAATCCTCAATAAATATCAGAAGTCGATAATGGGAGTATTCATAGAATAACCATGTACCTCATTTCCATATAGAAACCATGCAACATGTACTTCAAGCATATATCCAAACATCCAAGTGTTCAGCATAATCAACCAACATATCTACATGTATGTATATCCTAAAGTGTCACAATAAACATTCACAACATACTAAACATACATCCTAAACTAGGGTTCATGGTCATCTCATGTTTAGATAAGGAATAATGGTACAAACCCTAATTCCATCACACCATGATTCATTAGAGTTATAAACCTTAATTAGTCATTAGGCGAAACCCTAACTATCATATCTATCTCTCACCCAAAATGTATATATTAAACATATTTCATGACTTTTTTTGCATACCGAAGTAAAATTTTAAGAAATCCATGTATTTTGACCCAACTTACTCAATTCTCCTCCATTTGGGTCAACATATATTCTAAATTTTTTGTTAGTGAGTATTATTTCCTTTTAGACCGTGCTTAACTCAATTGAACTTATATTTCATTTCTTGTCATTGGCATATCATAATCGTTCAAATTGTGTTTCAAACTTATTTTTGAGTTGAATTTTATGTGGCCAACTCATCCATAGCCATTGGAACCCTTGATCAATTTGAATTTTGATTGAGGCATATGATGTTGTCTATAAAAGTGACTCACCTAAGTCATTCTATCCACAAACTCACATGTTATCTTCCTCCCCTCCATTTGGGTGATTTATTTTCACTTTTTCCCTCCTCAAACTATTTGCTTAATCTACACACCTCAATCATCTTTATCCACCATGTTTCTCATAAGTACACCTTCACATGGTACTAGCAAGAAGAGGGGACCTAGAAACTCTTCTAAATTTAATAGTCTTTTTGAGGATTTTTGTCAGGTTTTTGTTGGAAGCTTCCATGACTCTGTTCATTTGGGTCTGATAAGGTGATGTTTGATGGATTTATTTCCAAGAGCTCAGTTACTCTTTGATATATTTGGATATGAAGCATGTACCATTATCTGAGACAATCTCATGGGGTATCCATATACTGACTTATGGTGGTATTTTGAGGGATTTGATCACTTGTTGATCCAAAGAATAGGTGATAGAAATGGCTTCCACACATTTGGTAAAGTATTTTATAGCAACTAAAATAAAGAAATTCTTGTTTGAAGCTTTAGGATTGATCTTTCCATCTAGGTTGATTCCCCAAGTAGAAAAAGGCCAAGGCATGGCCATGTTGTATAGATTGTTAGTATGTGCTTGAAAGTATTAACCATGGATTTGGTAGGCTCGAAATTTGAGAACATATCAACATCAATATGTTTCATGTTCCAGTAATATCCTAAGAGTTGTATCTTTTTCCTAGCATGACTCTACTCATGTCCATGCTAAAAAATCCTCCATGAACTTCCTTCATGAGGGTTTTGTTTCCACCTTATCGACAAATTTGAGGAGAATTTGGTTGTTGATACCAATGTCCTAGCCCTAGGACGCAATATCTGGCTTTCGTTTGAGCATTTCTTATTTTCTTCAGTGGAGGCCTTTAGGAACGGATTGGCCTTCTAAGTATACATTGATGTCATTAAACCAAGATTTCTCTTTGCATTACCACATTTTTGATGACCACACAGTAAGCAGGTTGAGAAATCATATGTTCTTCAAAATAGAAGCTTTAGTCCCCTCAGGCATCAATCCATGAAGTGGGGGTAGCTAGGGAATCATTAAAGGTGTTGTGTTCCCTTCTTATGAATAAGGAAATATGCTAAAAATCATGAGTACGAGAGCATAGATCTTCTTGATAATGGACTAGATTCTAATAACAATTATGTCTACTATTTTGAACTTGAGAGATCATGAGGAGGGAGTCAACATACACTTAAATATAATGTGCCCCTTATTGTTTGGCGAGCTGGATTCCTAGGATGCATGCTTCATATTTGACAATTTTGTTTGTGGTGTCAAACCCTAGTCATATTGATCGTGTAGTTTTTTTCTAGTGGGAGTCTTGAATTATTACTCCTATCTAAATCCCTTGCAATTGAAAACTCTATAAAGAAAATTGTCCATAATTCTGAGTTTGGAGGGATCAGATTATTGACCTCACTTTTTCGTGTGCCGCAATTAAGGAAGGACCTTAAACTCAAGAGCCATTAGCTAAATTACCAAGATCTAGATTTAGCAAACAATAAATAATAGCAAATGATTTTCATTATTTCACAAATATTGTTTACTAGATGTATCATGATTCTCCTCTAAGTAGTTACATAAATTTACAACATGGGAACTATTACATATGAGAAGAAGCATCTGAGTAATCCTCCTTTACTTATCTTTAATGTCTTTGACCTAATTCACCATGTCTTGAGATCTTCATATGCCGCAATTACCTAAAATGCCAAAAATCCAAAATGCAGTCAAAATATTTCGATATTGTGTATGTGGTGCAACCAAAATGTCTGCAACTAAGATAACAACACATAATACATCAAATACTTGCATATAAGAACTGGAATTTCCTTTACATAATCCAACCCGCACTTGGTATACCATCTTAGGTGTAATCATTGTCCCACCTTGGGCTCATGTGTCTTACCCCTTGATCAGTGTAACCCAGGGTTCCAAATATTCTAGTTGATTATGTGATACTCATATTGTCATTATAGTTAAACAAGAAGTAAATAAACATCCAACAATTGATCTCATCCATCTTCAAGAAATCCTCAGCAAACATTGGCAGTCAATAATATGAGTATTCATAGAATAAACATGTACCTCATTTCCATGAAAAAACCATGTAACATGTACTCTAAGCATATATCCAAACGTCCAAGTGTTCAACATAATCAACCAATATTATCTACATGTATGTAAATCCTAAAGTGTCACCATAAAAATCTACAACATACTAAAAATATGTTTGAAGCTAGGGTTTAGGGTCATATTGTGTTTGGATAAGGAATAAGGGAACCCTAATTCCATTGCACCACGATTAATTAGAGAAATAAACCTTAATTAGTCATTAGGTGAAACCCTAATTTTCTTATACATTGTATCCTTTCATTATGAACAGCTAGATAAGATTATATGCTTTAATATCATAGCAAGTTATAGTCTTTAGTTTTAAAACCATAATCCATTCTATGTATGATTATTGATCTAGAAACCCTAATTATCCATCATCATTTCCATCATCATCTTGGATTATCATTATATTCAAAAATATCATATTATAACATGAATCAAATGTAGTAAACGTATTCAACATTGTAATCATCAACTCTAGGCTTTCCATGTATTGACCACTTCTTATTCATGAATTCAATATACTTTTGAACTACAATGATAATCATGCCTCTATTATATTTTATTTGGATTCCACTTGTTTTCTTGATCAATTTGCATATATGGTTTGTCTTAATATGATCATCCTATCAATTTCTACAATAATAGCAAGATTAATCCATTTTGACCACTCAAAACATGTCATGCCTATGATATTATTATCCATAAAGTGAGTGGGGTCGGGCCCCAGTCGATGGACCAAAATGACATCGACTGAGTGCTTCCAGCATGGCTGGTTTGTGATAATTGAATAAAAGAGCCCCTGCCCATGTGTGGTTAATTAATTATCACCCACGCCAAGGCCATGTTCATCCATTCGACCTTAGGATTGCTTCATCTCCAAAGAAGTTGTCACCCACCATAGTAGGGTCAACATGCTAGTTGACTCTGTCTCTCTGGCTTTAGGATACCTAGGTAAGGATTTCGTCACCTCTGCAAGGCTACACTGAGTTCAGTAAGCCACAAAGTGTGTGTTGTGGTGGTTTGAAGTCTAGGGTCAAGGTTTTAAGGTGAGGTTCCATTATGGTGTAGGAAGAAGTGGCAAAGATAGACAGAATATGTGTTTCCTAATAGATGGGATCCATCAAGGATGTTTATTGGGTGTCGTTAGAGCTTTCCTGCATCTCGGTGAGGCATGAGGGGGACTTTAGAATTAAGCTCCTAGTCATGAGCTTCATGCCATCTAGGTCGAGCAATGAGGAAAATTGTCAGTATTCTTCGGGTTCCTTTGACCCTTGAGAACTACTCGTAGACTCCTTTGAGTGATCCATGCCAACTGAATTAGCTGGAGCTACCCCCAGTTGGTCTAGGGACCTCAGAATTGTTGAGGAGGAAGATGAAGGTGGGTGTAGAGATTTAGGGGTTTTGGTCAACAATTGAGAGGGTAGAAAGGATCTTAGGGTCATGTTTGTGCTTTCCTATGCCTTTATAGGCATTTGGGGCAAGGGTATAAGATTTTGTCTTTGCCCTAGAGTCATGGCTGAATGGGGATTTGGGTACTTTCCAAAACTAGCGAAGTAATGGTTGTGTTATGGCTCATTAGTTTCCTTTCTCTCTCCCAATTCCTTTCCTACCTGGAGATGGAGAATAGATGGAGGAAAGTGTAAGAGAAGATAGCATGGTTTATTATTCTGGTTTCCTCCATCTCCTAGTAGGAAATGATAGTTGAGCCATCGATCTCAGATCACACGGTCATGCTCCACATGACATATTAAAGTAATGCAGGTTGCTCAATGCCAAAGTCAGATCTTTTATTTGATTTTCCAATTATAGCAACCATGCAATTATTGCAAGTAGGCCCCTTTCCCTTCATGATTTTCCATAGGCTACTTGGAGCATCCTACGGTTATGAAATTTGGAGATGCACACACTAATAAATTTTCCAACTTATATATAATTTTGGGCTTTATTGGGATAACTATCAAATATAAAATTTTCTCTTTAATTATTTATTTAAATTAGTTTCCCACATCACATGGAGATTCCTTTTTATCTCAAACTCTAGAATTATCTTTGTTTCATCATTATACTCAACTACTCCAAAATTCAGACTAAGATAATCATTTGATGTCCCAAAATTTGTGTTACAAGTCAGGATTAGATAATTACTCCAATAATTACCTAAATTACAAATTATTTTTGAATAATTTGGAAACTTTCTTATTATTCCATATTTCAATTATCTAAAAAGTCATGAAGCAAATATCCTTCATTTAACCACAAATTCTTTATATTTCTTAAACTTGTGTCGTAGGGACCTATTTACAAAGCAAATAGGGCCTCACTTGGGCCATGGGTTGAACCCATGCCAAAAAGTGGACAACTTTATTATTCTATCAATTAAAATTAGGGAATTTTCTTATTAAATAAAGTTGTATATTCATAGAATTCAAATTTACCAAAATTTGAGGATCTTTCATTCACCCCTCCTTGAAAGGAATTTTGTCCCCAAAATTCACACCTTGTAAGGTTAAGGTGAATGATAACTCAACATAGATTCAAACCTTAGGGTTAGTTTCTTGCATATCTTTATCTAGATGATGTTTAACAACTATTATCGACATGCAACTTTCTCACATTACTAATGTTGGTACTCAGAATTCAATCTAGTGTATCCCACATCCTCATCCATTACATAATATTATCACTTAGTGATTTCAATTTCACTTGGTGATTACCTTTTTACTTAAGTTTCCAAATATTATATGTTTAGCTTCATATAAGGGTGAGGTAACACCTTAAAACCCTACACTACACCATTGGATTTCAACTTAGGTATTCATATTCATATGTCAATTTTTTAAGCATAACGTGTGTCTACCCAATCCATCACAGTCATACCAAGAGAAAATAAGCCTTTGGGTGCATCCCAAATGGAAAATTCATCTCATTTCAAGAGTAGAGATGGTGCATCCACACATTATCTTCTAATTCAAAATTTTGGTTGAATCATCCTTAATAATGATTCAAACCATGAATAATTTTTAATTTTACAACATTCTTATATTTCATGAACTCAAGGGTAGTTCCTTTCTCACTCTTAAGTTTGTTTACAACTCCCTTTAAGATTTTATTCAAAGATCATGACTCCTTATGCTCTTTATATTTACTTCTCATGTCTCATTAGCCTTAGTCATTCCCTTAAGGTCTCTATGGGTACAAGTACCTTTGGAGTGATCTCCTTTTGACCTCATGGGATTTATGCACTTATGGAGTGCCTCTCACATTTACCCCTTGGGCCCCATGAACTCATGAAGGTGGCCAATTTCCTGACTCCATGGGCCTCGAGCAAACATGGATGGCCATCTCCTGACCCCGTGGTGTTATTCACTTAGGGTGTGATCACCTCCTGACCTCATAGGTTTAATGTACCTTTAATCATCCATACTTGGTCTTAGGGTTGACTTAGCACTCTACCCTGCCTAGGGTTTATTAAGATTTTATGGATTTATTACACATTTTCCTTGAGGTGTTTCTTACAATTTTTAGCACATTATTTTCTTATGTAATTCTTTATCCAAGATTTCATCAATCTCTTAGGGTGTACAATGTTTATTTATGCCCCTTCATTGGGCTCAAGGAGAGCTTCCCTCTTGGGCTTGGTCTTCTCAATGACCTTCCCTCCTAGGCTTGGTCTTCCTAAAGACCTTCCCTCCTAGGCTTGGTCTTCATGGTGAGCTTCCCTCCTTGGGTTTGGCCTTCATATTGACCTTCCCTCCTTGGGCTTGGTCTTCATAGTGGCCTTCCCTCCTTGGTCTTGTTATGACATTCCCTCTTGGGCTTGGTATTCATAGTGTCCTCCCTCTTGGGCTTGGACTTTCAAATGTTGGCCACCTCCTCAATGACATTTTCTTAGGTTTTTGGGATTATTACCTTTCTTCATCAATCCCTAAGAGATGGCATAATTGGGTTCAAATATTTATACTCATTTTATGTGCTTTCATGCTATGTATACCTAACCCTTAAACATTAGACAAATTTTGAGGTTACCTCAATTCTTGAATGGATTGGTTAACTCACCCTTCAAGAGAAGGTCCTAACTTAGGGTTCCTTAATGACTTATGGGAGGAGGTTAGGCTTTCTAACCATAACCTGACCTCAGGGGTTTAGGGTTTTCCCTCCCCCATAGGTCCTCTTCCCACTCTTGGGTTGACCAAGCCCAGGTTGGGACACCAACCCTAAAAGTTGAATTCAGATTTTCATATATTAATTTTTATGTAACCATCGATTGGCTATGATTCATATGTATATTCAAAACTCTTCACATGGCATGCATAAATTACTACATTCATGGGTATCCAACTTATTTGTATTTCCTCTTTCCTCTTTCCTCTTTCCTCTTTCCCCATTACGGTTCATATCGGTAGGGTCGTTATTTTATCCACACTACTCCCATTTCCTAGTATTAGTGTTTTTTGTTAGGGTAGGGACTACACCCTAAATCTTAGGGTTTCATCATTCCCTTGACCCACTAAGGGTTTTTCTAAACCAACCTATCTCCATCTAGGGTTTACCCTTACAAGGAAAAACTCAAAAAACATTTTTCTTTACTTTATCATTATTTTCACATTACATGTAAATTATTTGGTAGAGGATGCCTTAATCCTACTTCTTCTCAAAAACCCAAACTTGAGATGAGGAGGGAAGTTCCTTTTAGGGTTTATTAAGAAAGGAGATGAGAAGTGGATGAAGTTCGAGATGAGAAACTTACATGAACCATAATTTCATGCAAAATGTGTCGCAACCTATGGAAAACATTTTGCAACCTATGTAGCTCTAGCAGTAGCTCCAACTTGTGTGCCACCTTTCCAACACGATCTAAGATAGGGTATGGTCCCATAAACCTAGGAGACAACTTACCCTTCTTCCCAAATCCCAACAAACCTTTCCAAGGAGAAACCTTGAGATACACTCTGTCTCACACTTGGAACTCTAATGATCTATGACGGTTATCTATCTAGGGAAATATAGCATCAGATAGGCAGTGGAAATAAAAAATTTACTAACATATTTCCCATTAACCAGCGGATCACGTCAATAAATATGTAATGGAAAGCATGGTTTCACAAAGATATACATAGTCTTAGAGCAAGTCCAGTGACAATCCTAGTCGATGTAGATACACACTCTATCTTGGATGGTGTCTGTGCAGCTCCTAGTTGTATTGGGACTCGTCTGACTGCTCCTTTAGGGACTGTATTGGGACTCATCTGACTACTCCTCCAGGGACAACAAACTCGAATGTTGTTGTTTGCATCAACTCCTCTCGTCACGGACTACCAGTTGATGTCATCCTCCTTAGCGATGGGTAAAGGCCACCTCACCTCTAGAGAAGTCCACACATACCAACTAGAAGTCTTGTCGGCCTACTAGAATAGATAGGAAGGAGTTTTCCCTCCCATTGGTGTACTAGTCACCAACCAACTCTTCCACAACAATGATCCTTAGTTGTTTGTCTTTCGTAACTATCCCTCCCTAGTCAGTTAGGACTTGCTTGGGCTCTCTCAATTACCATAATCAGAGAGGACAACAATTGTTAGAGCAACTGATTCTAAATTATCTATGTTGTGTTCTGGGAAGCCCCCAGTACCCCTCTATTTATAGTAGAGGTCAGGGTTAGGGTTCCCAGTCTGTACGAGAGTGGAAAGGACCGCAAGATCTCAAATTTTCACAATAATTCTAGAAACTTCACAAACTGTGATAGCCAAAATAGCCTCTTGGCATGCGATATGGTCGTCTCGCACTATGAGATGGTCGTTTTGCAGTTTCCCAATTTTGTACATACGTCGGCAATTCAAATCCAATTAGTACACATCATGACGCCAACACCAATCCTTGGTGCAATTGAATTGCATCCCCGAGATGACCATTTAGTGCTTGTGAGATGGGAGTCTTGCACCACTTGAGATGGGTGTCTCATAGGCTGGGTCAGACTGAATTTCAGCCAATACACAATACAATCTGCATGACACTCCAAACGAAAGTATCAACACTTGAACTGATTGTTTGGCAGTCCAGTCAGCTGATTAGTTGTGTGAATTGAATACCTAAACACTTTAGTAATCAATACAATCATCATTCAACATCAAACTCCTCTTCTAGATGAGTTCCTATGTGTGTGACCCTATAGGTCCCATATTACGTTGGTAGTGAACGTCCATAACAACTTATGACATCACAAGTAATGAGTGATGCCTAGTCACACATCATTGCTACCCAAGTAAATGGAAAGTTGGAGAACAACTTCAACCTATAATATGTGTATGGTGTTATATTGTTTGTATAGTTCCTTTGTCACCGATATCCAGATTGAACTAGAGGCATGGAGTAGTCATCCTCATTATTATTCAATCTTGTTTCTTGAACCAGAGAAGACTGTCTGAGATATATGTAAGCTCAATATCACATATTGACTCACATGTGTGTGGCCACACATTTCTCAGTCTCACTAATCAAGAGGCCTTGGATATCATACTCCCTTAGGAGGGACAAATCCCATCCCTATAACTCATAATTAGTCCTCATGTGTCACACTCACCCAATCATCACCTTTATAACAACCCATGTTTCATGATTGCATTTGATGAGGTCAAAGCATACCAAATGACATGTGATGAGTGTAGTGATTTCAGGTCTAAGAACTACAAATACCACCATCACTACAAGACATGATTCTGACTTACCTATTTAAGGTTTTCATGTATCACTCTTCTGGTGGGTCTGCCTGATAAACTATTCTCTAGCATGTATCTATGTGGTTGGTTTGATATCGCCATATCATGACTAATGAGATTCTGTCATCAACCAACTCACACTCTGATCTTATGTATTATTTTTGTTTATTTACCTTTCACAATAACAACTGATCAAGGACATAACATGAATGCATATACTCTTAGCATATGAATGATCTCATTGTTCAGGCCCTCAACCTGAAGACATACATCATTGAGTAATATCATTCTCTAGACATTTTTATGTTATTTTATTATCTCATAACCAAACAAATAGAATAAATTGGAAGCTTGCCTTTACTAGTAATCAAATAATTTGCCTTTATGCCATTACAATCATCATATGATTGGCTCTCTGGGCATACATACCAATAGAATGCCACTTGGACTTAGAGCCAATCACCCACAAATTGTATTATGAGTGACCTACATGACCATCATGCTTCTACTACAAAAGTGATTTAGTAGCGAGTTTAGAAACATTTGTTTCAAGTATCTTCGTTGTATGACTACTTGTATGATATGGAAGTGCTATAGTATGATATTTGAGATTCCCAATCTAACTAGTAGCTCCATTTTTGTCATCAATATTTCTATTGTGTCATCAATAGTTGGAACCTCACACAAGTTCACCTATATAAACTTCTTGATTCATACAATATCCTCTATTGTTCTCATAACACAGAGATACTCAACTTCTTTTGTAGATTTGAACAACTTCCATTAGCTCATAACCCTTTCTAGCTTACAATTCTCATTTAACATCAAACACTAATTTAGATTGGGATCCTTTATTTGTTAGTTTGGAAGCTTGCATCGGTGTAACCCTTTGCACCCAACTCTTCCTTGTTACCATAACGATGGAATGGATCCTTTTAGTGCTTCACAAGCACTTAAGGATGTTCTTAGTGGTAGTCCAGTGAATCTCACTAGTATCTAACATATACCCTCTCATCATGTCCAATACATATGATATTTCTAGATAGGTATATTTTCTCACCATGTCCAATACATATGAGATGACTGGATATCCTCTCATCATGTCCAATACATACAAGATAACAAGATAAGCACATAACATTACATTAATAGATCCAATTGTAAAAGCATATGACATCTATCCATATGTTCCTATTCTTCACAAGAACTGGAACACTAGGCTCCTAAGAGACTAACTCCATGGAACATGGACACATTATCTCTCATTGAGTCTTGCATGTTGAACCCTTTAGAAGCTTGCATGCGATCTTTCTCAGGTTGAGAAGCTTTCCAGATTTATCTCTATAGATCACAATTCCTATTACATAGGATGCTTCACCTAAACCCTTCATATAGAAGGTACTTTCCTTGCCAGGTTTTAACATTTGTAGGATAAGGATGTTATTCCCCATCATCATGTGTAATATAAGTACACTCCCACTAAATCTTTTGTAATCACAAATTTAATCTTCATTTTGACTTAAGTCAAACTCTTTGACTGTCTTGTCAAAATAGAAGATTCTAGCTCTAAGATGCTTGCTTCAATCTACAGATTGACCTTTGTATCTTATAAACTTTATTTGCATTCTTGGATTTATAAAATTTTTAGGTTGTGTCACATACACATCATTTTAATTATTCCAGTTAAGGAATGAGGTTTTAACATCCATATTCCAGATCTCATTAGTCTTAACAAGCTGCAACAACAAGCATGATCTAGATGGATTTAACCATGGTAACTGGTGAGAGACTTAATCATGTTCAACACCTTGAACTAGTTTGAAACTCTTTGTAACTAGTTTACCCTTCCATGTTGGTTTTCTTACAAAGGACCAAATGCACAGTATGAGTTTTACCCTTTTTAGGTGGATCCATCAAGGCCATACCTTGTTGGTTTACATGGAGTCCATCTTTGATCTTATGGTCTTGAGCCATTTTTTAGATTCTTGTCCCTCGGTAGCTTCTAGGTAGATAGCTGAATCATCATATATGATCAACCCTCTGCCTTCTTAAAGATATCATTATCGATGATCTTTTACAGTGAAACATAATGTTTTTTTCATATAAGACATATGATATTTTCATTAATGGAAAGTACATATAGTAATTCACTAATTCTATTATTTTCCCATGAATGACAGCTTCCAACTATAGAGGCAACAACCCTTGCTCCCCATAGTTCTAGCTTACTTCTTCTCAGGTCCTAAAGTAGAGATCTCTATCTCAATCTTCTTCATGAGATCCTCTATAAAGAGGATTGTTCTTTCCAATGTCCAGACATGTGACAATGGTGTAACTTTTTCCCTTAATCCATTAAGTGAAAAGTAAAGATTCATTTTCATTCACCCTATTCCAAAATTGAGTGCAGAAGACATGGACTTTAGCTTAGCCACAGAACACTTCTTGGCCTTGCCTTTGCCCTATGACTCACTTCCATTGATCACCTTCACGAATTTGTCCTTCTTCTTCCTTGCTTTGGCATCAACATGCCAAGCATTTGATAAATTGAATATATGATTCATGCATAATTTTGTAGAATCATATCCATGGTCAACTCTTGACCTAAGAGAAATCCCAGTCACTTCATATGCTCAATCTTATTGAGTACATGGGGCTCTACTGGATCTCCATCTATCAATTTGCACTCAAACAACACTTTGGAGACATTATACCTTGTTGGTTTACATGATTCTTAAGATGTGTTACCATCTAGAGAATGTACATGTTATCATGTTGTTCATGCAACTCATAGTTCATACAACATAGCATAAGGTGCTCAATGTCTATGTCTTCTTTGGCATGCTTCAAGTAAGCATGCATTTTAACCTTAGGCGCATTTGGAGTGGGTTCCTCTAGCTCTGGTCTTTTAAGGACATAGATCTTTCTCACATGATTGAAAACATTTCTCAATGTCCTAAATAAAATGTGGAAATTTATCCCATTTTATCCTTTTAAGGACTGATGGCAATTTGAAAGTGTTTGTGTTTGACATTTGTTTCTACAAAGAAATATTGCAACTTTCAAAATGCTTTTATTTGTTTGATTTGATAAGTTAACGATATTAATTAGGCCTTTAATTAATTATTACTCTCACTATTTTATTCAAATTGACAGCCCTCAATATCATTTCAAAATATTGCAATGTACAATATTCTAGTGGGCTAAGGTCCATATTTCATCAGATCGTGACTCCGCTTTGGTTGATCATCCACAACCTAATTATTTAGGTAGGTCAAACTTGCTAATTGCATATGTATGTAACTCTTGGATAGATGATATGCACAACTCTTTTCCATAATTATCTTTATGCCTCTGGTGCCTGGTCTAACCATGTTATCACCAGTTAAGTCCGACCCAAAAGACAACACAATAAGATATGTACCCTGCTTTAGCAGATCTACATACCTACCATCAGACTTCCATGTTATAGATGGTGCACCATGCTCTAGCGTAAACTATGCTTGGTCGATCAATCTTTTCATGTGTTCTACTTATAGAAGGCATCTCAATCTTGATATAATAATTGAGGGAGTTTGTATAATACATATACATTAACCAATCATCACATATATAGCACATATATTAGACATGCTATAACCCACAATGAAAACATGCAATAAATGAAAGTGATGGTTATGCCCAGCCTAATGTAATTCACTAGAGCCAAAAGGGATTACCACAACCTAGGTCCACATCACATGCAGAAATCTATTGTTGATGAATATATGTGCTTGCCAATCTGGGTTGACTAGTTCAACCTTTGAATCGGTCAGCTCGCCTCCTGGACGATTGGTTGGTCACCTCCAGCCAGTCATTTGGCTCCTCCAAATGACCAGTTGGTCTTCATGTACTCGATCGTTTGACTCCTCCAAATAGTCATCTCCTCTGGTCCTTTGGGCTCCTAGTCAACTCACCAGTCAATTGTCTCAGCCTCGCCAGACAGTCGTCTTGGTCCCACCAGCCGGTCGACTGGCATCTTTCTTCTTTGTCAAAATAAGAAAGTAAACTATCCCACTTTTACATAATAGTTGAGAAACATCAAGTTACATCGAGGGGAGAAAAGGTAGAAGAAATAATAATTTTACATTGGGAAGATAAGATAGAGGCTCACTTTGCAGATCGAGATAAACATGATTAACCAACCACACAACCATGCACATATAATAGGGGTTATTACCCATAACCATGATACACATCTACCATCAAAACTCTCTTTTATGACGACTCATGTATATTTCATATATATCATATATATATATATATATATACACACATATATATATATGTTTGGGGTCTTATGTGGTGATTGGTTAGACATGCACATCAACCAGTTTAAATATTCGAATTGCATGCAATAAATAAACTCAGTAAAACCAAAAATCCAATCATATTGATTATCCCAAAGCATAATTAATTGAGCTGAATCTGATACTATTGTAGGAAAATATGACATCAGATGGGAAGCTAAAATAAAAAAAATACTAACATATTTCCCATTAACTAGTGGATTGCATCAATAACTATGCAATGGAAAGGATGGTTTCATGTAGATATACTTGGTCCTGGAGCAAGTCTAGTAACAATCCTAGTTGATGTTGATGTGCACTCTATCATGGATGGTGTATGTACAACTCCTAGTTACACTGGGAATCATCTGACTGCTCCTCTAGGAACAGTTCTGGGGCTTGTCTGACTGCTCTTCCAGGGATAGCAGACTCAAATGCCATGGTTTGCAGCAACTCCTCTTGTCACGAATTGTTGGCTGACATCATCCTCCTTAGCGACAGACAAAGGCCACCTCGCCTCTAGAGAATTCCACACATACCAACTAGAACTCATGTCATCCTACTAGAACAGACTAGAAGGAGTTGTCCCTTCTGATGGTGTACTAGTCATCAACCTACTCGTCCACAACAATGATCCACAATTATTTCTCTCCTATAGCTATCCCTCCCTAGATGGATAGGACTTGCTTGGGCTCTCTCTATTACCACAACCAGACAAGACAACAATTGTCAGAGCAACAAATTCTCAATTGTCTGTATTGTGTTCTGGGAAGCCCGCATTACCCCTCTATTTGTAGTAGAGGCTAGGTTCAGGGTTCCGAGTCTATGCAGGAGTAGAAAGGACCAGAAGATCTCAAATTTTCACAAAAAATATAGAAACTTCACAACCTACGACAACTAAAACCGTCTGGCATGTGAGATGTTCATCTCGCACTGTGAGACAGTCATTTTGTAGTTTTTCGGTTTTTTTACATATGTCGGCAATTCAATTCCAATTAGTACACATCATAAAGTCAACACTAATCCTTGATGCAATCAAATTGCATCCCCTAGACGGTCGTTTGGTGCATGTAAGATGGGCATCTCACACCACTTGATATGGGTGTTTCACAAGCCAGATCGGGCTGAATTCTAGCCAATGCAAATATACAATCAGCCTGACGCTCCAAACGATAGTTTCAACACTTGAATTGATTGTTTGGCAATCCGGTAAACTGATTTGTTGTGTGAATTAAATACCTAAACACTTTATTAATCGATCAAATCATCACTCAAGATCAAACTCCTTTTCTATATGAGTACTTATGTGTGTGACCCTATAGGTCCCATACTACGTTGGCAGTGAATGTCCATAACAACTTATGACATCACAAGCAATGAGCGGAGCCTAGTCACACATCATTGCTACCCAAGTAAATAGAAAGTTGGAGAACAACTTCAACCTATAGTATGTGTATGGTGTTATAATGTTTTTATAGTTCCTTTGTCACTGATATCTAGATTAAATTAGAGGCATGAATCAATCATCCTTATTATTATTCAGTCTTGTTTCTTGAGCCAGAGCAGACTGTCTGAGATATGTGTAAGCTCAAATCACGCATTGACTCACATGTGTGTGTCCATGCACTTATCGGTCTTGCTAATCAAGAGGCCTTAGATATCATACTCCCTTAGGAGGGATAAATCTCATCTCTATCACTCACAGTCAGTCCCCATGTGTCACAGTGACCCAATTATCATCTTTATAACAACCCGTGTTTCAGGATTGCGTTTGATAATGTCAAAGCATATCGAATGACATGTGATGAGTGAAGTGATTTTAGGTCTATGAACCAAAAACACCACCATCATTATAATGCGTGATTCTGACTTACCTAGTTAAGGTTTCCATGTATCACTGTATGGTGGGTTTGTCTAATACAATGTTCTCTAACATGTATATGTGTTCTTGGTTTGATATTTCCATATCATGACTAATGAGATTCTGTCATCAACCAACTCACACTCTGATCTTATGTGTTATTGTTGTCTATTTACCTTCCATAATAACAACTGATCAGGGACATAACAAAAATGCATATACTCTTAGCATATGTATGATCTCATTATTCAGGTCCTCAACCTAAAGACATATGTCATTGAGTAATATCATTATCTAGACATGTATTATGTTATTTCATTATCTCATAACTGAACAAACAAAATAAATTGGAAGGTTGCCTTTATTTTTAATCAAATCATTTACATTTATGCCATTTCAATCATCATATGATTGGCTCTCTAGGCATACATATCAACATTCTGCATAATTTTTTTTGTCTATCACGAGTTGCTTTCAGCTATTTTTGTATTATTTTAATCTTCTCTGTAGTCTTATGTACTAACTTAGGACCCAAAAGTTGATACTCACATGTTTCATACCAACAAAGTATTGACATTGTCTCCCATACAAATCCTCATAAGGAGACATATATATACTTCTTTGATAGCTATTCTTGTATGCAAACTCTATCAGACTCAAATGTATATCCCAACTACCAAGAAACTACAACACACATGCCCTCAAGAGGTCCTTTAGAGTCTGAATAGTACTTTTAGACTGGCTATCTATCTGTAGATGGAAAGTTGTACTAAACCTCAGTTGTGACCCCATTGCTGAATGCAAACATTCACAAAACTGACTTGTAAATTGTACACCTCCACCAAAACTATAGTCACTAGAATTCCATGCAAATAGACTATCTCATCCATGTAGACTTGTGTTAATTTCTCTATTGTAAATGTCATCTTAACTGGAAGAAAGTGAGATGACTTAGTCAATTTGTCAACTATTACCCATATGGAATCATGACCTTTGTCTATCCTAGGAAGACCAACCACAAAGTCCATAGTAGTATGATCCCATTTCAACTACGGTATCAACAAATGTTGTAATGTCCCTGGAGGCTTATGGTGCTCATCCTTCACCTACTGAAAAACTGAAAATCTAGAAATAAACTCTGCCAAATCATGCTTAAGACCTGGCCACCAATACAAATCCTTCAAATTGTGGTACATCTTGGTACTTCTAGGATGCATCACATACATTGAAGAGTGAGCCTCTTCAAGTACCATCTTCCTCAATCCATCAACATCAGGAACTACTATCCTATTATGGAAACAAACTGTACCATCATTTGACTCTTGAAAGCCATCAAACTTTTCACTACCAATCCTTGATCAGATATTCTATATCACAGTATCATTATGTTGTGCATAATGAATCTTCTGTCTCAAGGTACATTTAACCTGTAACTATACCAATAGACCTGCCAACAAAGAAACTTCTAGCTTTACATTCATCTAGAAAAGAGACACTAGCATATTTCTCTTATGGATCACCAATGAATACAATTGTGCATTGTCTGTCATTGATGATGATGAAGATGACTTCCTTCTTAACGCATCAAATACCACATTTGCCTTTCCTAGATGGAAGTCTATTGTGCAATCATAATCCTTGATTAGCTCCAACCATCTCCTCTGCCTCATATTTAACTCCTGCTTCAAAAAGATATACTGTAAATTCTTGTGGTCGGTGAAGATATGACACGTTCTCCATAAAGGTAGTGTCTCCAGATCTTTAAGGCATGAACCAACACTACAAGCTCCAAATCATGTGTTGGGTAGTTCTCCTTGTATTTTTTAAGCTATGCAAAGCAAAAGAAATCACATTCTTGTCAGGCATCAACACGCATCCCAACCCATTCTTCAAAGCATCACAAAAGACAATATAGCCTTTCCCTTACTCTGGAAGCACTAACACTGGTGAAATTGTTATAACCTCAAATTTAGTAAAATTGGATTATATAATTGGATTGTTTTGTATTTTCCCCAATGGTACTATTGGTGGAATAATAATCACATTTGTGGCATGTGTGCTTGTAGCACAAGGCAAATATATAAAAATGGATTTGTACAATGGTTAATGATAATGGCTTTTTGTTGTCAAATCCAAGTCATAATAAAAGTCAAGATTTCCATATAACGGAAAATAAGGAGAACATGTTTAATTGTTTTCCAAAAAAAATACCTTGCCTTTCCCCTAATACCACTTAATGCTTGAAAAGAAAGGTATCTTTATAAGATAATGGAAAAAAGTATATCTTTTATGGAAAGGTATTGTTTGCTTCTTTTCCTTAAACCAAATTCACATCACATGATAGTGGTGGTTTCTAACGGATCTATATAGAGAATCACCATGGGCTTTATTAATTAAAAGGGATTTCCTGATGGATTAATGGTCTAAATACCATATACACGACTCATGGTCTATATACCTTTATGGATGGATGTTTTAGATACCAAGAGCTTTATTTCTTGTGAAAGGGGTTTGTCAGATTCGATGGCAAAGGGGTGGTAGTTTCCTAAAGCATCGTGAGTTTACATTGTACATGCATGTCATTGTCTTGTACTAAAAAAAAGGAAATTCATAATGGCATACTTCCTTTTGTCCCTACTATGGGTACATGAACCCCGAGTCCTCCACCTATATAAGGGGGGTATCTTTGCCTTAGAGACGGGGGTAACAAACCCTAAGGACTTAGGAGAAACCCACCAGGATTTCAAGTGGCCTGAAGCCCAGTTCTTCCCGCAGCAGAACTCTCCCATCATGGCAGTTGGTGTCTGCATCCTGTGTTGAAAGGAGGAGCCTCCTGGCAGCATTGGCGACCAGAACGGACCATCGTGGGGAAAGAATCCATCCCATGGATCCTCACTATCCATCACTAAAATGTGGCCTTCTGGAGAGGAGAAGATCATGGCGGGCGCTAGGCATCTCATATGTCGCTGGAGCGACACTGTTGGGATGCAGGGAGGCCGCCGTACCAGTGCCGTGCTAAGACAACATGCGACTGGGGGAGGATTTCCTTGCAACTATTTCTTTAGGGCGAAGGAGGAGATCGAGAGCATAGGATGCCTTCATCATGGTAGAGACACATCGCTCCCATCAAGTCGGCCCCCTTGATCCGTCGACGATGAATCCTGACGGAAGAGGCTGGTTGGGAGCCTGAACGCTGGGTGATGGCCGTCGCAGATGGAAACCAGGTTGAGGTCAGTGTTCATAACGGCTGTAGTCGAACCGACTGGCGTGGTGGTGGCCCTTGGCCATTGGTCGCTCGGTCGAGGATCCAGCAACGGCGCCGCCTCATCCTTGGGACAACGAGTCCAACTGATGAAGCCTTCCAATGGTGGAAACTAGGTGATGGAGGAAGGTATGAGGAGGGAGACTATGGGGGGCAGGGTCAAAGAGACTGGTTGGTCATGTATGGATCATAGGGTAAGGAGCACCAGCCGTGGAGCGAGTTTGCATCTACGGACGATGGGCAACGCCTCGTACAAGAATAGAGAGAGAGAGAGGCCTTAGGTCAGCAGAACGGTAGCAAGGGGAAGTTTTGGGGTGGTGCCCTCGACTGAGAGGCCCGATGCCTGGGAACGCTAGGGAACCACCAGGAAGGGCAGAAAGTTTGTTCCTCACAAAGGTGATGATGCAGAAGGCATGTGTTTTGCTGTTCACGTGTTCGTATAGCGCGAGGTAGGAGAAGGATGGGCCGGTCCATGGATAGATGATGGTTCAACCAACTAAACAAATTAATACCCAGTCCAGCCGTGCCCCCACTCATCCAGCATGGCACATGTTTTGCTGATGGCACCGACCAATGACACACTGCCATGTGGCCCAGAGTTGAGGTATAAAGTTTATGTTTGTTTAAATCATAGAAAATAATCGGTAACTTAGATGGAGACTTATTATACATGAAAATTGCTCAGAAAAATGAGAGGGATCCAAAGAAAATATAACCATAGTCTGATTAAGCTTCATGTTCTAAAAGTATATGCAATACATGTGCTAATGTGTTTAATGAAAAGGAGAACCTAGTTTTACTTTAATATGATGCTTGATTGGACATATTCATTTATGTTAAGCTAATGCATGATCTAGACATGTATAATGAAGATATCCTTGATAATGATGAATAATGGATGATTCTAGATTAGCAATCTTATTCATGCTATTTAGGGTGTTAAAATCAATGTAGACATTGTGATATAATCTTAATGCTAGTAATGTGATCTGGATATCATGAGTAGTCTTATATGTTTAAGATGATGATTAGGGTTTCACCTAATATGCATAATGGAATTGGTAACCTTAGAAACCATAATATGATCAGATTAGGGTTTGTAACCCTAACCTATAATCCAAACACGAGATAGCCTTAAACCCTAGTTTAGGAGTGAATCTAGATGTAAATAATGTAATGTGAATACATGGTGACACACACGTTGTATGCTTTGTTTCAGATACTTGTTGATTATGTGCTTGGTTGATTGGATGTTTGGATTGCATTCCTAAAGTACATAAGATGTTTTGCATGGTTTCTGCGATGGCATAAGGTACGTGGTTACGTTTATGAATACATGTATCGAGCTCCAAGGTTCCCGATGTTTCTCGATGAGATTGAACGACAAATAAACTGCTTGCTTGTTTATTTAGTTCTTGCAAACTATACAGTTCTTATGAGTATCATGTAAACTAAATAAAAATATTATGAACCCTGGATTAGACTGATCTTAAGGGTAATGCACACGAGCCCCAGAGGGACAGTGATTACACCTGAGGTAGTAGACCAGATAAGGGTTAGAATATGAGAATAAGTTTATATTCTTACATGCAAGATAAAGATGTTTGCTTATATCTGTACTTGTAATTATTGTTTGAACCCACATACCAGTATAGTAATATACTGACCGCGTATTTGTTTGTCGGCGTTTTAGGTATCAGATATACTTGATTCGTGGACATGAGGGTACAGATAGAGATGTTGAAGACATTACAGTTTAATCATGAAGGTTTAGTCTTAATGGTTTATCTACACATATGTAAAAGTTAATTCTATTTAAAAGTTATGTAACTCCTTAGAGGAGCTTTTTATCTAAACATGTAAATATTTGATCATTAATGGAAATTGTTTACTATTTTGTATTATTTCATGAATCTAATCCTGGAGTATATGATTAACGATCTGTGACTTTAAGGTCTTTTAGACACTCAAAAGTGTAGGTCGTTACAGCAATGGTCAACTTTTCTTTCAACTGTTAGAAGGAACATTGGCACCTGTCATTCCAAGCAAAAGAAACATCCTTCCTAGTTAAACTAGTTAGGGTTAACGCTACAGAACTAAAGTCCTTGATGAACCTCCTGTAGTAGCCTGCCAAACCTAGGAAACTACAAATCTCTATTGATGTCTTGGGTTGTTCCCACTCTACTACAGATTCAACCTTCTTAGGGTCTACACAAACACCTTTAGCTAATATAACATGTCCTAGAAAATACAATTTAGATAACCAGAATTTGCACTTGCAGAACTTAGCATATAGTTTGTGTTGCCTCAACAAAGTCAATGGAAAAAACCGATGGCCGCTACGGAGAAGGTGGCGGAGACGACTGAGAAGGTGGCGAAGACGACAGAGGTGGTGGGCCCTTGCCCGCCGTCGAGAGCCTGGGCCGAGAAGGTGAGCAATTCTTTCAGAGTTCAGAGATCTCGCCAGCCGATGGTGGAACCGGGGGATCCTTTACAGCCGACCTTCAAAAGCAATGACGATAGGCCCTAGATGAGAATGCCGGACCCTGTTATGGAAGCGATGGATGATTTCCATAAGACCTCTGTGGTGGTTCAGGTGTTTGGACGGAGATGCGTGCTGAACCAGCTCCATGGTTGGATGCTGAGATCATGGAAGCCGAACGGTGAACTTCAAATTTCTCCGCTAAAGGATGGGCTGTTCCTGGCGAGATTTTCTACCGAAGAAGACATGGCCACTGCACTAGAGAAGGGGCCATGGTTCTTTGACAATAAACTGGTTTTGACTTGGAAATGGACTCCGGAAGGGGATGTGGAACGTGCGGGTCTGTCCTCGGCGCCGGTTTGGGTGACACTCCCTGATCTGGGAAGACATTGGTCGAGGCGTGCTCTGTCGATCATGGGCTATGCGATCGGGACTCCAAAGGTGGTCGACTTTGTCACTGAAGGTCGACACCTGGGTGCACCACACCTTTGTGTGGAGATCAGTGCTGCTAAACAACCACCATCGAGCATCATGTTGGAGCTTCCGGGCGAGAAGGAGATGGAGATCAAGGTTGTGTATGACGCCTTACCTAATCGTTGCCATGCCTATAGGGTGTTTGGGCATTTGCCTGAGCAATGCCCAAATGCACAGAGAAAGACCAGTGCTGACAGTGAGATGCGGGGGAGATCAAGGACTGTGAGACCAGAGGGAAGGAAGAACAAAAGGAACAATAGCAAGGTTCTTGTGCCGACGACAACAATCCAAGACCAGCCTGCCAACCTGTCTCTTCTGCCGCTTGCGGCGACCTCCTCTGAGGGGAACTCTTTGGCCAACGGGGTGTTGGTGGCAGAGGTAGCAGAGCTGTTCAATCCTGCGGAGGAGCGGCAACATGATCACCCCGACTCAGAGGAGCAGGGGAGGGAGGTAGTAGGTATACAGAAGGAAACAGAGATGACCCAGGATGCATCCATCTCGGCAACAGATTTGGGTGTAGATGGTACCAACCCATTCCAGGTGCTAGAGGAACTGACAGATGATGTTGTTGCTGAACCCGACAGTGCAAGAAGAGCCACTCGTAGTGGAGTGGGAGGAGATAGGG
The DNA here is from genome assembly GCA_963693085.1 of Alisma plantago-aquatica. Lineage (NCBI taxonomy): Eukaryota > Viridiplantae > Streptophyta > Magnoliopsida > Alismatales > Alismataceae > Alisma > Alisma plantago-aquatica. The sequence continues at coordinate 1,916,178,664 of OY856409.1, read as the reverse complement.
GAGGAAGAGGAAGGGGAAGGGGAAGACAAGGTGCTGCTGCATCCTCTAGAAGGGGGGGGCAGACCAAAAATGTCCAATGAAGCTCATGGTGTGGAATGTCAGAGGTGCTTCTCGCCCGGGGAAGCAGAGAGTCCTCCGACAGATCCTAGAGGAGAAAGGTGTCCAACTTTCTATCTGCCTAGAAACAAAAATCAAAAGAGAGATGAAGGAGAATATCAAGAACCTGTTCCCGAGAGGGTGGGTGTACACCTCTAATCTGGAACATGTTGAGGGTGGGAGAATTGTAGTAGGGTGGAGTCCTTTGGTGTGGGATGTGCAGCCCATTTTTTAATCGGACCAATTGATCATGTTGAGTTGCATCAATGGTGGTGGATTCCATTGTGTCATATTTGCGGTGTATGGTCTCAATGCTGAAAGAGACCGAAGAAAACTTTGGGATTACATCACGAATACAACACAACAGTAATTACCACATCTTGTGGTGGGTGATTTCAACAGCACTAGGAAGGCCAGTGAGAAGGTCGGTGGCCTTCCGGTTCCGGATTCGATTCTCGAAAGATTTAATGATGCCGTCAAGGAAGCCAACTTAATTGAGCTCAATATGCGGGGTGGTATAACAACGTGGCACAACAAAAGAAGCTCGATGAGAAGAATCTCCAGCAATATTGATAGAGGTTTGGTGAACATCAGATGGCTTGAGACCTATCCTAATGCTTCTATAGCATTAGGGGCCCATCCTAATAGCGACCATGCTTGGATGGAGATGGACCTAAGGAAGAAAGAAGAACCCAATAGACCTTTCAGATTTCTGAATCATTGGATTGATTGGCCTAACTTCAGGGAAACGGTTAAACGAGCATGGGATACTGATATTCCTGGAAATCCCATGTTTGTGGTCATCGGCAAGCTGAAAGAGGTGAAAAAGGCGCTTAAGAAGTGGTCCAAGGAGATGATCAACTTGGATAACCTTGTAAAAAATGCCAGGAACGAGTATGGTAGGGTGGCTAGGGAGCTAAGAGAGAAACTGGGCTGTTACAGAAGTATGGAGGAGGAAGATAAAGCGGGAAAAAGGCTGCTCCAGTTGGAGAAAGCGCAAGAACTATACTATTGGCAGCGAAGTAGAATCAAGTGGATCAAGGATGGTGACACCAACTCAAAGGTGTACCATGCAGTGGTTCGGAAGAATGAAATGAAAGACCACATTCATAACCTTATTGATGTTGAGGGTAATTTAGTGGATGAAGTGGACAAGATGGCGAAGATTGTTGTGGAGTTTTTTTCTAAATCCTATAACCAAAGTAACTGGGGTGATATTACTTCTAACTTACAAAACAAGGTTACGGGAGAGATGAATAGAAGCCTCTTGAAAATAGCTGATGATGAGGAAATAAAAAAAGCTGCCTTCTCTATTGGAGCTTCCAGAGCTCCGGGCCCGGATGGATTTAATGCAAAAAAATTTCAAACTTGCTGGGATGTGGTTGGTCCAGAGGTGTGCAGGGCTACGAGGTGGTTTCTTGTGGGGGGTAGAATGGTTAGACAAGCTAACCATGCCTTCATCAGACTGATTCCAAAGATCACGTCGCCTACTGAAATTTCTGACTTCAGACTGATAGCTTGCTGCAATGTTATTTATAAGATCATATCAAAACTTATTTCTACGAGATTGAAGGATATGCTTCCAAGCTTGATCTCCAACAACGAGGCCCCTTTTGTGAAAGGTAGATCCATAGCAGATAATACCTTGCTTGCCAAAGAGTTCTTAGTTGATTTTGGTGTCTCAAAATCTACCAAAAAAGCTTGTATCAAGATGGATATCTCCAACGCGTATGATCATGTGTGGTGGGAGGCATTATGGTGTTCCTTAGAGGCACTTGGGTTCTTGAGGAGATGGATTGAGATTATTAAAGAATGTGTCCAGACTACTTCCTTTTCTGTTCTTATAAATGGGGTGCCCTATGGGATGTTCAGAGCGGGTAATGGCCTTAGGCAAGGAGATCCACTCTCCCCCCTTTTGTTTACGATTGTTATGGAGAACCTTACGAATATGACTGATATGGAGGAGCATGAAGGTAGAATAAAGACCTTCAAGGTGAAAGGTGCCAAGGTAAAGACACACATGATCTTTGCTGATGATGTGTTATTTTTCATGGCGGGTACCTCAAAGAACTTGAGGATTCTCAGAAGGATGATGAAATGGTTTGGAGAGATTACCAACCTGTACATGAACACCATTAAATCCAATGTTTTCCTATCATGGTCTTACGATAGGAGACGGGGAAGGTTGAAAGAAGCCATCGGAATATCGTTGGGAAGATTTCCTACCAAATACTTGGGGATTCCGCTCTCGGGAGGAAGGGGAAAAGGGAAAGATTTTGTGGAGTGTGTGGATGATCTCAGAAGGGTGGTGGATAAGTGGTCTGCCTTAACCATCTCCATGGCGGGTAGGGCGATCCTCATTAAGGCTGTTCTTAATGCGAAGATGAGATATTGGTGTGGGCAGACTGAGTTACCCGCTTTCATCTTGGATAAATTTAGAGCGATAGCTGCGAGCTTCTTGTGGGGTGGGGGTGTTCATGCGCTGAAATGGCAGACTATTGCTCAACCTCTTCATGAAGGGGGTTTGGGGATGTGCTGCCCGTATGATATTGCCTGGGGAGCTGCTGCTAGAAGAGTGGATTGGTTCCTCAATTGCCCAGATACTCCGTGGGCTGCTTGGCTGAGAGAGAGGTATGGGAACTTGGGTGGGGAGCTGAAGACTGGTGACTCGAGTGTTGGGTCAGAATGAATAGAATATTTGAGGAGCTAAAACCTTTCTACCAATTACAAAGCCAGACGGCTCCTGAGGAGAAAATTAAACCTTGGAGGGTCAAGAAGCTACTTCCGCAAGCTAGGTGGTTCGAAATCATCTGGTTAAATCCTAGATGCCCAAAGTGGAGTTTTGGGGCATACAAAACAATAATAAGAAGGCTGCCCACTAGAGATCGGATTATTAGATGGGGTAGGGAGTGTGATCCTTTGTGCTTACTATGTAACAATAGCACAGAAACACATGAACATATCTTCTTTGAATGTAATTTCTCGGCCTACATATGGAGAAGAGGATGCTTGAAATGTGGCTAGGGGGGCCATGCACCTTTGGATATGGATGTTGCCTTGGATTGGATGCTTGAGAAGACCACAGGTAACCACAAGAACAGAATTTTGGGGGGTTTGTTCATCACATCCCTCATGTTTCATGTGTGGGGTGAACGTAATAGTAGGCTGCATGGTAGAAGACTGAGAGATAACACCACCATTTTTGATGTTATTAACAATAGTCTTGTTTGGTTCCTTAAAGCTAACCCCAAGAGCATGGTTGGGATGGATACCGTGACTCTGAGAATGTGGGGGCTATTGTAAAAGCATGTACAATATTTGGGGTTTTTGATACGTCCCCTATACTCCGTTTGAAATAGTAATATTTTACCTTATCCAAAAAAAAAGTCAATGCCAAGCAAAGGTGTTGTTCATGTTGTTGACTATCCTTAGAATAAATGAGGATGTCATCTATGTACACGACCACACACTGATCAAGATAAGGTCTAAACACCTTATTCATCATATCCATAAAGGTTTTAGGTGCATTGGTTAGACCAAATGGAATAATAACGAACTCTTAAGGACCATACCTAGTCCTAAAAGCTGACTTGGGTATGTCATCTACTTTAATCCTCAATTGATGGTAACTTGACTTGAGGTCTATCTTTGAAAACACAGTGGCACCTCTCAACTGATATAAATTGTTATCAATCCTTGGAAACTGATACTTATTCTTTATCTTCACTTTGTTCAACTATTGGTAATCTATACACAACCTCATTGAACCATCCTTCTTCTTGACGAACAACACAGGAGAACCCCAAGAGGAAGTGCTTAGCCTGATAAAGCCCTTCTGTAATAGTTCCTACAATTGTTTCTTTAACTCCTGCATTTCATTTGGTGTCATCCTATATGTTGATCGTTGTGTTCCAGGAACAAGATTGATCTCAAAATCAATCTCTCTATGAGGGGAAACACCAGGAAATTCCTCAAGCTAAGCATCCTCAAATTCTCATACCACCGGTACCTCCTTTATAGTAGGACCTCTCACCTTGGTATCCACAACATGTACTAAGAAAGCCTCACATCCTTGTCTCATCAATATCTCTACTATCATAGTTGACATCAAACACATTGGGAGAATCTTCCTATCACCCTGAAAGGTCCACGAGACATCACCATCATAGAACATCACCACCTTAGTACTACAATCCAACACCACCTTGTACTTTTCTAAGGTATCAATTCCTTGGATCACATCAAGCCCATGCATGTCAAGTGGAAAAAGATCCACTTGAATGTTGCGTCCTGAGAAAGAAATAACACAAGAAGAACACACCTCCCGCAACTCTGTGGAGCCAACCAAAGGAGTCTCTAATCAAAGACTATAAAATCTATGATTAATAGGAAAATAAAAACTATCTATCACCTCTCTAGTGATAAAAGAGTGTGTCACACCTGAGCTGACTAGTGCAAATATGAAATAAGAAGCAGACAAATCAGAATGAAATAACTCCTTCTAACATGCCACGACCCGTGGATTGACCACTGCTGCTAGTTGGCTCATAGCATAGAACCTAGTTGTTGTCTGTTGCCATCCACATCCTCTACTAGCCTATCCAGAGGATCATGTTTGTGACACCTGACCGCATCCTCTGCCATCACCACTGCTAAAATGTCGTTGTTGTGAACCCTATTGGCTCTATCACCTCCTTGTCCTTTAATGGGCAATATTCCCTTATCTGTCCGAACTGTCCAACTATTATAACAAGTTTTGGTATTGTGATGCGGCCTAGATGACCCTATCACTAACACTAATGTTGTTGTACTACGTGCTCTTGTAGGCAGAAAATTGCGGCCTCTGCCCCTGCTCGGATACCATTGTGATGGTGTAAATGACATTTGCTCAGTAAAAGTCGACCTCTACTGTGACTTTGGTGGAGTAAACCTTGGCTTCTTAAAGCCTCCAGAAGATTGTCCGTGGAAATGAGTGGTCTATTCTTTGTGTTGGCTTCATGATTTTCTATGGCATACCTCTCAATCCACCTTACCAACTCCACAAAGGTGGAAAATCTTTCTCTAATCTCCAAGGTTGAGTTGTAGTAGTCAAATCTGTACTCAGACCCTTCTCGAATATATGAATGTTTTCCTTATCTGTAGTTTCCATGTGAGGATAGAATCTCAAAAGTTCCATAAACTTTGACTCATACTCATTAGTAGTCATCGCTCCTTATCGAATCTTCTCAAACTGAGAGATTTTCTCAACTAGATATGTCTCTGGGAAGTATCAACTGACAAACTCTCACCAAAATTCCTCCCAACGTATCATGACTCCTGGCCTTTTCTCCTCTTCTATGGCCCACCAGTGGCCAACACTACCCTTTAATAGGTAAACAACATGCTTAACTTTATCCTCTTCTAGAATGTTCAGAATATTGAACACTTTATCCAACTTTGTTAGCCACATGTCGACATCTGTGGGTCAGAAGTATCAGCATATTCGATCACCCTGACACATCTAAGACGTTCAAACATCTTCCCAACACCTTGGGATTCCACATTAGGGATGGCTGCCCTAGATTGAGGTGTTGGCACTCTATCTGCTATATGTGTAATTGTGGCCATCATCTGTTTAAACATAGACTAAAACTTAGAATTGGTTGTCATTGTCGGGTCTATCTGAGGCATCACTGGCTGCTCTGGCCCCATATTTGGCACTATCTCATTGTGTGAATGCCTCCTAGCACCTCCTCCTAGTACAACATAGCTACTCTTAGCATGTTCTTCATGTCCTCCAGACATATCTGCATAAGCATAAGCTATGATGAGATATGTTGGATTCATAAGAACAGACTCAGCCCTAAGTCATATGTCCCTGTTGACTTAATGAACCTAAAGCTCTGATACCAACTTAACTGTGACACCTCGTCATGCTAAACGTGATTACTCAAAACATAAAACACGATCAACTACTAACTAATCATATAGACAGAAAAGCAGACAATTTAGAACCAATTTTAACTTCATGAGAAAGCTCTAAAACATTTTCATAAAGGTCCATCTTTTCCATTTTTATATACCATAACATGTATTTACATATGTGTCCATTGGCTTCAGCCACATACTGTATATAAAAGATATTCCACATGTACATGCCATATATTTACAACACTGGCATACTACCAAAAACTTGTGTCGATACAAGTATATCGTCTAGAAAGCATATCCCATACCCGGACCTGAGAGTATAGAGATGACACTAGGACTCTACTACTAACATCTAAAACTATCCCACCTTTTGAGATTACTGATCACCAGACTGCTCCTCTTCTATAGCACAACCATGACCACATTTCCCGTGACCACCTAAAAGGATGTGGTGACCCATGGGTGAGACACATGTCCCAACGAGAGATATAACTCTCTCCAACATATATTGATTACAACATATTAATCAACAGTAAATAAATAGAGAAATTGAAGTAATGAATAAACAACTGAGCATATTTAACAGTTTAAGCATACTAAGCAAGTTAAACAAGTAAGCTTAACAATAAGTATAATTACTCATATTTTATAGGATAGCATCTTGTAAGAACTGTGTAGTATAAAGATAAGGCAAGGAATAATCAACCATGTGAACCATATTTAACTCTAACAAATATACTACATGACTTGCATTACATCTTTTATTATGCCATGGGGAGTTTTGATTTGTACCACTCAAAGTCCAACTGACCACTACAAAGTGCTATTTAGTTTCGTATAAGATCCAAGAGTGTCAGTATCCTAAGATGTCTTCCCCTAGGTCAGTACGAGTAAACTTTAGTGACATATCAGTCAAATTGATAACATCGACATATATAGTCAAGCTGATAACACCTAGTCTATCCTTGGTACAAGTCACGACACTAGAAACTAGGGTATACAAATGCTATCATCAGATGTACAACCATAGTTGTCCTCATTCACATCATATGTAACAATTTATGAGGTATGACCATAACAATCTTCCATAACTTGCGTTTGTGGATGAAAAGGATATATACTCTCTTGCCACCCACACATATTGAACAATATGCACTCCAAGTTTCCCTTAGGAATACTCTTTTCACCATCCAGTCAGTTCTGACACTAAAGATGGTTCTACAGCTCATGACACTTCATGATTAGGGTTTCACTTGATTACTTATTGCCAATTGAGTAAATTAAGGCTTCATCATTCAAATGGACATACAAACCCTAATATATCTCTAACAAGAGTATAAGTGTTGCAAATTCAGAAGATATAAATCATTTGAGGTATAAATCTTAATCACATTACCACATGATACCATTCATTGCAAATTAATGGACCACATTTGTCATCATATTATTACAAGGTACCCATTCCTTATCACAAGTTCTAGGGTTTCAACCCTTATTGGAACATGAAGAGGATTTCACCTCAATCAGGGCACAAACATGCCCAAAGGTCATTAAGACCATCACATCAACCTTATAAGATCACCATTACCATTCAATGCCTTAAAATAGGCTCAAAAGATCATTAGCACATAAGTGTTCTATAGATTTTGACATGGAAAGACACTATGATATTCAATTAGTACTACATTGAGGTTTCAACACAAGAAGAGTGTAATGCATTATCACATTAATCAATCAAGAGGGATGATTATAACTAATCACCATCATTTAGTTACAATAGGATTAGGTGTAACAAGCTATATCACATTAGAGTTACACATCCACTTATTATGGTGATTTATCAAATATAATAATATGAGGGCAAAGGTAAGACTACCAGTTCAAGTGTGTTACAACATCAAATTATCATTATTAGAATCAATGTATTACACTATACACTTCATTATAAACCATTGAATGCTTGAGCATACAATCGAAACCATTGAATCAAGTTTGTCATTCAAAATCATCAATTGGAGTTTAGGTCAAATCCTTGAATCATTTGACTTAAGGAACCATTGATTTAGGGTTTTAAATGAAAAATAAATGTAACTTTGACCCACCATCAGTTGTATCACCTATCCCACCACCAGTTGTGACACATTGTGTCACACTGGTTGATAGGGTCAGCAATACTATCATTTTTCACCATTGGTTGATACCATCATTAGGGCACCAAACCATTGATCATTAGGCTTTCAACAAAGCCAAAATATGACCTAAGGTGTGAACATTAGTTGACACCACCAGTTTCACCCTTGGTCACCACCATCGGTTGTCATGAAGTTAACACCATCGGTTTTTGCAATGACAACACCATCGAGTCATGAGTTAAAGAAGAAAAGCACCTAGAAACCCTAATATGGACCATCGTTTGATAGGTGCTTAGCACCATTACTTGTCATACCAACCTGAACTAAGTCATATTATACCTTAGGAAGAACGTGCAAATGATTAAAGGATCCTATGGAACTGGAAAAAGACTAGCAAACACCATACAAATCAAAACCCTATGCAAGCGTAGCTTCATAATGCTTAAATCATCATTTTTAAGCAAGAACATTAGCTAACAAGCTTATAGTAAGCAATATAAGTGAAGAGGGTTATAAAACTTGCCTCTAGGGAGAAGTTAAGATCCCAAACAGAAAGAAACTTGAGAAAGGTAGGTAGGAAAAACTCTAGGAAAGCTCTAAAATTGGCCAAGTAGCACCTTTCTCTATAAGAGAAGCAAAAACCTAGGTAGAAGAAGCAAGAAAGGTAGGTTCTTGAGATCTAAAACAACTTTTACCATGGAAAGCCATGCTTCTGACCTGGAGGAAGGTAGGAGGATGAAGAAAAGAAAAATAAATGTAGGAATGAAGGATATACTTACTCATTTAGGTCAAGATCACCAAAAGAAAGCTTTCGAAACCCTAAAGGAAGCAAAACAAAACCCTAGGTGCTTCCACCAAGAAGATCGGAACCTTCTTATTCTTTGGATAGATCCTACATGGACAAACAGAGAGGGGACGAAGTTATTAGAAGGAGGGAAGTGATAGAGACCAAAAGTTTCATTTGGGAGCTTAAGGATAGGTATATAAATCTTGAGGATAAGGAAAAAAAAGCATGAGGTGTCCTAGCAACTTTCCATATGTCCATGGCTTAAAGCTTCCATGGACATGCAAGAAGCAACTCGACTGGATGATGTAGTCTGATAGACCACTAGATGATGACCTCCCAGGTCCACCATCGGCTGTTTAGTGGTGGTGACCATCATTTGTTCATGTCTAGATCAATAGGTGGTTGAACCATCGTTTGATCCTCCTTTTAAGTGAACCACCAGCCCAAGAGAACCAAAGCCATGAAAACCATAGACCTAGGACCTTCTAGGATGACCACCAATTGTCAGCACCTTCCGATGACCATTGTATGTCAACCAAATAGGGGGACCATTGGTTGGTGGTTCCTAGATGTAGCTCATCCATGAAGGGGTAAACCCAAATTCTCCATAGAAAGGAATCACCTCCAAACCAAGGTACAAACAAGCACCCCATGGTTCAAAAAGATCAATAATGATAATATAACATCTAAGGAACATAATATATGTGACAAATTGCATATAAAACGTCCCATGTGGGCAAATTGTAGAAAAGGTCCAATATATAAATAAATTTGCATAACTTTCTCAAATAATGTCCAAATTGGACCAAATTTGAAACTTAAGCTTGCCTTATGATTCCAAATCATATCACAAGGTTATATTAAGGTTTTAAGCACTAAATTATGGTAATTAATCTTGTTTGACACTTTAAGCAAGGTTAGGGGCCTTATAATAATTATGCCCTTCTAAGGTGTTACATAAATTTCCAACATGGTAATTATTACATATGAGAAGAACATATAACAAATCATCTTTTACTTAGCTTTAATGTCTTTGATATGATTCACCATGTATTGAGATTTTCATATATTGTAATTACCTAAAATGTCAAAATTCCAAAATGCGCTCAACATATTTCTATAATGTATACGTGGTGCAACCAAAATGTGTGCAACGAAGATAACAACATATAATGCATCAAATACTTGTAGATACGAACTGGCATTTTCTTTACATATTCCAACCCACACTTGGTCTACCATATCATGTGTAATCACTATTCCACCTTGGGATTGTGTGTATTACTCCTTGATTAGTGTAACCCAATATTTAGAATATTCTAGCTCATTATGTGATGCACATATTGTTATTATAGTTGAACAAGAAGTAAATAAACATCAAAGAGTTTATTTCATTAATCATCAAGAAATCCTTGACAAACATCAACAATAGATAATGTGAGTATTCATAAGATAACCATGTTTCACATTTTCATGCAAAAACCATGCACATGTACTTCAAGCATATATTCAAACATCTAAGCATTCAACATAATCAACCAACATTATTTGCATGTATGTATATCCTAAAGTGACACCATAAACATTCACAACATACTACACATATATCCTAAACTAGGGTTTAGGGTTGTCTTGGGTTTGGATAAGGAATAATGGTACAAACCCTAATTCCATTGCACCATGATTCATTTGAGTTATAAACCTTAATTAGTCATTAGGTGAACCCCTAATTATCAGATCTATCATATCCTTTCATTATGAACACCTAGATAAGATTACGTACTTTAATATCATAGAAAGTTATAGTCTTTGTTTAAAAACCCTACTCCATTCTATGTATGATTATGAATCTAGAAAACCTAATTATCCATCAGTATCATCATCATCTTGGATTATCATTATATTCAACAATATTAGATTATAACATAACGAAAAGCATTTAATGTATTCAACATTTTAATCATCAATTCTAGGGTTTTCATGTATTAACCACTTATGAATCATGTATCTAATATACTTTGGAACTACGATGATAATCATGCCTCAATATATATTTTATTTGGATTCCACTCATTTTCCTAATCAATTTGCATACATGGCTCATCTTAATTCGATCATCCTATCAATTTCTACAATAATCACAAGATCAATCCATTTTGACCACTCAAAACGTGCCATGTTAGTGATATTAACATTATCCATAATGTAAGTAAGGCCAAGCCCCAGACAATGGGCCACATGCACATCAATTGAGCACTTCTAGCACTGTAGTTTTGTAATATCTGCTAAAAGACCCCCTACCCATGTACGGTGAATTAATTGAAAACTACTAGAGGGGGGGTGAATAGAGTTTTATAAAGATTTTAATAATAATTTAAACTCAAACAACCACAATGAAAATATTGGACAAGGAGACACAGGGTTTAGAGTGGTTCCAACCTTAGCAAATACTAAGGAAGTCAGTCCACTACCCGGTTGCTTACCCAACCGGGATTTGAAAAGAAATTTATTTTATTACCTCGCAAGGACTTTACATAAAATACAATTTCTTTTCCCAAACCCTTCAAGCAGCCTTCACCTAGAAGTAATCGCCCAACCTTGAAGCAGCCTTCCCTTGAAGTAAGTGCACCAACTCCCGTTGCACCAGCCTTCTGAAGTAGCTTCCCGTGCGATAGCCTTCTTGAAGTAGCTTGAAGTCCCCTTCTCCACCTGAGAAGTCAAACCCTCTCCAATCCGCAGCCTCCAACCCTAGGAGTAGCAAGGAGAGTACAAAGGATAAAAAGGAATAAGAGAGAAAATAGAAATTACAACTTATCCTTTGAAGCACAAGGCTTGATTTGCCTATATCAAGCGTGTAGATCTCCTAACCAATGTGTATGACAATGTGATTGTAGTGGATAGGAGATACTAGCCTATAGGACACGAAATGGGAGCAATGGAAATGAATAGCAAGTGTAGGAATTGCTCTATTGCTCAAAAACAGATTGCAAGTGAGTATTCAAGCTCAAGTATAGCACAAGTATATCTTAGGTGTATTTTGGTGTCCTAAGGCATGTCCTATTTATAGGAGTGGCCTATGGATACTTAAGGACTTTCTAGACAACTTCTAGGGGCTTCTAAGTGCTTAACTAGCCGTTAGATATAAGTTAGGTGCATTAGTAACGGCTAGTTACTTTATTCTGCAGTTGCTGTCAGAGACCATCTCGGTCGACAATTTGTCGACCGAGATACCTACTCGGTCGAAGTTTTGTCGACCGACAGGCTCTCTGGATCAACGTTCATTTGCAACTGCCAACTACTTTGTCAGTTGTGTCTAACGACTACTTGGGTCATTCTCGGTCGAGAAGTTTGTCGACCGAGAGTGTCTCGGTCGAGGAATGTGGTCGGCCGAGATTGACCCTGTTTTCAATCTTTTAATTAAACCACTATGTGTATGAGTGTGCATATGTGATCCTATTTGAAGGAGATGACCTAACTAAGTGTGGTGTTTAGCTAGGGAGATCTAATGCTTGATTTACATGAAGTCTAAGTACTTGTACATTATATATTTGTACAAGTTTACAATTGATTACATTGCATGACATTTACAAGCATTCAAGCGTATGGATTCCCTAGAACTTTGTCATCACCTTGTTCCTGCACACTTACGTAGCTCGTTAGATCAACACGAATGAAATGTTTGTCATCATCGAAACAAAGGGATTTATCATAATGTCCAATTTATCCAACAATCTCCCCCTTTTTGAAGATGACAAACATTTCCTAAAATATGAAATAAGGAAATATAAAGCATGTGAGATTCATACCTGAGGATTACCTTTAGTAGCCATTCTTGTTTTACAAGTGAGTGCTGGCCATCAAGATGAAACTCATTTATATTTTTGATTTTATATTCTTTCTCCCCCTTTGTCATTTCAAAAAGATATCCAGTTTGAATATATTATTTTTCTTCTCCCCCCTAATTTTATATTATGCTCCCCCTTAAATAGATATCCTATGGATTTTTGTCTAATTTATCCACAATTTGTTTCTCAATCATTTGCAAAGGATGTTAAGCCTTGAAATGATATGAGATCCCCTTAAGCTTATGATGAATGTATATTGATTTCCCATTTATCAAGGGATATTAAGCCCTAAATTAAATGAGAGTCCTTTAATCTTAGAGTACATAAAAATGTCTCCAACCAAATACAAGGGATGTTAAGCCCTGATTTGTTTAGAGAGTTCCTTTAAGAGCAAGATATATCATTTTGATGAAATTCTTTTTCATACAAATTACTTTTAAGAATCCGAAGGTCATAACAAACTCCAAATGATGTTAACAATGTTTTTGTAAGCTTCATAATGAAATAATCAAATTTGTTTTTATAAGCTCCCCCTTAATCTTACAATTTAAGCAATTTTAATGCTTCTAAGGTCACAAATGATTTTAAATTTTGATTTTGACCTTTATCAAAAGTATATTAAGATTAAGTACAATAAAATGATATCCAAATAAGCATTTTGTCAAAGCTTATTTTAGGTCGCCCTTGACTACGACCATGGCGCCCCTTGGTCAAATTACATTTTAACCAAGAGGCATAAATTTCAGATTTCCAATTAAGCATTCATATCAATTTTTGATACGTGTTTAAATGATACTAAACATGAAAACACAATGAATATTTCAAATCTTTTGAAGATACCAATTGAAAACATTGTAATCTTTGCAAGCATTTCTAAGAGATATATCACCAATAAATTCTTTTGCTTGCCTATGTAATGATAGAACAATAAAATCATGTAATGATAAAATAGAAATTTTCTTTAAACTAAGAATAATTTTGGTTTTTGACCAAATTCATTTCTCATAATCTTTCAAGGATGATTTCCATAATTTATACTTTATTGTACAGTCATTAACCACAAATAGACAACAATTTTGAACAATTTCAAAAGAATTCAGCAATTTTACAGCATTCTGAAAAACAGTGACATGCTCGGTCGATAGTTTCTCGACCGAGGTTCACTCGGTCGACAAAACCTCGACCGACCAAGTTTCTGAAAAGTGTTCAGAAATCAATTTTAAGCAAAAAGAAATTATACAAATTAGAGCTCAATTGTGTTGAGATAAGACATTATGATATCAAGAATCAGTTTAGGTCAAATCTCAACTATTTATTTTTAAGCTACTAAGTTTTAGGAATCCAAGCTAACTCATCTTTCTTTTTCTTAAATGGGCATGAAAATGAATAATGTCCAAGACGCATGCAATAATGACAGCTGATAGAGTCAACTTCATTTCTAGGAGTTGTGTTCCTAGGTACAAACATAATCTTAGTCTTGGATGCTTGGACTCTTTTGGGTTTAATTCTTCTTGGATCGTATCCTAGTCCTCTTCTTCCATTATAACTAGAGGAAAGTTTTAGAATACTCTCAAGCATGTCATTTCCTCTTAACTCATTTACATTTCCTTGTAACTTAGCAATATCTTTCTTTGCTTGATCTAAAACGGATACTAGTGAGTTTCTTTCTTTAACAACCTCATCATAATCTAAATGTGAACATGGAATAGGTTGTTTCTGAAGATCATTCACTTGAGTTTGCAAGTTTAACTTTTCTAAGGAAAGAAGATTGCAATTAGCTTCTACAGATTTTAACTTAAGAGCATAATCTTCATTTTCCTTTTTGAGATTTTCATTTTCGGATACAAGAGCAAGAAGTTTAGCATTTAAATCTTTATTTGCTTTCTTAAGTTTCTTCTTGCACTCAATATATTTCTCATGACTATTTTGAAGACTAGCAATTAGATATTCTTTTGGTAGATCGTAAAGACTTACCTCTTCTTCGTCTTCATTTGTTGTAGCAATGAGGCATTCTACTTCTCCATCATCGCTATCATCACTTGAATCATCCCATGCAGCTCGATATGCTCTTTCTTTCTTTTTGTAAGATGATTTCTTCCCTTTCTTGAGTGTTGGACAATCACTTTTCATATGTCCTTTCTTACCACATTCGAAGCACCTGGAAGAAGAAACACTAGAAGTTTTATTAGTTTTAAAACTTTTATATTGCTTACCATTTACAATGAGAGTTTCTTCTTCACTATCATCTTCACTTGTGTCATGATTGTCTTTAGTTGATGCTTTGAATGCAATATCCTTCTTTTTCCCATGTTGGCGCTCACGTTCTCTTCTTTCTTCCTCTTCTAGATCTGCCTCATGAGCTTCTAAATTGCCGATGAGTTGCTCCATTTTGAGTCGAGTGAGGTCGTTCGCTTCTTCAATGGCTGTCACCTTTGGCTTGTATTTTGGAGGAAGTGATCGAAGAATTTTTGATACCTGATCTTCCTCAAGGACAGGTTTTCCTAGGGCACTTAAACCATTAACAATAGTAGAGAATTTTGAAAACATTTCACTAATAGATTCATTAGGATCCATACGAAAATGTTCAAGCTTTGTTTTAAGCAAGCTAATTTTGGAATTTTTGACTTGGACTGTACCCTCATAGGTTATGGACAGTCTATGCCAAATATCATAAGCTGTATCACAATTTGATATTCTATTAAATTCTCCTACTGAAATAGAACAATATAAAATGCTTACAGCTTTTGCATTCATTTGGGCCAACTTTACCGTGTTTGCATCCCATTCCGCAAAGTCATTTTGAGGGAACACATATGGAGTAGATACCATTCTCCATAGATCCCAGTTGATGCCTTGGAAGTAGAACTGCATCCTTCTCTTCCAATATTGGTAGTTTGTTCCATCGAACGCCGGAGGCCTAGCAACAAGAGTCCCTTCAATGTTGAGGTTGTTGAGCATTCCATCACCCATTTCTTCAAGACCTTGTTAGGGTTCCTTGAAGCCTTGCTCGGATACCAATTGAAAACTACTAGAGGGGGGGTGAATAGAGTTTTATAAAGATTTTAATAATAATTTAAACTCAAACAACCACAATGAAAATATTGGACAAGGAGACACAGGGTTTAGAGTGGTTCCAACCTTAGCAAATACTAAGGAAGTCAGTCCACTACCCGGTTGCTTACCCAACCGGGATTTGAAAAGAAATTTATTTTATTACCTCGCAAGGACTTTACATAAAATACAATTTCTTTTCCCAAACCCTTCAAGCAGCCTTCACCTAGAAGTAATCGCCCAACCTTGAAGCAGCCTTCCCTTGAAGTAAGTGCACCAACTCCCGTTGCACCAGCCTTCTGAAGTAGCTTCCCGTGCGATAGCCTTCTTGAAGTAGCTTGAAGTCCCCTTCTCCACCTGAGAAGTCAAACCCTCTCCAATCCGCAGCCTCCAACCCTAGGAGTAGCAAGGAGAGTACAAAGGATAAAAAGGAATAAGAGAGAAAATAGAAATTACAACTTATCCTTTGAAGCACAAGGCTTGATTTGCCTATATCAAGCGTGTAGATCTCCTAACCAATGTGTATGACAATGTGATTGTAGTGGATAGGAGATACTAGCCTATAGGACACGAAATGGGAGCAATGGAAATGAATAGCAAGTGTAGGAATTGCTCTATTGCTCAAAAACAGATTGCAAGTGAGTATTCAAGCTCAAGTATAGCACAAGTATATCTTAGGTGTATTTTGGTGTCCTAAGGCATGTCCTATTTATAGGAGTGGCCTATGGATACTTAAGGACTTTCTAGACAACTTCTAGGGGCTTCTAAGTGCTTAACTAGCCGTTAGATATAAGTTAGGTGCATTAGTAACGGCTAGTTACTTTATTCTGCAGTTGCTGTCAGAGACCATCTCGGTCGACAATTTGTCGACCGAGATACCTACTCGGTCGAAGTTTTGTCGACCGACAGGCTCTCTGGATCAACGTTCATTTGCAACTGCCAACTACTTTGTCAGTTGTGTCTAACGACTACTTGGGTCATTCTCGGTCGAGAAGTTTGTCGACCGAGAGTGTCTCGGTCGAGGAATGTGGTCGGCCGAGATTGACCCTGTTTTCAATCTTTTAATTAAACCACTATGTGTATGAGTGTGCATATGTGATCCTATTTGAAGGAGATGACCTAACTAAGTGTGGTGTTTAGCTAGGGAGATCTAATGCTTGATTTACATGAAGTCTAAGTACTTGTACATTATATATTTGTACAAGTTTACAATTGATTACATTGCATGACATTTACAAGCATTCAAGCGTATGGATTCCCTAGAACTTTGTCATCACCTTGTTCCTGCACACTTACGTAGCTCGTTAGATCAACACGAATGAAATGTTTGTCATCATCGAAACAAAGGGATTTATCATAATGTCCAATTTATCCAACAATCTCCCCCTTTTTGAAGATGACAAACATTTCCTAAAATATGAAATAAGGAAATATAAAGCATGTGAGATTCATACCTGAGGATTACCTTTAGTAGCCATTCTTGTTTTACAAGTGAGTGCTGGCCATCAAGATGAAACTCATTTATATTTTTGATTTTATATTCTTTCTCCCCCTTTGTCATTTCAAAAAGATATCCAGTTTGAATATATTATTTTTCTTCTCCCCCCTAATTTTATATTATGCTCCCCCTTAAATAGATATCCTATGGATTTTTGTCTAATTTATCCACAATTTGTTTCTCAATCATTTGCAAAGGATGTTAAGCCTTGAAATGATATGAGATCCCCTTAAGCTTATGATGAATGTATATTGATTTCCCATTTATCAAGGGATATTAAGCCCTAAATTAAATGAGAGTCCTTTAATCTTAGAGTACATAAAAATGTCTCCAACCAAATACAAGGGATGTTAAGCCCTGATTTGTTTAGAGAGTTCCTTTAAGAGCAAGATATATCATTTTGATGAAATTCTTTTTCATACAAATTACTTTTAAGAATCCGAAGGTCATAACAAACTCCAAATGATGTTAACAATGTTTTTGTAAGCTTCATAATGAAATAATCAAATTTGTTTTTATAAGCTCCCCCTTAATCTTACAATTTAAGCAATTTTAATGCTTCTAAGGTCACAAATGATTTTAAATTTTGATTTTGACCTTTATCAAAAGTATATTAAGATTAAGTACAATAAAATGATATCCAAATAAGCATTTTGTCAAAGCTTATTTTAGGTCGCCCTTGACTACGACCATGGCGCCCCTTGGTCAAATTACATTTTAACCAAGAGGCATAAATTTCAGATTTCCAATTAAGCATTCATATCAATTTTTGATACGTGTTTAAATGATACTAAACATGAAAACACAATGAATATTTCAAATCTTTTGAAGATACCAATTGAAAACATTGTAATCTTTGCAAGCATTTCTAAGAGATATATCACCAATAAATTCTTTTGCTTGCCTATGTAATGATAGAACAATAAAATCATGTAATGATAAAATAGAAATTTTCTTTAAACTAAGAATAATTTTGGTTTTTGACCAAATTCATTTCTCATAATCTTTCAAGGATGATTTCCATAATTTATACTTTATTGTACAGTCATTAACCACAAATAGACAACAATTTTGAACAATTTCAAAAGAATTCAGCAATTTTACAGCATTCTGAAAAACAGTGACATGCTCGGTCGATAGTTTCTCGACCGAGGTTCACTCGGTCGACAAAACCTCGACCGACCAAGTTTCTGAAAAGTGTTCAGAAATCAATTTTAAGCAAAAAGAAATTATACAAATTAGAGCTCAATTGTGTTGAGATAAGACATTATGATATCAAGAATCAGTTTAGGTCAAATCTCAACTATTTATTTTTAAGCTACTAAGTTTTAGGAATCCAAGCTAACTCATCTTTCTTTTTCTTAAATGGGCATGAAAATGAATAATGTCCAAGACGCATGCAATAATGACAGCTGATAGAGTCAACTTCATTTCTAGGAGTTGTGTTCCTAGGTACAAACATAATCTTAGTCTTGGATGCTTGGACTCTTTTGGGTTTAATTCTTCTTGGATCGTATCCTAGTCCTCTTCTTCCATTATAACTAGAGGAAAGTTTTAGAATACTCTCAAGCATGTCATTTCCTCTTAACTCATTTACATTTCCTTGTAACTTAGCAATATCTTTCTTTGCTTGATCTAAAACGGATACTAGTGAGTTTCTTTCTTTAACAACCTCATCATAATCTAAATGTGAACATGGAATAGGTTGTTTCTGAAGATCATTCACTTGAGTTTGCAAGTTTAACTTTTCTAAGGAAAGAAGATTGCAATTAGCTTCTACAGATTTTAACTTAAGAGCATAATCTTCATTTTCCTTTTTGAGATTTTCATTTTCGGATACAAGAGCAAGAAGTTTAGCATTTAAATCTTTATTTGCTTTCTTAAGTTTCTTCTTGCACTCAATATATTTCTCATGACTATTTTGAAGACTAGCAATTAGATATTCTTTTGGTAGATCGTAAAGACTTACCTCTTCTTCGTCTTCATTTGTTGTAGCAATGAGGCATTCTACTTCTCCATCATCGCTATCATCACTTGAATCATCCCATGCAGCTCGATATGCTCTTTCTTTCTTTTTGTAAGATGATTTCTTCCCTTTCTTGAGTGTTGGACAATCACTTTTCATATGTCCTTTCTTACCACATTCGAAGCACCTGGAAGAAGAAACACTAGAAGTTTTATTAGTTTTAAAACTTTTATATTGCTTACCATTTACAATGAGAGTTTCTTCTTCACTATCATCTTCACTTGTGTCATGATTGTCTTTAGTTGATGCTTTGAATGCAATATCCTTCTTTTTCCCATGTTGGCGCTCACGTTCTCTTCTTTCTTCCTCTTCTAGATCTGCCTCATGAGCTTCTAAATTGCCGATGAGTTGCTCCATTTTGAGTCGAGTGAGGTCGTTCGCTTCTTCAATGGCTGTCACCTTTGGCTTGTATTTTGGAGGAAGTGATCGAAGAATTTTTGATACCTGATCTTCCTCAAGGACAGGTTTTCCTAGGGCACTTAAACCATTAACAATAGTAGAGAATTTTGAAAACATTTCACTAATAGATTCATTAGGATCCATACGAAAATGTTCAAGCTTTGTTTTAAGCAAGCTAATTTTGGAATTTTTGACTTGGACTGTACCCTCATAGGTTATGGACAGTCTATGCCAAATATCATAAGCTGTATCACAATTTGATATTCTATTAAATTCTCCTACTGAAATAGAACAATATAAAATGCTTACAGCTTTTGCATTCATTTGGGCCAACTTTACCGTGTTTGCATCCCATTCCGCAAAGTCATTTTGAGGGAACACATATGGAGTAGATACCATTCTCCATAGATCCCAGTTGATGCCTTGGAAGTAGAACTGCATCCTTCTCTTCCAATATTGGTAGTTTGTTCCATCGAACGCCGGAGGCCTAGCAACAAGAGTCCCTTCAATGTTGAGGTTGTTGAGCATTCCATCACCCATTTCTTCAAGACCTTGTTAGGGTTCCTTGAAGCCTTGCTCGGATACCAATTGAAAACTACTAGAGGGGGGGTGAATAGAGTTTTATAAAGATTTTAATAATAATTTAAACTCAAACAACCACAATGAAAATATTGGACAAGGAGACACAGGGTTTAGAGTGGTTCCAACCTTAGCAAATACTAAGGAAGTCAGTCCACTACCCGGTTGCTTACCCAACCGGGATTTGAAAAGAAATTTATTTTATTACCTCGCAAGGACTTTACATAAAATACAATTTCTTTTCCCAAACCCTTCAAGCAGCCTTCACCTAGAAGTAATCGCCCAACCTTGAAGCAGCCTTCCCTTGAAGTAAGTGCACCAACTCCCGTTGCACCAGCCTTCTGAAGTAGCTTCCCGTGCGATAGCCTTCTTGAAGTAGCTTGAAGTCCCCTTCTCCACCTGAGAAGTCAAACCCTCTCCAATCCGCAGCCTCCAACCCTAGGAGTAGCAAGGAGAGTACAAAGGATAAAAAGGAATAAGAGAGAAAATAGAAATTACAACTTATCCTTTGAAGCACAAGGCTTGATTTGCCTATATCAAGCGTGTAGATCTCCTAACCAATGTGTATGACAATGTGATTGTAGTGGATAGGAGATACTAGCCTATAGGACACGAAATGGGAGCAATGGAAATGAATAGCAAGTGTAGGAATTGCTCTATTGCTCAAAAACATATTGCAAGTGAGTATTCAAGCTCAAGTATAGCACAAGTATATCTTAGGTGTATTTTGGTGTCCTAAGGCATGTCCTATTTATAGGAGTGGCCTATGGATACTTAAGGATGTTCTAGACAACTTCTAGGGGCTTCTAAGTGCTTAACTAGCTGTTAGATATAAGTTAGGTGCATTAGTAACAGCTAGTTACTTTATTCTGCAGTTGCTGTCAGAGACCATCTCGGTCGACAATTTGTTGACCGAGATACCTACTCGGTCGAAGTTTTGTCGACCGACAGGCTCTCTGGATCAACGTTCATTTGCAACTGCCAACTACTTTGTCAGCTGTGTCTAACGGCTACTTGGGTCATTCTCGGTCGAGAAGTTTGTCGACCGAGAGTGTCTCGGTCGAGGAATGTGGTCGACCGAGATTGACCCTGTTTTCAATATTTTAATTAAACCACTAAGTATGTGTATGAGTGTGCATATGTGATCCTATTTGAAGGAGATGACCTAACTAAGTGTGGTGTTTAGCTAGGGAGATCTAACGCT
Organism: Alisma plantago-aquatica; assembly: GCA_963693085.1. Classification (NCBI taxonomy): domain Eukaryota; kingdom Viridiplantae; phylum Streptophyta; class Magnoliopsida; order Alismatales; family Alismataceae; genus Alisma; species Alisma plantago-aquatica. The sequence goes on along the minus strand of OY856409.1, from coordinate 1,916,157,137 downwards.
TGATTTACATGAAGTCTAAGTACTTGTACATTATATATTTGTACAAGTTTACAATTGATTACATTGCATGACATTTACAAGCATTCAAGCGTATGGATTCCCTAGAACTTTGTCATCACCTTGTTCCTGCACACTTACGTAGCTCGTTAGATCAACAAGAATGAAATGTTTGTCATCATCGAAACAAAGGGATTTATCATAATGTCCAATTTATCCAACATTAATCATCACCCAAACCTGGGGCATGTTTGTCCATTCAACCCTAGCATAGCTTCGTCTCCAAAGAAGTCACTCTCACCCTCCACGGCAGGGTTAACTTGCTAGGTGACTCTACTCCTCTGGCCTCAGGGCACCTAGGCAAGGATTTCGTCACATATGCAAGGCTACACCAAGTTTGGTAAGCTATGCAGTGTGTGTTGAGGAGGCCTGAAGTCTAAGGTCAAGGTTTCAAGGTGTGGTTCCATTATGGTGTAGGAAGAACTAGAAAAGAGAGGTAGACTAGGTGTTACCTAATAGATGGGATCCATAAAGGATGTTCACAGGGTGTCGACATAGCTTACCTGTATCTCGGTGAGGCCTGAGGGGAATTTTGGGATTAAGCTCTCGGTTACGAGCTTCATGCCTTCAACGTTGAACACCAGAGAACATCTTATGTCTTCTTTGGATTCCTCTAACCCTTGGCAACTACTCTTCAACTCCTCTTGGTGCTTCGCGCCAACTAAATTGGCCAGAGCTACTCCCAGTTAGTCTGGTAGTTTGGGGATTACGGAGGAGGAAGATGAAGGTGGGTATAGAGGTGCAAGGGTTTTATTCAGTAATTGAGAGGGTAGAAAGGATCCCAGGGTCATGGTCGTGCTTTCCAGTGCCTTATAAAGGCATGTGGGGCAAGGGTACATGCATTTTGGCTTTTCCTAGAGTCCAGGTTGAACGAAGACTTTGGTACTTTCCAAAACTAGCGAAGTAACGACTATGTTATGGCTCATTAGTTTGGTTTCTCTCTCCTAATTGTAAAGGGCAAAGAATTAAGGAAAAAGATGGAGAATAGATGGAGGAAGGGGTGAGAGAAGATAGTAGGTTTGCTATTCTAATTTCTTATTATGTCACTAGGTAGGAGATGATGGTTGAGCCATCGATATCATATCGCATGGTCACACTTCATGTGACACGTTAAAATGATGTGGGGGTTCTAAGTGCCAAAGTTATATTTTTTATTTGATTTTCCAATTATTGCAACCATGCAATTATTACAAGTAGGCCCCTCTCTTTTTATGATTTTTCATAGGCTACTAGGAAAATCCTATGGATATGAAATTTGGAGAGAAACTCAATAATAACTTTTCCAACTTATATATAATTTTGGGATTTATTGGGATAACTCTCATAGACAAATCTGCTCTTTAAGGATTTCATTAAACCGATTACCCACATCACATGGAAAGTCCTTTTATGTTAAATTCTATAATTATCATAGTTTCCTCATTATATTCTATTAAACCAAAATGGAGATCAAGATATTCTTATTTGATGCTTCAAAACTTGTATTACAAGTCAAGATTAGATAATTACTCCATTAATTATCTAAATTACAAATTATCTTTGAAAATAATGGAAGCTTGCTTATTATTCCATATTTTGATTGTCTAACAAAATATAAAGCCATTATCCTCCCTTTTAACATGATTTACTTTTATTTATTAAACTTGTGCCGCCTATTTGTAAAGCAAATAGTCTCACGGGCTTCACTTCGGACATGGGTTGAACCCATGCCACAAAGTGAATAGCTTGATTACTCTATCAATTACAATTATAGAATTCAATTATTAAATCAAGTCTTACATTCATAGAATTCATATTTACCTAAATTTCAAGATCTTAAAACCATGATGTTAGATGAGTCCATCATTCCTACATCCTCATCTAGGAATTTGTAATTGCATGTCGATTCTTCATGAAATGTAAAATCCACTAGTCGATTGGGTAGAGAATATGCTTTGACTGCCTTTTTTGGCAAATATGTGATGTCAAATTCTGATAGAATCATCTACCACTTAGCAAATCATCTAGTGAGAGTAGGGCTATCACAAAGATAACAAAGTGGGTCATGCTTCACAATTTGTTATAGAGAATATGTTGTTAGGTATTGATGTGGCTTTCTTGTTGCATGTATCAATGCCAGACAATATTTCTAACTTGTGATGTGGAGTGCCTCGATATCATTGAATTTATTGGACAAATGGTAGATAAAATGCTCACCATTAGGGTTGTACATCGGTACAAACCCATAACGGACCAGACGAGACCCGATTAACAAAAAAATCATGGATCGAGGACCGGACCGAATAAGAATCGGTCCGGTCCTGGAACAGACCGAGAAAATCATGAACCAAACTAGGACCGGACCGAGACCGAACCGAATAACTTGTAGTTTACACTATTGATTACAAAATATAAAACAATTATGTTTATAAAATTATAAAATACCATTTGAGTTTGGTAACACAAATATAGTTACACAATTAAATCCTTTCAACTTGGAGAGAGTAAACCACCATAAGACTACTGGGAACATGATTAATATAGTACTTACATAATAGCACATTTGAGACTAACAATCATAAGTTTTAATAGACAGAAAAAATAACACTTGCAATTATTATAAAATTGAATTATGTGATAGTTAGTACACAATATGTATCGTCACAATGATTCAAATTTATAAAATATACTAATGTATCAATGATTCAACTAAATATGTAATATCCTTTCAGTTTTGTATCGTCACAACTCAATGCAATATTCAAATTTATTTAGTGGCTACTTTGGTGCTTTTATAAGTGCAATGGATAATTTTACTATTGACATTTATTGAAATAATGACATCATTGTGTAGACCACAACATTAATATACCTATTGGAGTCATTAATAATATACTATACATTTGCACAACCCTTCGTAAATATTGGATTTAATTAACATGTATAAGAAAAAATCTATTATTTGGTCCAACTGGTCCAGACCGATTTCTACCAATTTTGAACCGGACCGGACTGAGGACCAGATTTAGGATAAATAAAGGACCAAGGACCAGACCAAAAGTCAATTCGGTCCAAGATCGGATTGAATTAAATAACCGGTTTGGTCTGGTCTACCAGTCTGGACCAAGAAATGTACAACCCTACTCACCCTCATCTATGGAGTGACTCATGACTCCTCAAATTGATGATTCACACATCGATAATCGAAGGGTGATAGGATATCATGGTACTAATGGTCTCAGAACATGTGGTTTAGCAATATAGTCTTTAACATTGTGAAGCACATCCTCACACCGTTCATTCCATTTGAAGTCAGGGTTTTTCTTGAGCAACATGAAGATGGGATGACATGTGGGTGTGAGCTTGGAAATGAAGCAGTTGATGTATTCAAGATGAGCGTACAATACTCATATCTCCTTCTTAGTTTTTGGAAAAGTAATTTCACAAATAGCTCAAACCTTCATAGGGTTGACCTCTATTCCAATTTGGTTGACAATGTACCCATGTAGATTACTAGATGTAACCCCAAAGGTACACTTGGATGGATTTAAGCCTAGAGAGAATTGTCATAGACATTGAAATAGCTTCTCAAGATTGAGGATGCGATCTAGATTTTTAGATATGGCTTTCATGCCATCCATGTAGACCTCCACCTCTTTATGCATCATGTCGCAAAACAGACTGACCATCACCCTTTGATATGTAGATCCATCATTTTTAGATTGAATAGCATGACTTGATAGTAGAATACACCCCATTATGTGATGAAGGTCACCTTCTCTTTATCTTCCTTAACACATTTTATCAAACTGAAATTGGGTTAAATCTTATATGAAGCTTAAGATTGCATTATTTCCTATGTTGTTTCCAAGTGCGTCAACGTGTGGTAGGGGAAAATCATATGATGCATTAATAAGATCGAGACAATCCACACAATTCACACATTGTCATCCTTCTTTGTTACATGTACAATATTGGTGCCATGTAGGGTAATTGATTAGTTCTGAAAAGCCAACATTGTACCGTGTTTGAACTTCCTCACTAACCTTGAGGCTCCATTCTGGCCTCCTAGATTTATGTTTGAATGTGTAGATAACTGATATGATAGGGATTCAATGAATTGTGGTCTTCTTATCTAATCTAGGCATATTTGACTAGACCCATGCAAACTCATATATGTAGTTGCATAAGAATTGTGTCAATTGGTCCTTGATTGGTTAGGGTAGACACACCCAATTTTTACTTATCATAGCTCAGGGCTTGATCTAAGATTAAATTTCCCTATCTCCTCTTCAATGTGACAGAGTTGATGCTCATTCATCATATCTTTTGGGATAGTAATGTTTTCAAACTCAACATCTTCATCGTAAACATGCGCTACCTCTATAAAGTAATCAACAAACTCTTCGGGATCTGAACTTGCACTTTTTCTGGGTTTTAAGGATTATGTACTTTTTGGGATTTTTTGGGTTTTACGCCTTCTTGGGATTTTGTGGAAGAGGGTGTGGATGTTGTGGAATGTGGTCATACAACCACTCTAGATGTCCACCACATTAGGGTTCCATTCTTTTGACAATCTTTTTTTTGGCATGGGAGGTGGTTTAGCCATTAAGATGTTGTGATCCTCACAGGACAGTTTTGGGCCTCATCTGTACTTCACATGAGATGAATGAGTATATGTGGTTCTTATCTAGATTCTACTCAAAATGTGGAATTGATTCCCCATCCTTAGAACATTTGACATGTATCATCATACTCTTCATATAGGGAACCATATTCTTCCTCCGTGTCTCCATAACTCTATTCCTTCGAGTTGTTTGAGTATGGTGAGTCAAGAACAAATTTCATTGTAGTAAAGTTGGCTAAGTTGAATTGCAAATCCATTTCTAGAAGAGTGGGATTTGCAATATTTTTGTACTTTCCCTTGACTTTGTCAATGTGGTCATCATATGAGTTCCCATGTTCTTGCTTCATGCTCTTAGTGTTTGAGAACAACTAGTTGACCATGGGAATAATAATGAACTTAGTGGCTTCCTCGTTTAGAGGGATTACCATGTCTTTGGATGGTTGGTTGTTCTGGGTGGTTTGAACACCCTGAGTCTCTTTCGTGATGAAGTTGATCTTCTTAACACTAGCAGCGATCCCATGATGGTTTTCTTAGTTGTCCCCATTGACCTCTTGCATGAGGTATGGTACCATCACTGGGACGATAGCTTCAGCTCTGGAAGATCCTTCCTCACTTGTAGAGATAGTACATGATGATTAGGGATGGGAACCCCTACATAGAAAGACTAAGTCCCATCATTACTATACCATGAGCCAAAGCTCATCATCTAGATGAATATGTCAGGTCTCCTCACTTAGATCTCGAGCAGGTGACAAGTAGTTGAGGTAACCTTTCTGAGTTAAATTGTCTACATTGTGACACAATGTTGTAGGCCTCAACATGGTGTCCACTTGGTGATTTAGTGATGTGCATATGATGGTCCATATAATCCCAATCCCATCCCTCCCTTACTGGTGGAATTTGAACAATATTGGTATGCCCTTGTTGTATGCTTTCGGGCCTTTATCTATGCAAAAATTCATTTCCTGTAATTGCTAGGTAAATAGCTCGAGGTCATATGGGAGATAGTGTGGTCATCTCCTCCGTTGAGTTACATAGTTGATAGAGGCGACATGCATCATTTGATATCTGAGGTAGATGTTGTCTTCTTCTATATAAGCTATGTGGGATATTGGAAGTGTGGACTGTGATGATGGTGTCCACCAATCTGTACTTGAGTTTCTAATGTAGTGATGAGGAGAAGACCAATTCTAGTGAATCCACAACCTTCCCAAAATAGGTTGAAATAAGGACTTAGCTCCATAGCCACGAATAGAACTAAAAAGGTTTGTGGTTTGATTTGTAGCTCGAGGGAAATCTCTCGCAATGCATCTTTTAATGCATCATCAAAGGATATTGAATTCTTAATTGTTGGATGCAGGTCAGAAGGATCTCTTCCTAGATTGATAAGCATCTTAACGGGACATACATTAAGGCATCACCTAATTTTGTAAAGAATGAAGAAATCTTGAGAGATCTACAGATAGCAATGATTAGCATGGGTATATTATAATTTCCTCCTTACAATATCTCATCTTTAGAAAAAGAAATGAGGTGTGGCATTGTAACTAACCCAATTGTATATGCAAGTGGTTGTGGTCTCACATCTTTGGAAACATATTTTCCTTCAATTATCTTCATTATAGCCTCTCCATGGATGGTGGAATTTTGCATGAACTCATCTAGAGACACCTCTCCTTTTGTCTCATCTAGGTATTGAATTATTACTTGACCTTCAGGATTGGTTTCTTTATAGAGTTCTAAAATAGGAGGCACTTGCTTGGCGTTGAGAGTAGGAAAGCAAACTTTGTTGTTATTTCTTTAGGGACATTGGTAAACTAGTACACAAGTGGCCTTTAACGTAGATTACATAAGGGTTGTAGTGGTGGCTATAAGGTGACACTTAGGTAAGAAACCCTTGTGACGGCTCCCTCAACTTATGCCTATATAGTAAAAACTGAAGAAAATCACTTGCCTATCAACAAATTTTGTCTGAATAGGGGGTCAGTCACTTTGATTTTGCTTGCAAAATGATGCATTCATATAGTTATATCATCGTATTTTGGAAAAATTAGCATAGTAAGAATCTAAAATGTATATTATTGGAACATGCTCAGTATTGTCAAATTGTCTAGAAGTTTGATGTCACACATGTTCAACACCAGTTTATAGAAAAAAAATGGCGTAGTAGAATGGTTTGTCAATTAAAAAATATTACTGATAAGATTGTTCTTTAGTCTCAATTGTGTGTTGTAAAATTGACGTCGTAATGTTACAATGATGGCTGTTTACAATAACTGACATTGTAATATTCATTCTTTTTAAATAGTAGGTCTACAAACGTGTTATTTGGATATTCAGTAGGATGCAAAATGTGTTGCTCTAATGAATAGCATGTTCATCTTATGTTCAGCTTAATAATAGGTTGTTCCAAACCTACAAAGCAATAGCAAATATCTATATACATATATACACACAACATATATATATATATATATATATATATCTGTGTGTGTGTGTCTGTGTGTGTATGAAAAACCACTAGAGGGGGGTGAATAGGGTTTTTATAGATATTTTAACAATAATTATAATTCAAACAATCAACCACAAAATATTAGACAAGGGGACACATGGTTTAGAGTGGTTCCACCCTTAGCAAATACTAAGGGAGTCAGTCCACTACCCAATTGTTTCAAATTGGGATTTGAAAGCACCTGTATTTTATTACCTCATAATGATGTTACATAAAATACAACTACCTTCCCAAACCCTTTGTACATCCTTCACCCCGAAGTCATCTCACCAACTTTGAAGTAGCCTTCACTTGAAGTAACTTCAAGCTCCGCCTTGAAGTAGCCTTCCTCCTTGAAGTAGCTTCCCGTTGAGACCTTCTAGAAGTACTCCAAAGTCCACCTTCTCTTCCGAGAATACCCTTCTCCACCTGAGAAGATAAACCCTCTCCAATCCGCAGCCTCCAACCTAGGAGTAGCAAGGAGAGTACAAAGCATATAAGAAGGAACAAGAAAGGAAAATGGAAATTACAAATATCGTTGTAGCACAAGGCTTGATTTCCTATATCAAGCATTTTGATCTCCTAACCAACGTGTGTGAAAGTGTAAGTATGGTGGAAAGGAGATTCTAGCCTATAGGACATGAAATTGGAGCAATGGAAATGAATAGCAAATGTTGGAGTTTCTCAATTGCTCACAAGAATGGATTGCCAATTGCAAGTATGTATGCTCAAGTATTGCACAAGTGTGTTTTGGGTGTCTTAAGGCATGTCCTATTTATATGAATGGCATATGAGTGCTTAAGGATATTCTAGACACTTTATAGGGGGTTCTTAGTGCTCAACTAGATGTTAGGTATCCACTAATTGCTTTAGCAACAACTAGTTTATTAATTCTGAAAAGTGCAGATAGAGTTCTTCTCGGTCGAAGAATTTGTCGACCGAGTGTCTCTCGGTCGAGGAGTTTGTCGACCGAGGGACGGTCTGGAGCAAGTATATATAACATTTGATTCCAACTCCCAACCACTTTGTTTGCTGGGTCTAACAGCTATTTGGGTCAATTCTCGGTCGAGGAGTTTGTCGACCGAGAGTGTCTCGGTTGAGAAGTTTATCGATAGAGAACGACTCTGTTTCAATGTTTTGAACTATGTACTAAGTGTGTGTGTCAGTGTGCAGTTGTGACACTATTGTAGGGGATGACCTATCTAAGTGTTATGTATGGCTAGGGAAGATCTAAACACTTGATTTACATGATATCTAAGTACTTGTACATTATATACGTGTACACATTTTTACATTTGATTAAAATCATGAAATTAACACATTGTGAGCATTTAGATCTTCCGAGTTGTGTCATCCACCTAGTTCCTACATAACAAAGGGATTATAATAATGTTTGTCATCATCAAAACAAAGGGATTATAATAATGTCCAATTTAGCCAACAATCTCCCCCTTTTTGAAGATGACAAACATTTTCAAAATATAAAATAAGAAAATATAAATCATATGAGTTTCATACCTGAAGTTTACCTTTTGTAGCCATTCTCTTGTTTGCAAGTGTGTGCTGGACGAGAGATTATGAAACTCATTTTATTTTATATTTTTGATTTTATATTATTTCTCCCCCTTTATCATTTCAAAAAGATAACCAAGATAATCATTATGTATGAATTTTATTATTCCCCCTTAATTTTATTGCTATGCTCCCCTTAAAGAAGATATTCAGTGTTAAAAGTAAGGGATGAATGCAAACCACATGTTATCAAATTTAGCAACAATTTATTTCTCAATCATTTGCAAAGGATGTTAAGCCTTGAAATGAGATGAGATCATTTTAGATTCATGGTATATGTGTTTTGATTTCTCATCCATTTTCAAGGGATGTTAAGCCCTGAAGATGACATGAGAATCCTTTAAGCTTATAGTAGAGAACATGAATGTATCTCTAACCAAATACATGGGATGTTAAGCCCAAAATTGTTTAGAGAACTCCATTAAGAACAAGATATATATATCACATTCATGAATATTGTAGGCTCCTTTATTTTCATTGCCAAGATTTCCTTAAAAATACTAAGGTCATAACTTGTTTCAAATTTTCTTTGTGATGTTTACAAAGTTTTTGTGAACTCCCCCTTAATCTTATAATCAAGATAATTTAAGGATTCTAAGGTCATAATAAGCATCAGATCATAACCTTTTATGAGAGCTATGCACTAAAGTCTTATTTTCAATATACAAAGATTGATTGCAAGAAAATGATTTACAAATAAGCATTTTGTCAAGCTTATTTTAGGTCGACCTTGACTTCGACCAGGGCGCCCCTCGGTCAAACTTGATTTCAACCAAGAGGCAATTTCTGTAGATTTCCAATTTTAAGTATTTTTAATGATCTATGAATGAACATTTGAACCATAGCTTATAGAGTATTATTCATGTATAAAAAGAATGTCATTTTCCATAAGCTAAGCACAAGATAATCATTTAACTAATATGTCAAGATGTATTTGTTCCATTGAGATTTATCTTAATGCAAAAATTGCATTTTCAATGATAATATCATCTTTATGTGTGATGAACTGAATCACTATGATCATTTTGAAACAGTAAATGCATATCCATAATTATAATGATGATGATGGAAAAATAGAAACATATCCATAATTTCATGCAATGCAATGATTATGATCATTTAAATACAAATTTCAAGACACATGGTTTTTATATAGATAGACCAAGGAATACTTAGGACAAACCATGTGGATTATGATAAAACAGTAATTTTAGTAAAATCAATCATTTTCTCTTATATATTTGATAGATACAATTTAATCATGAAAAGTATTAAGTTTTAATGCTCATATATTCTTCCTTTTCATTAGGATCATTCAAATATTTAAAGCACAAGAATATGTAAAGTTTATTACATACTTAAGTTGATTGCAATTTGAAGTGTCTTATTTTATTAAACAGTTCTGTCAGAGTTTCACTCGGTCGACAAAGTTCTCGACCGACATTGTCTCGGTCGACAACTTTCTCGACCAAGAATGTTACTGTTTCTCTAGAAAAAATACAGATTTAAGGCAGAAATCCTATCAGTCGACCAAAACCTCGACCGACATTGTCTCGGTCAAAGATTTTGTCGACCGAGATTGTTTCTGTACTATTTTCAGTAGTTATTTCTAAGTAAAACATAGATTACCTCCAATTCAATTATCCAATTTAAAACTCAGTTTAGTTGAGATGATACATTCAAGTATCAAAGTAACATTTAAGTCAAATCTCAACTAATCATATTCAAATCTCTAGGTTTTAGGAACCCAAACTAAAACAAGTTATTAAAGATGTGTCTCTGCAGATTTATTTAAAAATGTGTATTTTCAAGTTAGAAATTATAATTACTTGAATCAATTTGTTATCTCATTATGATGAGTTGAGATAGACATAAAGATATACAATTTAGAGTCGTTGGTCATATCTTAACTTAATTTAATTTATTTAGTTTGGGGGTTTTGGAACCCATACCAACTCAACATCCTTTTTCTTGTAAGGACATGAGAAGGAATAATGTCCAAGACGCAAATAATAATGGCAACATATAGAATCAATCTCATTTCTCTTTTTATGAGTTTGATCTAGATTGCTCTTGGGTACATATGTATATTTGCCTTTAGGTACATACATAGATTGAGTCTTTGGCACTTATGTCCTTCCCCCACTAGGTTTTGATAGGATTTTCCTTTAGGCTTGTAACCTAGTCCTCTCCTTCCAATTTTACCATGAGAATCATTTAAGATCTTATCAAGAACATCACTATTTCTTAAGCTACTAACTTCTTGTTGTAACTTAGAAATCTCATCCATTCTCTTTTTGATATCTAACTTTGCTTGATCTAGATTAGATAATAAAGAATCTCTTTCTTTCACAATAGTATCATAATCTAGATGAGTGCATAGGATAGGTTGAGTTTGAAAATCATTTAACTTTGCAAGCAGTCCAACCTTTTCTTGAGAAAGAATATCATAATTTGTTTCTAGAGTAAAAATCTTCACATTACAATCACTTAGAGATGATTTCAAAGTACTATTTTCAAAAATAATACTATCCTTTTGAAATCCAATATCATTTAATTTAGCATACAGATCTTCATTTTCAGATGTGAGAGCAAGAAGTTTAGCATGTAACTCATCATTTACTTTATTATATTTCTTTAATTTCTTCTTGCACTCAATATACGTATCATGTGTCTCTTGAAGGCTAGCAATTAACTCTTCTTTAGATAAATAAAAAAGGCTTACCTCTTCTTCTTCTTCACTTGTTGTAGCAATAAGACATTCTTTATGCACATCTTCATTCTTTAACCTCCATGGACAGCTAGGTGTTGTGTGTCTTGTTACTAAGCACCAATTATAGCTTGTTGAAGATTGGTCCAAGCTTCTCCTTTGCTTGCAGTTGTAGACACCACCACCCTCCATTCTTCAAGACTCAATTAGAGCTCCTTGAAGCCTGCTCTGATACCAATTGAAAAACCACTAGGGGGTGAATAGGATTTTTATAAATATTTTAACAATAATTATAATTAAAACAAACAACCACAAAATATTAGACAAGGGGACGCATGGTTTAGAGTGGTTCCACCCTTAGAAAATACTAAGGGAGTCAGTTCACTACCCAATTGTTTCCAATTGGGATTTGAAAGCACCTGTATTTTATTACTGTGCAAGGATGTTACATAAAATACAACTACCTTCCCAAACCCTTTGGACAGCCTTCACCCCAAAGTTGTCTCACCAACTTTGAAGCAGCCTTCACTTGAAGTAACTTCAAGCTCCCCCTTGAAGTAGCCTTCCTCCTTGAAGTAGCTTCCCGTTGAGACCTTCTAGATGTAGTCCAAAGTCCACCTTCTCCTTTGAGAAGACCCTTTTCCACCTGAGAAGATAAACCCTCTCCAATCTGCAACCTCCAACCTAGGATTAGCAAGGAGAGTACAAAGCATATAAGAAGGAACAAGAAAGGAAAATGGAAATTACAAATACCGTTGTAGCACAAGGCTTGATTTCCTATATCAATCGTTTTGATCTCCTAACCAATGTGTGTGAAAGTGTAAGTATGGTGGAAAGAATATTCTAGCCTATAGGATAAGAAATTGGAGCAATGGAAATGAATAGCAAATATTGGAGTTGCTCAATTGTTCACAAGAATGGATTACCAATTGCACGTATGTATGCTCAAGTATTGCACAAGTGTGTTTTTGGGTGTCCTAAGGCATGTATTATTTATAGGAATGGCCTATGAGTGCTTAAGGACGTTCTAGACACTTTCTAGGGGGTTCTTAGTGCTCAACTAGTCGTTAGGTATCCACTAATTGCTTTAGCAATGACTAGTTTATTAATTCTGAAAAGTGCAGACAGAGTTCTTCTCGATCAAAGAATTTATCGACCGAGTGTCTCTCGGTCAAAGAGTTTTTTGACCGAGGCACGGTCTGGAGCAAGTGTAGATAACGTTCGATTCCAACTCCCAACCACTTTGTCTGCTGGGTCTAACGGCTATTTGGGTCAATTCTTGGTCAAGGAGTTTGTCGACCGAGAGTGTCTCGGTCGAGAAGTTTGTCGACCGAGAATGACTCTATTTCAATGTTTTGAACTATACATTAAGTGTGTGTATCACTGTGCAGTTGTGACACTATTGTAGGGGATGACCTATCTAAGTGTTGTGTGTGGCTAGGGAAGATCTAAACACTTGATTTATATGATATCTAAGTACTTGTACATTATATACTTGAACAAGTTTTTTCATTTGATTACAATCATGAAATTAACACATTGTGAGCATTTAGATCTTCCAAAGTTGTATCATCCACCTAGTTCCTACAACACTCAAGTAGCACGTTAGATCCACAAGAATGAAATGTTTGTCATCATCAAAACAAAGGGATTATAATAATGTCCAATTTAGCCAACAATATATATATACACACACACATCTTCAATTGCCCCGTTGTATACATATGCATTTCTTACTTGCTTTTACACACATATTCACAATTCACATATACATTCACATTCATAACTTCAATTTCCCAACCAAATCAAAATATAGACACACTTGCATTTATTATAATCTAAAGTCAAATACAATGTTTTACTTATGGATCTAGATTTATAACCATACAAACAATTAGATTCTAAATTTCATACATAATCAAGTATCTTAATTGAATTCAAAATCATCATAAACTATGAAGCTCTTTATCCATGATTCTCATAACACATCTAGAGTGACTCGTATATAAGGTTGTTGGGTGTTAATGTTGGGTAATGGAAGGTGACAGGTGTAACGGAAACAATAAAATTTTCTCCACATACTCTACATAAGGATCTCTTTGACAACATTGTATTCAGAAAGACGGTGTAGGGATATACGTCATCCCAGAGCAAGTCCAGCGACATCCCTTAGCGTGGTGATGTGTGTCACTCCTAGCATGCACAGATGGTCCTAACCCATACTCTAAACGCAAGCAACCCAACGTCTACATCTCTACTCAGTCCATGCAGATGGATTGAAACTCTACATCACGCTTCCTTAAGCTAGCGGGAATAAGTGACATTCTACCTTATGATGTGCTAGCATCGGTTTCTCTCCTTCTCTCTCGCTTGGGGATGATGATGGCTAGGGTTCACGTACAAGAGTGTGACCTTAGCATCTAAGTGTTAGAAACCACAAAAAGTCGGCTGTCATGACCCTATAAATAGCAGAGGAAAAGAAATAGGATTTTTCCAAAACCCTTGGAAAACAAAAGGGGTTGTGGCTGCATTTTAAACAAGCTGCTCGTGGACCAATGGAAGAATATTCTGGAAATAATTAATTAATCCAATTAATCATATTAATTAATTAACTATTTTCCATTATCCATCTCTATTTAATCGCTCTAAATCAACTAGGCGACTTAACCATAGAATCTAATTAATTAGCTTAAACACTTCAACCAATTAACTCAGATTATATTCCAATATTATTATAGAAAATTACCTAAACGCCTTAATAATCAATTCAATTCGGAACATTTCCAATCACGTCCACAATTATACTCTAATTCCAATCACATCCTATGTGTGTGACCTGGTAGGCTCCACATTACATTGGTAGTGATATTCATAATCATATTATGATTTCACAAGAAACGATTGGCATCTAGCAAGACTTCATTACTACCCAAGTAATTGGAGAAGTTGGAGAACAACTTAATCTATCATCTATGACTAGTGTTACAATGAATGTATAGTTCCTTTGTCTCTAATATCCAGATAGAACTCAAGGCATGGAATCGTCATCCTCTTCGACATTCAATCCATGTTCCTTGAACTAGAGAAAATTGTCTGAGATATGTGTAAGCTCAATATCACATATTGACCCACAACAACATGGCTATGCATTTTGTAGTCTCTCTTATCAAGTGGCCAAGATATCAATCTCTTGTAGGTGGGACAAATCCCATATGTATCACTCACAATCATCCTCAAGTGTCACAATGCACCCAAACACCACCTTTATGGTCATCCTTATTCAGGATCGCAGTGGATGATGTCAAAGCACACCAAACGACATGTGATGAGTGTGGTGATTTCATGTCTAAGAACTACAATCACCACCATCACTATGAGAGATGATTTTGACTACCATTCAAGGTTCCATGTGTCACTCTCAAGGTGTGTCTGTCTGATACACAGTTCTCTAACAAGTATCGAAGTGCTTGGTTTGATATCACATATCATGACTAATGAAATTTTTCCATCAACCAACACACACTCTAGGCTTATGTGTTATTGGTGTCTATTAGTCCTCCACTACAACATTAGACTAGGGACATAACAAGAATGTATATACTCTTGTCATATGTACGATCTCATCGTTCAGGTCCTCAACCTGAAGACATACGCCATTGAGTAATATCATTCTTTAGACATTTATTATGTTATATCATTATCTCATAACTAAATAAATAGAATAAACTGGAAGATTGCCTTTATTATTAATAAAATAATTTACAAGATATTCCATTACAATCATCATATGATTGTCTCTATGGGCATACATACCAATAGTTAAATACCTACAAATAGAATGATATAGTCATATGATAATATTATATGAGTAATTTATAATTCAAAATAGATTATACACTTGTGATTGAAGTGTACATTACCTATTATATATTTTGGATGTCTTGTGACGTTGTCATACAATGATATCCATATACTTCATGACATAGTATCCATATCCCTAGAAATAATCTTACACAGGGCATGAAAAAATCATAGTTTATTGCAAGAGGTTAATAAATAAATATTATGTAGAGTTGGCATTAGATCAAGACTAGTGAAATTACCCTAACACTTCTCTAAGATATTGATTTCTTTTGTCTATCCTATTTCCTCAGACCTCACATAATGCTTTTATCTCTCTATAATTTCAAACAATACATATTATGCTTAAGTAGTTGTATAGTAATGTAGTCATTCACAAATATGTTGACAGATAAAAATTTAGACTTACCCTACAATTGGAAATTTCATCCAGTGTCCATTGCTCATCGATTTATTACCTAATGGGTCAAGATAATACACAGTCAGTGTGGTTGGAATAATCATTAACAATTCAAAATGTCTATTATTGAATAAAGAACCATGCAAATAACAAAATCAAATTCTACATAAATAAAGGTAATACATATGTTAATATTACAAGAAAAATAATAGAAACTTACCTAACATTGAAATGATAAAAAATCACATCCTTCCTATAGCAACAAAATACTTGAATGTAGTGGAGAAATAATCAAAGGTAGTTGTTTTTTTGTCTATCTACGCCGCTAATCAGTGACAAAATCAAGAATACCACATCGACTAATGCAAATGTTCTAGTCTTGACATATAAGTAGTTGTAAGAACATATGTAATGTTTTCATATATAGAAAATGATTCAATATATAAATTACATAGAGTGATGTATTTAGCCATAATATATCACCATATACAAACTTCTACTATGAAGGAATTTAGTTAATACTCAAATAGCTCCTTAATATCTTGAATGAAAACATTAGTGACATGATATTCTCCTATATATTCCTCCTACAAGTGAATCTACATGTTAGACCCATGTTGAATACTCTCTAACCATTGAGATAAACCCTAACATTGATGATCTAATGAGTCAAATAGTCATGTCAAATCAGAGTAGGTGCATGAAGATTTATAGGAGGAACCATAGGGGGGTTCTTAAGTATTATGGTTAGTTAATATTCTTGTTTCAATTGAAAACATAAACAAACGCAAAATGTAAAGACTCGATCTTTATGATCAAATATTTACAAAATAATATCAAAAACATAAACAATCTTTATTGCAATCATGCTTGTACATCAGAGTTGCGGAAGCTTACACAAATGATTACAAAGTTTAAGAATAAAATTCATTACTATATGGTCTTCAACGGAGGACTACCCAATGCATGCCTCTTCAAGCTCTTCCATCTAACACATGCCCATGAGTTCCCAGAGGGAACAAAACCACACATGGACCTCATTGAAGGGAAAATAAAGCGTCAACAAAGTTGGTACTAAATTCTTATATTGAGCTATTTGCAAAACATATATACTAAATATGATTCAAGGTAATGTCAAATATAGGCAAAGAATAGTTGGCAGACTAAATTTCAAAGTAAGGGATAACAACATTCCAATGTTTGTATTTCAAGATCAAATTTCCACAAAGCTATTCAAAATAGTTCAAAATATCAAATTATCAAAATACTTGCAATGATCAACTTTTGAATATTAAGGTTGAGCACTATCATATCATTTCCTTCAAGGGCTAAAGTGCCTTGTGTTCAGTCATCTATGAAAGAACGATACAGAAGCCTAATTGCTATTTTAACCAGTCGACTGGGGGACAACTAATCCATTACAACCTGTGCACAGGGCGGCGGGACGTACCCTACCTCAAGTGAGCCAAAGCTCTAAGGAGCCAAAGCCCAAAGGGACCAAAGTCCAGGGAGTCAAAACTCCAAATAGATAAAGTTAAGTGCTATTATAATATTCAATGCAACCAAACAATAATCAATATGAGGTGGTGAACTTTCAAAGAGGAAGGAAAGGGTTATAAAAGTATAGGGTTCACCACTAAACAATGTATATGGAAATCAAGAGGGAAATTAATAACTCAATATAAAAATATAGAATCTAGTAACTCAATTTATTCAAGTCTTTATAGGTTGAATAATCACCAAAAATGGCTCCAAGAGAAAGAGATCTACAAAGTGTTGTACAATTTTGTTATCATTTGGCATGGAACCAATTACTTGTTCAATCTTTTCTATTATTGTGTTTTCTTTCCCAGTTAGAGTAATTATTATTCTGTGTCTCTTCCATTATCCTTAATCATAGTTAGGTCTTATATATAATCAATAATACATACTCAATTGCTTTATCACTTCTCCTCTGAATTAGATAATGTTACTTTCTCTCTTATATAGAATAACTCCATTTATTCACTAAGATCAAATAAACCCATTACTAAGGAATATTTAGGGTTAAGTTTGATGCATACTAGTTATACGGTCCTACCTAGGTCTCTACTATTTAGGTTAATCAAAACATGAATCATTAATATACTAATATAGGAACATTGGATATAGTCTAACATAACTTTCATCACCTATTTTATTTCTCCCGGTTACCCGTAATCAAATACGTTTTTGTTCTATAATTTCGTTCTTAACTTTCATCCTAATAGAAATAGGTTTGTTTTAGATCCAAGTACTTTATGAAATAGATATCTTCTCTACATATTCTAGGGTTCTAATGCATCATTACATATTATACCCTAGTTACCATCCAAGTATTTATGAATATGTTTGTATCATCTTGTAGATTCACTTTTTAGTAGTATTTAGTAGTGTACCTATATATATACACTGGTTTCATACGTAGTTGTATAGATGGGCTTATTGTTTATATTTTCAAGTTTGCATCCAGTATATCACATTTATACCTCTTCTTAATACCATAAACTGAATGCAATGAAGTACTAACCTACGCATGGTTGATGTAGTGATAATCTTTGTTGATGATTTTTCATACTAGACCTTGTGACAAGATTCTAATTGATTGATCAGTAGATGCTCCATGTACAGGTACCACGAACTGAGGCACTCCATAAACAACAGCAGAACAGCTAGGCAGGCTTTGGTGCTGAGATAAATGGCCTCGTGAAATTTGATCATGGTGTCTCCTAGATCCAGGGATGAACCTTCATCGTGTGAGTCCCTTCGATGGCCATGGTCAGAGGAAGATTGACGCCCATGAGCAGATGCATTGGAAGACATTAGACTCGACCTTGGCGGAGGTGTGGAGTAGTCTGGACTCCGGGTTGTGGCATGCGAACTGGAGGGGATGGACTCCTTCCTCAGGAGCTGGTGATTCTTGGAGGGGTTAGTTGCAGGTCTCACAGAGATGGTCCAAGACGAGGAAGCGGAAGGGGGGTCAAGTCAAGCGCTGAAGGTTGGACGGCGGTGTCTGGTGACACCGACCATGGCGCTGCAGCGGGAGTTGATCGCTGGATAGAGGGGTTGTATCATCAGATCGAAGGGTGAAGGAGGGGAGGAGACCAGGATCTGTAGGTCGGATGGAGCATGGTGGCAATGCAGTTGTGTCTGTAGGTGACTAGGATGGCCATCAGAAGAGATGTTCATAAACCTGACGAGTTGCAGGTTGAGGTGATGTTGTTAAGGGCATTGAGGCGATGAAGAGGCAGATGGGTGGCGCTGGGGGTGGTGGCAAGATGTCGTGAGGCAACAGGGTTCAAGCACTCGATGGTGGTGATGAAGACAGACAGAGGCCTAGGCAGCGGCGGTGATCCAACCTGACGTAGCAGACTAGGCGGGGCACATGACAGGGGAGTGTTGTGGATCTGAAGATGAGAGACAAAGGGCGGAATTGAGAGGTACTTCTAGGGTTTTTACGGCGCCGTGGTGGCTGAAGGAGTATAGGGAAGATACTATAAGATCTGGGGAAGCTGTCGTGGAGTGATGGTGGCGACGTAGGTGTGTCGTGGTGGCTGGCGTGATCCAACACAAGGCGCTGGCATCGGGGTCTGTTTGTGCTGCAGATCGGGCTTGAATAGGCCAGATTGTTGCTAGAGTTGCAGGTAGTCAGGGAGGAGGTGGTGCTTAGCGGTTGATGTGGTTCACTGATAGGGAGGATGTGGTTGTGTTTGTAGCTGGTGGATGGGCAAGGTTTTATAGAGGCGTCGACCCTAGGGTGCGCATCCAGGGAAGCCGACATAGGGGTTGGATGGAACTGCACATGGAATGCTGGTTGTTTTCTTCTTGGTCGTTGTCTGCAATGCCCCATCGTTACAGTCTCTTTGCCTTACAATGGTTGATCCGTAATTATGGCACAAGGCTAGACGGTGAGGGAGAGGGAGAGAAAGTGAGGTCGTGGAGAGGCGAGAGGTGAGGACGGCGGGCGTTTCCCTATCGGTTCTGTGTTGCAGTGGTAACAGCCGCATCCCAGATGTGTGGGCACGGTTAGGGCAGAAGACCATGTTCTAAATGGGCCCCAATCAATCCCCTTAATTAGGTTGCTAATACATACTAGTAAATTACCTTATGTAATGGTGTTACTACCACTATTCATTTTTCCTAATTCATTACTTCGTTTCAAATGCAATTTTGAATGGTGGTTTAATAGAAATTGGTCTAACTACTAAAAGTATTTACTTTTCTAGTTTATTAGTCTAAAATAGTAAAAGGAATTATTTACTCTACAAATAAATACTAAAATTCTTAGTATCATTTTATAGGATTCCAAAGCCAAGAAATTATAATGGAATTCAATCATTCACTTGTGGGTCCCAAGAGGGATGACTATGCCAAATGAGGATAAATTGTATTCTAGAGCTTGAGTTTCAAGATATTTCCAATGGAAGACAAATGTGAGTGCAATTTAGGAAAAAGAAATTCAAAATTTTGAAGGATTACAAATCATAGTTCAAAATTTGAATTTAGTCCCAAATTTCAGTATGTTACACAAAAGATACAGAAAAATATAAATGTAATGTACATTTTCTCATAGACAAGCTAGTTTTTGGGCCTCCCAATAAAGTTGCCTTTTGCTTCTCCTAATGTATTGTATTCTTTGTGATGTATCAGTATTGGTGTGTCTTTTGTATAGATGAGTTGGGAAGTCATATAAAACACATCATTTGCGATTGAAATATATTATAGCATCCCATCACCATGTGGCAAAACCTTATCGCCAGCCATGAGCATGTATGCAAGATCATAAAATACAAGACGACACTTTCTAGCCTCCTAAAATTTGGTTTAGTGTTATATATACCAGTAACATAATCTATATGGTAGTGAACAATAATTATATAAAAAAGGAACTTACATCATCATTGGGCCTAGAGGGTCCATAGGAGTACTCTCCATACCATTGTGTACCTTGTCAGAAAAGAGACATATAGTCTGAGTGCGTAATTGAGATTTAGATGGCTGAAAGGCTCTAATTTCTTCTTGTATTCTCCATTGTATCATCTCATCTATCTCCTCCTGTGACATATTGCCACTCTTGGTTGATCTACGTGGCCATTCTGATGAGCCAAAATATTCTTTAATTCCAACATCAAATTCCACATCCCTAACATGGCCAGAATGCTCCCAAGTACCAGAGAAATTGTCAACTCATCATTGCGGCCCTTAAGGGTTAATTTACCTTCTTTTATTTTCTCATGGATCTCCCTCTAATCATCAACTATCATAAAGAAAATAAATATGAATCATGAGAGCTAAACTTTACCATTTTTGGAGCCACCTCAATGGTTGCGGGGTTGGGAATTTTACTTGAGCTATTTCTTCTAAACTTTAACCACTCTTCATGTCGAAGTAGAAGACAAGGACTTGGAATTGTGTTTAACTCTTCCCCATAAGAATGTACTTTTTCCATGTATTAGTGACGAAAGGCATAACCACCAGGACTCAACTGATAGTTGTGCACATTCGTTGCATGTTTTTCTTTTTTAGCCTCATGTGTATTCTGGTTAATTTATTATATATGTTAATTACTTAATACATTAAAATCATATGGTTAATCATAAGTGTATATTATTATTTAATACATTGAACTTATCATATTTTCTCAAAGCACAAAACCGCTTTCACACAACAACATCAAGATAGTTTTATTGCTTAGTGGAAGCCTTCTTCCTCTTGTCACTATTCAAGTATTCTCTTCTCAGACCAGTCTTAAAATTCCTCCACAACTTTATAGTAATTTTTAAGATGTACTTTTTCATAAATGTGAAAAACACCCTACAAAAGTAGTTATAGTATTTTTGAAAATTATAAACAAAAGCTTAAGAAGGAATTAAGAAACACAGTATAAATGCATATAACTCATAAATTTGTCCTTCCATATGAGGCCTTTAGTGACATAATGAACCTTATGCCAAAATTCTATGACTATTGACACCTTATTGTGAGCAATAACCCTACAATAGTGCCTGAAAGCACAATGATTCATTCCTATAATATTTTCGTTAGCACCAAAAGCAATGGCCAACTCTCACTTTTGGCCCTAAGTGTTGTTAACATATGCATGAGCATGATGCCTCTACTATGTGAGATAGTAGACTCAATACCAACCTCCTCAACAACCTCCTTATGGTACTCAACATCCTGATCATCATGCTCAACATCCTCACGATGCTCAACATCCTCTTAGTCAGAAGCCATGTTGTAACAATCTATAAAATAGTAAATAAAGAATATGTGTTAGAAACATGCTCATCTAGTACATAAAACATATATAAATGGTTAAGAAACATACACATTGTTTAGCATAGATTGTATTGTTTGAATTATAAAAGGCATTCCTATAATATTGACTGGATCACTTCTCAATTTCAATTCCCATGAAGTATAGTTGAATTATACTAATTTTATATAAAAATATAGTATGTATGTAAATCAAGAAAACTATAAACAAAGAAAAAATGCAAAAAAAGAAGAAAAATGACCTTCTTCACAACAGAGGAGGTTGACAATAGAGAGTAGCAGTAGTAGTAGTGAAAGAAAATGGATTCTTGAACCTCTTTCATGCTCATGTCACGTCGAGGTTAGAATAAAAAAATGCTAAATCTGATCCAATTTCTCATAATCGATGCGGTAGAGAGGAGGTTGTCGACAACATGGAAAAAAATCAGAGAGGAGGTGGTGGTGTGGGAAGGAGCAACAATAGTGGTAGTAGCTAGAAACAACAAAGGAGGTTGGCACTAAAAGTCAATAGTAATAGTTGCAGCGGCGGCGTGGGAAGGAGCAACTGTAATGGTAGTAGTCGGAAATAGCAAAGGAGGTTGGCACCAAAAGTCGATAGTAGTAGTTGTGGCAGTAGCATGCAGGGAGCTTCGGTGATGGTATGTGGCGAGCAACAACTTATGGAGAGTGGTGGAAACATAGACAAGAGTGATCAGGAATGAAGCCAATGTTGGGAATGAAGGCTCGGAATTGTTAGGGATGGAGAGAGATTTCACAAAGATATAGATAAATGTGAGAAGAAACAATTTGGGGGTGTTAGTAACACATCTACAACATATGTTCCATGTTAAAAACTTACATTATCATCAAAGTGACGCCCGATTTTTTGGCATGATGTCAGCTTTTGTGGAAAATAACATAATAGTGAAGGTTTACAACATCATTTTTAGCCAGCAAACAGACGTAATAATGAATCTTTATCCTTTGAAACAAAATAGACATTAGGCGGTGAATCACATACTTAAATTGACTTAGGAAGCTATATCAAGATTTAAATAATAAAGACATCTCTCATCATTTTCGTCTAGGAAACCAACTTAGAAGGTAATTGAAGGGAGAAGATTATATTTGAGCAAGCAATCAATATAATTCTAAAGAACTTACATGTTAGTTTATCCTACAAGACCAACATAAGATCTGATTTGGAAGGTACTAATTGTTTTAGGAGGATCATCGTGGGAACATTCCAATGTAAATTTTTAAGAAACTAAAGCGATGTGTTATGAAAATCTACTAGAAAAAAGAATTTCCCGAGCTATGTGTTATGTCAATTTCCCCTTCATAAACTAACGTAGTAAACATGAGTGATGCCCCAATTTTCCCTTTGATATCCACTGTTGATTTGTTGTGATACTTGCATTTCTAAAACTAATATTGTAAATTTGTGTCAGTCATATGTGAAACCAACATAACAACCATCAGTACCATAATAAAAAAAAGTACTAGTAGTTGGAACTCGTTCATAGACGATTATCCATATATTCCCCTTATCAAGGGTTTAAGGGCTTTCAATGAGATGGTGTGATCCACCATCTATGTCGTTGCTAATGTGGGTTCTTTAGATTGAATCATCATTCTAGGGGTGGCGAATGTAACCATGTCAAGTTGAGGAATTCTAAGTTGTTGAGTGCTTTTTGGTATTGGCATTTTCAGGACCTTCATTGGTTAGGCATTTTGTCTCAAACATGCCCTTTGGTATGGTGAATGGAATTTGAGGCTTAAAGAGATCATCATTTTTTCTCCAAGATTGTAACAATAATATGAGCACTTTGGGACCAATTCTTGAGAGTTTTTTTCAAGGGGTCAATTGACCGCAAAGTTGAATCTTCTAGTGATAGTATGACAAACACAATTTTTTATGTAGAAGACATCTCTTCATGTGTAACTGTATTGACCTCACATGATTCAATAAAATCTTTCAAACCGTAGTTGAGTGTGTAGCATGTGTCTTCCTTTTGTCCCTTGGCATGGTGAAAGTCATCAAAGGCATCAACATATAACGTTTTGGCAACAGAGTGGGTGGCTCCTTTATGGTATGAAATTTCTGTATATGTTTGATGGTGGAGAGTATAGGATTGAGTGAGGCGCCTAAGGGTGTGAACTTTATTATCAACTTGATACACTCTTCTATCACGAGGGTCACCACTGATGATTTTACTTTTTGTGGTGGGGTACTTGTAGTAGGCAGATTGCTTTTGATTAGTTGTTGCACGTGTGGTTGGAAAGGCGGTGGTGTGCATTCACAAAATTGATGTCATTGAAATTGATAATGTGGTGGTAATCAAGAGAGGGGTCTATCAACATATACGCCTCACCCTTATACCTCAATCTGCAACCACCACCACTAATCAGCTGTCAAAATGGTGCCTAGTCTAGGTGTCTCAAACTGGAACCCTGCTTGGATTAGCTCTGAGAATGTATTGCATCTTTGTAGTGGTAGAATTGATGTGAGCTCAGGTAAAGTTGTGCTTATCACCATATCAAGACTCATTGTATATAGGGTTGAACTCTGGTTGTGCTTCCAACTCCTTCCACCATTTGATGAACTCAGAGAATCTCTCCTTTGCCTTCAATTATAGGGCTTCCAAGTCTTCTTTGATCGGTGCCTAGTCTAGGTTCTAGGCATATTAATAGATGATTTTTTAGCCAATTAGGACAAAGTGATGATTGTTGTCATGTCGTGCTTATTCTACCAAGTCAAGGAAAGACATGTCAGAGTTCATGCAAAGCAGTAGATCAAGACCTTGTCATCACCATGTACCTCCACCATGTCTGAGCAATATGACTTGATATGATCTAGACAATCTCCTTTCCCAGAGTATTTGTGGAACTTAGGCATGTTGAAGTTATTGGGTAATTTAGCATCTGGGAAGCAACAATTTCACTAGGAAGTTTTTTCCCATCCTTTTTTCCCTTCATACTATTTGAGCGTATGTAGAATCTCAAGCATGAGGGGTTACCTAAAAGTGGAATCTTGGACAACATCTTTTAGGTAGGTTGCTTCTATAGGTATTACATGTTGTTTGATTGTCATTTATGGAACTTTATATACATATGGCGGGAAATCATATGGTTCTCCCATGTATGAGTTCTACCAAGGGGGTGGGAGATAAAAAAGAATGCAGATTGGGGAATTACCCCTGTTGTTCATATATTGTGTCTACATTTTTGTGGCAGTGTTGACCTTCTCTACAACTTTAGGGTTTTTAGGTGATCTTGACCTCTTCTTCCTTCTCCTTATCTTTATTTTGCCATAAGGATTTAGAGTATATTTCATCGCCTCTATAACCACTGATATTGCCCCCATCATTCAT
Organism: Alisma plantago-aquatica; assembly: GCA_963693085.1. Lineage (NCBI taxonomy): Eukaryota > Viridiplantae > Streptophyta > Magnoliopsida > Alismatales > Alismataceae > Alisma > Alisma plantago-aquatica. Next base: position 1,916,131,790 of record OY856409.1, on the reverse strand, counting down.
GCACAATGGTCACTGATAAGGGCCTAATTGGAAAGGCCCAGGGTTGGTGTAGGTTGTGGTTCCACACATTGTATGGAATTCATGTGTCAATGAACTATCACACAGAATTCCTTGTCTAACAAATCTTGAACGGAAAGGCCCCTCCATGAAATTAGTTCCATATGGAAGCATGAAACTGATGTTTTCCAACTATTACAGTGTACACCATGGTAGACTTAGAAATGGGAAGATTCATAAGCTATTCTGACCTCTTTGGGCATCTTATCTCTGAATGGCTTGACTAGATTGTTGTTGTTAGCATCTACTTTGTCATTACCCTTAGGATGTTAGTCCTTGTTTCTTGTATGGCCATCTTGGTTGCTAATTTGTGGGAGTGGTGAAATATAGATTATTGTGGGTTCCTGTGATGCCCTGAAATTTAGGTTAGGAAGCTTCAAAAGCAAGGTGTAGTATGAAGTGTGAAAATATTTTATGGGATATGAGTAGATAGTTTGGTACTTCTCCCAGCTTGGACAAGGTAGACATGTTTCTTGATTTTGATATGAGACATACTTGCCAATGACACATCCAGGTGGGCCAAAATAGTTGTATTTAAGATGATGAATTCCCTTTTGTGGCTAGTGTGACATGATGCCTTGTTGGATAGTTCCTTCAAGAGGATTCTATAAGTAGAGAGGAAGGGGTAGCGTTTGGGTGGATAATTTTAAGGTGTTCTATCTAAGACCAATAACTATACTCAATTAACCACTTTCTTCCTTGGGGAATCATCTAGATGTCGTGTCTCTTTCTTGATTTGAAAAAGCTCCTCTTGGGGAATTTCCTCCATGGGAAGTAGTAGGAGGTTCAAAAGAGAGGGAACTTTGACAGGGTATCTAAGAATTGGCAAAGAAATTTGAAGTGGGTTGAGGCCTAGTTTACGATCATAGTCTAGGACCGTATAGGCATGAGTGTGAAAGGAGTGTGATGGTATAGTTTTAGGTCTTATTCTAGGACCATATGGCATGAGAGGGCCATGTATCGGCAAGTGGCAAGTCAGTCGCATTAAAAAAAATCCAGTCCCAATGAGACTTCAAGGTAGCCAGTTGATTTGAAAGTATTATCCAAATTTAAAAGATGTTGATTTGATTTAATAAGATTATTAGTCTTTTGAAAGATTTTGATTTGAAAAAAAATTGTTAAGCTTTTCAAAAATGTTTCTTTGACTTGAAAAAAGTTTGTTAACCTTTTTTTAAGTGATTTGATTTGAAAAAAACTTGTCATCCTTTCTGAAAAGGTTTGATTTTAAAGAATATTGTATTTTGATTTGATTTTAAGAAAGATTGTTATTTGGTTTGAATTAGACAAAACATCATTACTTAATTTGATTAAAAAAAGATCACTATCCTCTTTGAAAAAAAAATGATTTGATTTGGTTGAGGGTTATTGATAATATTGTGTTGGAACCATGGACCTACACATGGAGATATAAGTAAACCATGCCCAAATAATTCTATGATCTTAAATCCATAAACAAGAATCAATTAGGAGGTTCATAACTCAAGCAACAATTGTAAGGTGCATGCATAGAAGAACAAACCCTTCCATTTTTAGCCCATGAGTTTAAACCTGACTTATGTGCTCACTCAAGCATGTCCTACATAGGAGGGGTTGGTACTTCTCAATGAAATGATGGCACTTGTCATAGGGGTAACTCGGGTTCATGGGTATGGGTGTTTCTCCCATACACCTCATCGTTGCGGAGACCACAATCAGTCATTACTGCTAGGAGAGGGGGTATCCTCAACACTTTTTACATTCAACTAAACATTTTATTGGTACCTTTACTAACTACGTTGCCATTTTTAGCAATCCAACATGAGTGTTGGCACTCATTTTATGACATGTGGATTCATATGTATTCGTAGTGAAAGTGTAAGGATTATTTTTTTTCAGAAACAGTCCCATAGTAGATAAGAAAAGCAAAGATGAAAAAGTGAAAAACTCCATGTGGAAAAGTAATTCATTTTCCCAAAATATATCAACTGTATAGAAAAATAGGGAAGAATCTAGATCATAAATAAGAACTTCCTTATCATTTCCTTATTTTTTCATTTTTTTAACAAAGAAAAGAAAAAACAAAAAAGGAAGAGGATTCAAAACCCTATAAAGGGAAGCATACCCAAAACCCTAAAAATGAATCAGACATGAAACTTAACAAGGGGAAAAAGCATACAAGCAAGAAAAGGAACAAAAAAGCCAAAATTGAGCAAATACCAAGTCGAACAAGTGAAACAGATATAAAAAAGAATTGTGGATTTGGATAATTATAAATTGTTATGGTATGTAGTAGAGTGGATCACAAAACACTATGATTTTCCACCTACCCCTAGTCCATCTCCAACCCATCAATTGAGCATTGAAGGATAGGATGAAAAAAACTATAAAGGAAAAGAAAGAAACAAAAGGAAATCGAACCTGAACCCAACGGAAACAACACGAAAATATAATGAGACATGGAGATCAACCTAGATCGTCTAACTATCCCTGCTAGAGTCACCAGTCTTTCGTACCCATTCCAAAAATATTAACCACTTGCAAGGGAAATAATATGGCTATCACAAAGAAAGACATAAAGTGGAACAAGCTCAAAGATCCCACAACATTTTATTCGTAAATTAAACATAAGATGAACCTTTTGATTAACATCAAAATGTAGAAAACTATTTTTTTGACTCCACCTAAGGGAAAATAAGGAAAAATATAAATGGAATGCATAACTAGAAATCATATCTAATCTTGTTACGAGTGGAGAAGGTGTAGCACCCTATCTTGCCCAATAAACTGGTGACATGTTTCTTAATGTTCTAGAGTTAGGTTGGTTTCAGGTTGGGTTTAAGGAAACAAAAGCAGTGAAAGATGATAAAAGCATTTTTTATGTTGATAGATCTTTGGGACTTGTTACGTCCATGGATTTCCCATCATTTCTCAAAAGATCCTAATTTTTAGATGTGGGGTCCTAATCACCTCAGGATCTCCCACGAAAAATATGTTGGTATGTATGCCCAAAGAACCAATTATATGATGATGTAATGCATATCTTGTAAACAATTTGATTAATAATAAAGGCAATCTTCCATTTATTCTATTTTGTTCAGTTATAGATAATGATATAACATAATAAATGTCTAAAGAATGATGTTACTTGATGATGTATATCTTCAAGTTGAGGACCTGAACAATTGAGATCATACAGATGTTAAGAGTATATGCATTTTTATTTTGTCCCTAGTTAGTTGTTAATGTGGAAGGAGACAGACAACAATAACACATAAGACTAGAGTGTGTGTTGGTTGCTGAAAATATCCCATTAGTCCTGATATGTGATATCAAACCAAACACATAGGTACATGTTAGAGAATAGTGTATCAGACAGACCCACCTTGAGAGTGATACATGGAGAACAAGGAATGGTAGTCAAAATAAGCTCTCATGGTGATTGTGGTGATTGTAGTTCTTAGACCTAAAATCACTACACTCATCATATGTCATTCGATATACTTTGGCATCATCTAATGTGACCTAGAATAAGGGTTACCATAAAGGTGATGCTCGGATACATTGTAACACATGGGGAATGACTGTGAGTAATGTAGATGGGATTTATCCCTCCTACATGAGTTTGATATCCTAGACACTTAATAAGTGAGATAGAGAAATGCATAACCATGTGCGTGTGAGTCAGTACATGATATTGAGCTCACATATAACTCAGATAGTATACTCTAGTTCAAGGAACAAAGATTGAATGTTGAAGAGTATGACAATTCCATGCCTTGAGTTCAATCTAGATATCAGAGATGAAATAACTATAAAATCACTATAACATTAATCACATGTTGTAGGTTGAAGTTGTCTCTAACTTTCCAATTACTTAGGTATCAATGATGTCTTGATAGATACCATTCATTGCTTGTGATATCATAAATCAGTTATGGACATTCACTTCCAACGTAACTTGGGATCTATAGGGTCACAAACATAGGATGCACCTGGAATAGGATTTTACTCATGAATGTGGTTTAAACTTGATTAATAAAGTGTTAGGTATTCAATTTTAACAACATTGGCATTTAGAACTCTAAAATGACCAGTTCGGTAAGTGAACCGATCATTTAGATGTTTGAATCGACTAGTTCAGATTGTGAACTGATCATTTGGTAGATCAATGAGATTGGATCAAGGATTGATGTTGATGTCATGTTGTGCATTAATTGAATATTAAAAACCAATACAATTTTGAATAGTAAACATAGTGAATCAACCAGTTCAAGTGTTGAACCGATCGTCTCACATGTGAATTGACCGATTCACTGGTGAACCAAGTGGTTCATCATTTGTGGGTCCAGAGAAGTATTCAAACCACCGATTAACATGGAAATCTTGACCTTGATCCTCCTATAAATATAGGGTAGTTGAGGCTTTCAGAAGACACAACAATAAGCCCTAATGCCATATCTGCGATATTTCCCTACAGTGGTATCAAAGCCACATCAATATAGTATGTTTTGGAATTTAATTGATATGATTGGATTTATGGTTTTATCATTTTTCATACGATGTGAATATTTAGAATGATTTATCTACATTTTCAGATAAATGCCACATTCGGTCCCTATATATATGATATGATATATATGCAATATACATGTGTTGCCACAAAAGTTCGTTTTGATTGTGGATGTAAGCATGGTTATGGACAATAACCCCCTAGATCTTTGTGCTTGGTTGGATGGTTATTATTCCATTTTATATCTCATTTATCATATTGAGCCTCTCTCTCCTTTTCCACATGTAAAAATATGGATGTGTTCCTCCCTATTCTCCCCTCGAAGTAACTCAAGGTTTCCTTATTATAATGTAATATGTTAAATAGGAATATGATAGTTTCATTTTCTGTCATGGCAAAGAAGACGTTCTGTACTAGATGAACCGATCGAATAGATGATTGAGGAGGTTGGATGACAGGAGGAGTCAATTGATCGACTGGTAGCCCAACTGATCAACAGGTAGCCCAACTGATCAACTAGCGGAGTCTAGAAGTCACTTGAACCAAAGTACAACTGACCGATCCATGAGACCAACCGATCGAACAATAGGCCAACCGATCGGTTCAAGGGTTGAATCGATTGACCTAGATTGGTTCCAAGATGGATATTCTTAAACAATAGGTTGTTGCATATGATGATTACATTAGGTGGTAGTAATTCCTTACGGCTCCAAGGAATTACATTAGTATGGCCATAACCATCACTCGTGTTTTATAATTGCATGCTTATAATGTGGATATGGTATGTATATGATACATATAAGTATGTGGTGTTTGAATATGTATATGTACTTATATAAATATAAAATCCCTCAATCAAAAAATTAAGTCTTAGATGCTTTCCAAAAGCAACACACATGAAAAGATTGATCGACTGAATGCGGGCACGCCAAGCATGGTGCGATGTCCATCTCATGGAAGTGTGATGGTAGTTATGTGGGTCTGCCAAGAATGGTGCATTACTATGGTGTTGGCTTTTGGGTCAGACTTAACTAGGTGACCTTAATGAGATTAAGTGCCTAGAAGCATGCAAATTACAATGGCAAAGAGTTGTACATACTATCTATCCAAGAATTGCATGAGTCGAATTGGCAAATGTTGCCTACCTTAATAATTGATTGTGAACGTTGGTGTTGGACGGGTAATAATTCAATTGCTTGGGGTCTTGTCTCACTAGAACATTGTACGCTACACTCTTCCTAATTTTATATGTGAGGGCTATCAAATTGAACAAAATAGTGTGAGTCATCATTAATTAAAGACCTAATTAAACTTTGTCAAAATTTTCTTTAATCAAATCAATCAAAAGTGTTTGGATAAAATGCAAAATTTTCTTATAGAATCAAATGGCAAACAATAACACATTTTCTTTGTGACCAATCCTTGAGAAGGACAAGTTGAATGAGAATAATTTTTATGACTGGTTCAAGACGTTGAGAATCATTCTCACACAAGTGTGCATGCTCTATGTCATGGAGACACCATAGCTAGATGAACATGCTCACGTGCCTAAGGTTGACAGGGATGCTTACAAGAAGCACTCTAAAGATGTCATAGATGTCAAGTTCTTGATGTTGTGCTCAATGAACTATGAGATACAGAGACAGAATGAGAACATGGAAGTTATTGATATGGTAACATATCTTAAGAACATGTACCAAGATCAGGAAAGAGAAGAGAGATATGATGTCTCTAAGGCATTTTTCAAGTGCAACATGGAAGTAGGAGATCTAGTAGGTCCTCATGTGCTCAAGATTATTGGGTATGTGGAGAACCTTGCTAGATTGGTATTTCCCTTAGGTCAAGAGTGGGCTACATATGTGATTCTACAGTCACTTCCATATTCATACAACTAGTTTGTCATGAACTACAACATGAATAAATTTAATAATTCATTACCAAAATTACTTGGCATGTTGAGAAAAACTAAAGAGTAGATGAAGAAGGACAAGCCCAAGTCTGTCCAGATGATCAGCAGAGGCAAAGGGAAATCCAAAAGCAAAGGCAAAGCTAAGAAGAGTTCTAAAGCTAGACAGAAGCCCAAGTCTTCTGCACTCAAAGCAAAGGGTGGGGTGACAAAGGGAGGCAATTGTCACCACTATCACCAGCATGGACATTGAAAGAGGAATTGCCCTCTCTACTTGGAGGAACTAAGGAAGAGGAAGGAGGGGATAGAGATATCCACTTCATGTATATACATTATTGAGATAAATATTAGAGGAACGAAGGAAGGAGGAGGGGATAGAGATCCCCACTCCATGTATATACGTCATTGAGATAAATATGTCTACTTCTTCATCTTGGGTACTAGATACCAGATGTGGATCTCATACATGTGTGAATATGCAGGATCTGAAAAGAAGTATGCCTTTAAGAAAGGACAAGGTCAAATTGTGCATTGCAAATGGAGTAAGAGTTGTTGCAACTACAGTTTGAACCTTCAAATTTATCTTTGCCCGTATATGGATATGAATTTCATATAAAGAATGGTTAATGTTCTATTTCAAAAGATGAGATCTTGTATGGTTTGTTAGATCTAAATACAAATGTTTATAACATAAATACCAAAATACTAAAACTTGATAACTCAAACAAAACATACCTTTGGCATTGTTTTATAGGGCACGTCAATGAGAAACACATTTCAAGACTCCATAATGATTTCAAATCAATAGAGACATGTGAGTCTTATTTCTTGGGCAAGATGAAAAAGTGTTCCAATGTGTATTTATTGAATATTTGAGGATGTTAAGCTTATGTGAGAAAGTAGTTTTCCTAAAATCTTTGACCCAAATCAGATAAATGTTATTTTGTTGGATACCCTACAGAAACAAAAGGATACTACTTTTATACTCCATCTGATAACAAATGTTTATTGTCAGGGATATTGTATTCCTATAAAAGGAATTCATTTCTAAAGGAATCAATGGAAGGAAAGTAGAACTCGAAGAGGTTATAGACCAACAAAAAAACATTGAACCTATAGAGGTACAAGAGGAACATAGAGCATCACAAATCATTTTGGAATCTCAAATTCCTCATGTAACACAAGAACCTCACAGATCTAGTAGGATACGCCTTGATCAAGAAAGATTTAGTTATCCTCTGACTCAAGAAGTCAATGATTTGGTCATTGATGATGAGCCAACAACCTACCTAGAAGCTATTAAGGGACCGAAATCTAAGAAATGGCTTTAGGCTATGAGATTTGAGATGGAATCCATGTACACCAACAAGGTATGGACCTTGATGGATCCACCTGAAGGGGTAAAACCCATAGGATATGAGTGGGTCTCAAGAAGAAGACTGACATGGATGGTAATATACAAACTTATAAAGGTCAATTGGTTGCAAAGGGGTTCAGACAAGTTCAAGGTGTTGACTATGACGAGACATTTTCTCCAGTTTCCATGATTAAGTCCATCAGGATCATGTTTGCCATTGTAGCTTATTATGATTATGAGATTCAACGGATGGATGTTAAAACTACATTCCTTAATGGGAATCTTCTTGAGGATGTGTACATGACACAATTTGAGGGTTTTATAAATCCAAAGGATGCAAATAAAGTAAATAATCTACAAAGGTCAATCTATGGATTTAAGCAAACAACTCAAGGCTAGAATATTTGATTTGACAAAATAGTCAAAGAGCTTATCTTTAGTCAAAATGAAGATGAACCATGTGTTTACAAGAAGGTTAGTGGGAGCATGATTGTATTCCTCATATTGTATGTGGATGACACACTATTCATGGGGAATGGCATCGCTACTTTACAGATGGTAATGACCTGGATAGGATATACATTCTCTATGAAAGACTTAGGTGAAGCATATTATATCTTAGGAATCATGATCTATAGAGATAGGTCTGGAAGGATTCTTGGCCTATGCTAGGGGAACATAAATTGAAAAAGTGCTGAAAAGGTTTAGCGTGGAGAACTCAAAGAAAGGAAACTTACTTATGTCTCATGGCGTTAGTATCTCTAGAGCTCAATGTCCCAATTCTTGTGAAGAATGGGAATGTATGAGCAAGAGTTCCATATGAATCTGCAATTGGATCTATCATGTACATAGTGTTATGTACTCATTTGATGTCTCATATGCCTTGAGTATGACAAGAAGGTATCAGTCAGATCCTGATGAAAGCTATTTGACTTTTGTAAAGAACATCCTTAAGTACTTGAGAAGAACTAAGGATCAGTTCCTTGTTTATGTTGGTGAGGAAGAGTGGTGGTAAAGGGTTACACCAATGGAAGCTTCCTGACAAAGATGACCATAAATCACAATCTAGATTTGTATTTTGCCTAAATATCAGAGTTGTAATATGGAAGAGTTCCGAGCAAGAGAGAATTGCAAATTCTATGATAGAGATGAGTATATTTATGCATTCAATGTAGCAAAGGGCGTTGTTTGGATCAAGAAGTTCATTTATGAACTTGGGGTGGTTCCAAGCACCAACAATATAGTAGAGATACATTGTGACAATAATGGAGCTATTGCACAAGTTAAGGAACCTAGATCACATCAGCATTCCAAGAACATACAATGAAGGTTCCATCTCATTCCAAAGATCGTACAGTGAGGTGGTGTGAAGATTTGCAAAGTACCAACTGAACGCAATGTGGTTGACCCCTTGACAAAAACACTTTTGTAGCAGAAGCATGAAGGTCGTGTTAGATCACTTGAGATTAAGTTCATGGGTGATTGGCTCTAAGTTTAAGTGGGAGTATGTTGGTATGTATGCGTAGAGAGTCAATCATATGATGATTGTAATGGCATATCATGTAAATGATTTGATTATTAATAGAGGCAATCCTCCATTTATTATGTTTTATTCAGTTATTAGATAATGATATAACATAATAATGTCTAAAGAATGATATTAATTAATTACGTATGTCTTTTGGTTGAGGACCTGAACAATGAAATCATACGGATGTTAAGAGTATATACATTCTTATTTTGTCCCTAGTCAATTATTATTGTGGAAGCTAATAGACAACAATAACACATAAGACTAGAGTGTGTTGGTTGATGACATAATCTCATTAGTCATGATATGTGATATCAAACCAAACACACACATACTTGTTAGATAATAGTGTATCAAACAGACCCACCTTGAGAGTGATACATGGAGTCCAATGAATGATGGTCAGAATCAACTCTCGTAGTGATGGTGGTGATTGTAGTTCTTAGACCTAAAATCATTATACTCATCACATGTCATTCGATGTACTTTGACATCATCCAATGTGACCTTGAATAAAGGTTACCTGATGCTCAAATACATTGTGACACACAGGGAATGATTGTGAGTGATGTAAATTAAATTTTTCCCTCCTACAAGAGTTTGATATCATGGTCACTTGATAAGTGAGACTGAGAAATGGTCATGCATGTGTGAGTCAATATATGATATTGAGCTAACATATATCACAAATAGTTTTCTCTAGTTCAAGGAACTAGGATTGAACATTAAGGGGATGATGATTCCATGCCTTGAGTTCAATCTAGTTATTAGAGACAAAGGAACTATACAATTACTATAACATTAATCATAGATTGTATGTTAAAGTTATTCCCCAAATTTTCAATTACTTGGATAGCAATGGTGTCTTGCTAGATACCAATCATTGCTCATGATGTCATAAATCAGTTATGTACATTCACTACTAACGTAACTTGGGATCTATAGGGTCACACACACAGGTTGCACCTAGAATAGGAGTTTACTCATGAATGTGGTTTAAAATTGATTACTAAAGCCGTTAGGTATTCAATTTAAACAAGATTGACAATAAAAACTATAAAACGACTGGCTCAACAAGTGAACCAATCAGTTCAGATGTTTGAACCGGCCAGTTTAGGTTGTAAACCAAGCTGTTCAGGTTGCAAAGTGATTATTCAGTTGATCAATGAGATTACATTGAGGATTGATGCTGACACCATGTTGTGCATTAATCGAATATTCAAAGCCAATACAATTGCAAATAGAGACACAATGAATCAACCAATTCAAGTGTTGAACTGATTGTCTCACATGTGAACCGACCAGTTCACTAGTGAACTGACTGATTCATTGTTTGTAGGTTCTAGAAAATTTATGAAAATTTGTCTCTTTGACTCCTAATTGATATGAAAATCTTGACCCTGACCCTCCTGTAAATAGAGGGATGGTAGAGGTTTCAGAAGGCACAACAATAAGCTCTAACAATTGTTGCTTTTCATAGTTGTGGTAGTGTGAGAACCTGAGAAAGTCCTAACCATCAAAGGGAGGGACATCAAGGGAGAGACAACAAGGGAGAACAAGTCGATTCTAGTTCATTGACTAGAAGAGACAAATCCTTCTTATCTGTCCAAAAGAATGACATGAGTTCCTGGTGGTCCATGTGGAGTATGTAGAGGTGGGGACCTGCTAAGGAGGATATCATCAACCTCCACCCATAATGCCATACCAGAAGGCCTCTATTGACAACCATCTAGGTGTAACTTGAGAAATAAGCACGTTGTAGCCAGGATAGTCGTTGGACTTGCTCTAGGACCAGGCATATGCCTTCCAAACATTCCTTCCCAATTCATAGTTTCTGACGTGATATGTCGTCTAAGGAAAATATGATAGTAAATTTTTTGTTTCCACTGCCATATCCAATGCCACATTTCCCTATAAAAGATCCCACCTTGGCAGTGAGGACTTTCACATAGGAAAGAGAGAAGAGATGATATTGAAAAGGTTTAGTTAAGATAAATATCCAATTCTATTTGTATAGTCAAGTCAATAGATATAGACAAATTATGTGATCACATGGAATTTCTGATAGATAGATAGATAGATCTACAGTTATGATAAGACTGAAGTATTTATGAATAGATGATAGTAGGTATGAGAAATTTTGATATGAATAGATTTGATGTGCAATAATATAATTATTTAGAAAACCATTATATTAGAGGAAGGCTCCTCCAAGCATGAGCAATGTACAAAATAAAGAGAGTGGTAGTTCATCCTATGAATTTGGGAAAATCCAAAAAGGGTTCTAGTATACGATGAATATGGAGTCTATTTATAGGGTGGAATGGGGTTTGGGGTTCTTAATGGAAGATTCTGGAGTAGCATCCATAGGGATCAAGGTTGGCAGAATGCCACGTTCCATCAAGTGACACATATGGAAGATTGTGTGGTTCTTCCATATGTCCCTAGATAGAGGGGAAAATAATATATTGTATCCAAAATATGAATGCATAGGAATGTCCTGGGTGATATCTTGGATAGAATTTTGTAAAATTGAGTCATATGAAAAAAGGGATATGGAAACTTGATGGACAAGTCTTCCTTTTTCCTTTTCTTGCTCAAAAAATATGAATTAAAGAGATTATCATTATTTTGTTAGAATAATGGCAAAAGGAATCGAATGACCCATGGGATTCAAAAACTGAATATGAAAAAGGTAGTTGAATGACCCATGGATTTAAAAACTGAGTATTATCTTCAAGAGTATTCAATTAGGAAATTTTATGAAAAAGGATTACAAAAAGTGGAATCAAATAAAAAATTACACTTGAGTTCAAGGTGTGTTTTGCATGAGAACCACAAACTGGGTTGTAATGGATGGTTTAAAAAAGAGGGATAATTTAGGTAAATGGATAAAATGTGGGGAAATGTGGGAACATGGAATGAACTCCATCATGAGCCATCAAATTAAAATTATCTTGATTTTCATCTGAGTGAGCAAAAATGAGGTTTCAACAATGAGAGACCCATATTCCACAAAAATAGTGAAACACAATGAAATTTCACAAGCTCCTGCCTCTTTTATAAATATAGATTCCACAATTATGTGATCTATTGGATATCTGAGAAATTTTATCAAGAGTTACATTGTTGACAAAATTCAAACATGCATTGTATGACATAGGTTCAAGATTAGCCTCTATAAATGATCAAATTATATGCTTAATGTCAAATCAAAATTGAACATACAATCAATACCACATAAAATCCATGCAAGCATGATCATAAGTTAAATTAACTCATTTTCGTATCATTTGTGAGCATGTCGTCTTGACAATGAAGGACATGTCCTCATATTCTCTATCCATATTTATCAAATCACCACCCACAAACATATAAAATCTCTAAAAATCTTTGAAATAGTAAAAAATGGTCATGGACACTACACCAATGATAGGAAATTTGTGTTTTTTGAGTTTTGATGTTCCATATCAAGATATTGATGGATGTTACATCTTATTCAAGTAAATTTGGCATTCTCACCAATAGAGGTATAATAGATAAAATGGGCTCAGATTAATGTGAATTTTGCTTCACACCTCTTACCCAACACCTATGAGAAAATACAACTCGTAGTCTTATAATATGAACTTTAGGCAATTGCTTAATTGTGAAATTGTAGTTCTCATCCCAAATATAAGGAGATTCTAAAGGAAAAACCTATTTCTAAAAAACATTTTTCATTTGTCAAATCATACAAGCACCCCCAGAATAACATAATATGTGATCTAAGTGATATTTCATCAGTTCCCACATTAGACATGATCAACTTCTAAATTAACCCTAGTAAATTGTTCTCCCCAAATTTCACCATATGATCTTGTATCCATTCCCCATAGTGACCCAAATAAATGCAAAAATACACCAAATATGACAGCAATGTCATCAACAACAACAACAAGAAGGCCAAAACAATCGGGAAAGCCATATTACAATTGTTGCCAAAAAGAATAGAAAATGCATATTGTACCACAAATGTGCAAATTCTAAAAAATCATCTGATATGAACATTTTGAAATTCATTTCTCAGTTTTCCAAAATTGTAATTGAAAATGGATTTGACATATACATCCATAATGAGTACAACACATTCAATTAAAAATGAATTATTCTCCCGATTACTTTAGAAAATGCATTTTTAGAAAGGAGAATGCCTTCTTAATATGTGTTTCTTTGTGACACTAGAAGAAGAACTATCCCAAACCAGAGATATGTACCCTAGACTCAACTACGCCACCATGTCACTACTAGAGGAAGTGTTTTTGATGTCATCAACAAGAAAGTATTTATAGATAGTGGATACCAAGATTATACAAAAATATATATATCTTGCTTGCATGAAACCAAGTGGATAGGTAAACGATGCTAAGAGATTTGAGACACAAGGTGCAAAATTTGGTATACATGTATTGATAAACATAGAAATGGTATAGGTATTATTTTTGATAATATGTTGAAGGATGATGTTGTCAAGATCATAGGGATATTCTATGCAATTATATTTATTCTTGGAGGAAATATTTTTTACATTATTAGTGGTCATCCCCTAAGCTGGTCTAAGAAAGGAGGCTAAGAAGGATTTTTTAGAAAACACAGATGAATTAATGCAAGGAATACTAATAGAGGAGAATATATTAATTTTGAATACTTTAAAAGGACATATGGGGAGTAGAATGATAGATTGGGGGAGAAGATCATTAAATGGATGTCCTGAGAAGGCCACGATAAAGCATCTCACCCATGCTAGTCAATTGACTAGACTAAGACTAATCAATCGACGAGTTGTTTGAGAGTGAGCTATTGTATTTTTGTTTCCCTGGGTTTATTAGAAACCTTACTTCCTTATATATCCTATAAACAAAGACATGATGTCTGGGCCTTTGGATATAATTTGGTCTAACTGACATTACCCAAAATAAGAGAGAGAAGGTGAAACTATACAGTGCTAGTATGTTGCTAATGAGAAGCCTGCTCCTTTCCCACCAACTCATGGAGCACAATGTGGAGTTCCACTTGTCCTTGTGGATGATATAGATATCTAGACGCAATGACATACTCCTATATCTATGTTCTTGTGAGCATCGTCGACGGGTCTAATCAGAGATAAAGGTACACCTCACATCCCTTCCTTCCTGATATATTATTGTTGACTAGATCTGCTCATAGGATCATGGATAAATAATCTTGTTTCTTCTATTGTTCTTGTCGCATTCATAGAATCCTAAATACCTCATCGACATTACCGAAACATAACCACTTGAATTTTTGTCTTGTAGACAAGGAAACAACCTATAAAGATATCTCTACCACCTCCTTCATAACTTGGATATTGAATATATAAAAAACTAACATTTCTTTTACATTTTTTGATGATTTATTTTTTATATGGAGTGATTTCTACACCTCCAGATTTGCATATTCATTTTACACACACCCAGATTTGTCAAAGCATTATGATAATAAATTTTGGAAAATTATATTTCTACTAGAAGTTGTTGTTCTTGAATGGATGATTGGATACCATATATGACTGGGGATAAATGGACTACTCAAGAATTCAACGCGTCTAATATTTTTCTTCTCTATCTATACACCATGAAAACATTGAAAACTTATTTTTTTCATTTCACACAAAATAAAAAATTATGGACCCACTATTTCCATTTTAGAATGACACCAAAGAGATACACATCAAAACCATTCATAGACTAAACTATAAAAAAGCAAGAACCCATATTACTAACTACCTTCCATTCTAGATTATCATATCTTTTGTAATATTCTATTAGTAGAACATAAGTCTATTTGAAAATGATAATATCCCAAATGTAGACTTGTACAAAAAGATTTTTTTATTTATGTGGTGACATTATTTTGACTTATAGTTGATGCATGAAATATGATCATGGTACTGGAATAAGGACACTTCTTTAAAGATCTAATCAATGAAAATGATATGAGACATGGAACATACAGATTGGAACAAGTATGGAGGAAACTAAAGAATACTAAGACAACTAGCCACCTTGATCGGACACTCTTCTAATATGTAATTTATCTCTATGTATTTCATTTTATAGGTAAGTTGAGGCTTATTTTGGGGTCCCCCATCTTATCTATGAACTATATTCATAGGTGTCTGTGGTACTTATTGATAAAAATACTTATGTCCAACTCTTCTATTCCAATGTAATATGATTTCATAAGTGCAATCTCAATTTTATTTTAGCATAATACTAATGAACTTTCATTTATATAAAAAAAACTCAAATGATCTGACACGCCCATGCATTCACGTGATTCGTTGATCTAGATATCACAAAAGAAACATCTCAAGGTTGTAAAGAACCAAAGATTGCAAGATGGAGGCTAAGCATACAAACAACACAATATGAACAAGATCAAGGAGATAACATTACAAAACTATGGATATCAGATGGGTAAGAATTATTTATCTGGTTGGGAGGGCCTAGTGGATACTCCTAGCCCAAGTGAATGTAATTATCCACTTGTGTTAATGAGGGACAATATGGATTTACAATTATGAAAGGCCATTGACCAAAAACATGGATGGAATAAATGAAATTGAGTGAAGGGATAAGGAGATCAACTAACAGAATGCAGATCCTTGCAAAACAAATATTTGTTAATGAAGATATCCCCTCATCTATTTTTATGCCCAGTGAAGGTATAAGTAGAATAATGTGTCATAGATAAACCATGTATATGTGGCTACTTCAAGTGGAGGTGTAGAGTAGATGTAGGATATTGATGAGGTGGATACACTCACCTGATCCTCTTTCTCTTAAAGGATAACAATCAGGGTGTTCTATGTTGTAAATCGATAATGATTGATCAATGGTGGCATTTTTCTTCAATGATGCTCGATGGGGAAAATGGAAACACATCACGAATTTGTAGAAAAATACGATGCCTATCAATGAGTTTGAGTGTCCCTATTTATATGAATTTGTGGGGGTGCTCAACGCACCTCCCAGTGCTCTATAAAAAGGATACTTTACTTGCACCACAAGTGAAGAGGACATGTTCCAAAGTGCATGTACTACACTACATTATGGTGTTGAGTAGAATAAGACTCGTCAGTTCATGCTAGAATAAGCCTCATCAGTTGATGTTGGAAGAAGAATCGTAAATTGATGAGATTATGGCTTTCCATCAATTTGTGGTTTGTAGGTAGATGAGGCATGATTCTCTTTGGTTGACACCTTTGTCAATTTGCGGTGGGGTAGGGCTATTATTAATGTAGACACTCCATCAGCCTGTCGTTTCATCAATCGATAGAGTCAGATCCTAGCCAGTCACATGCTAAACTTAAAGGAGAAAATAAATCAAATTTTTATGATAAACTCGTCAAGGAAAGCACTTGGAACTTGGAGTGTAATGTTAACAATGTTTAGAAGAGTATAAGCTCTTTCATAAAAAAATACCAAATAGGTTTTAGGGGAGTCCAAGGGGTGTGGGTGTACAAATAAAGAGACTTCATGGTGTCTTGATGAAGTACAAGTGTCTACTAAAATTAAAAGGGAGATTTATAGGATCCTTGATGTATCTTGAGATTATGAAACTTTTCAAAGATACATGCAAGAAAAGAAAGAATCTAAATGGTTGTTCAAGAGGAAATATCTTCTTACTTTGAAGAAATTTACTAGAAGATGGACACAAGACAAGGGGATATATATATATATATATATATATATATATATATATATATATATATAGTCAGGCTAGAATACACTCGAGTGTACGGATCGCACGAATACACTCAAGTGTGTTTGCATATCAAGACTATTTTTTGCAAAATGTAAACCGTTGATCTTCACAGTCATACTATAATTAGGCTACATACAAATTTTGAGCCCATTTGGATGAGTGTAAGTCACTCATCCAAGGGCAACAAAATCGACGCGTGAAACTAATTTGAAATGCATAATTTTTGCGGTCTTCATAACATGAGCTATACATATCCAAATGTGCTCAAATTTTGCGTATGAGTTGTTCACGAGATGTTTAAGAAGATCAATGGATTAGATTTTCAAAAAAAATATTGCATCATTAAAAACTACTTGAGTGTATTCTACTCCGGATACACTCGAGTGTATTCTAGCCTGACTCTCTCTCTCTCTCTCTATAAATATATATATATATATATATATATGTGTGTGTGTGTGTGTGTGTGTGTGTGTGTTTGTGTGTGTGTGTGTGTAGACTCGTATAAGAGAAAGGAAAGGGAGAGACTTGATTCAAGTAAAATACATCAAGAATGAAGATGGTAGAGTGCTAGTGAAGGGCGATGAAACCAAGAACCAATGGACAAACTACTTTCATAAATTTTTATATGGAGGTGATGTGAATAATGTAAGAGAATATTGTGAAATGAATACAAGAGATATAATATATACAAAATGAGTTTCACTAAGTGATGCAAGAATGCTTTGACAAATAGGAAATATGAGAAGGCATACGACTAGATGATATTACCATTGATGTATGGAAGAGTATGGGGAATGAAGGAGCTATGTCGTTAACAAATCTATATAATAAGATTATGAAGGCCAAGAAGATGTCTTATAAGTGGAGAAATAGTACAATAATCCCCATATATAAGAAAAAAGGATACGCTTAAAGCAACACAAACTATAGAGGTATCAAGTTGATGAGTCACACTATGAAGCTTCAGGAGAGGATTATTGAGCAAAGGTATAAAGCAAATATCAGATAAAAATTAGTTTCATGCATGGAGGGTAAAAAGAAAATTCTATATTTCTGAAAAGGAGGCTTATGGATAAGTATAGGGAAAGGAAAAAAATATCTTCATATGGTATTTGTTGATTAGGAAAATAGTTCTGATTGAGTACCCAAGGAAGTGTTGTGGATTGTTTTAGAGAAAAAGGGTGTTCCAATCCAATACATTAACTTGATCAAGGACATTCATAATAGCTCAACTACAAGTGTTGAGACTCTTGGAGGAGAGAAGCCAACATTTTCTATCACAGTTGGGGTACATCAAGGATCAACACCACGTCCCATATCTATTCATTCTTGTTATGGATGAGTTGACAAAGCATGTTCGGAATGATATTCCTTGGAGAATGATACTTGTTGATGATATTGTATTTATTGACAAAAGATGGACCGACTAATAGGTTGAACTTTAGAGAAATCAATAGGAATCAAAATTATTGATGATTTGTAGGAAACTGGGTATAAGCATTGCAATTTTAGCCAATCCTAGAATTGTGAATGGTGGAAGCTAATATTGGTAGAGTGGTTGTACCAAGATGTGATGAATTATGTTACTTTAGTTCTATTATTCATATAGACGGGGATGTTCAAGATGATGTTTGTCACATAATCACTACATTATGGTTGACATGGAGCATTGCAATTGGAGTATTATATGATTTGAGGACCCCTCAAAAAACTAAAATGTAAGTTTTATAAAAAATCTATACAAACAACCATGCTATATGATGAGTGAATTTTGGGTGGTGAAGAAATAAGGTCTCCACTAGATGAATGTTTCTGAAATGCATCTTTTGAGATGGGTGTGTGGGGATATAATAAAAGAATATTTGATAAATACTATATCATGAATAAAGTGGGGAGAGCATTGAGGACAAGTTGTGTAAGGGTTGGCAGAGATGGAACGGACATATGCAATGTAGACCAACTAACAAACCTATATGAAGCAATGACATTGAGTCTTGCATAGATAAAATAAGAAAAGGTAGGATTATATTAACATAGTAAGAGATTATAATGATATATTTTGAATTTTTACATCGTTATCAGGATATGACTCATGCAATACTAATTTGGAAATAAGGGTCCATTTTGGCAACCTCAACATGGTTGTGATTGAATATTAGATGATGATAAAGAGATGGTTATGACATAACTTGTGGCAATTATCCTGAAGTAGACAACATCTAATATTGGCACAAGTATTATGTAAGTGAACCAGATGATTGAATGATTATATTATGTCTTGTAACTATTGTACTATATAACCCCATTATCCCTTCAAACATTTCTCTCTTCTTTTCCTTCAATTCATTTTTTTAGTCTCTAGAAGCGCAGGTGACTAAAGTGGGTAAAAGAGATTTAGTTCTACTACCACTGGATCCCTAGTATCTTACCTTCTCCAAAAGTGGGTTCAAAATACAAGTATAAAGAATCAGGTCCTAGGGTTGAACTTTAAATTTGTAACCCAACACCTTGAGATGCCTACAACAAGAATGGGGTAATAATTCATACATTGATTCAAATATAGGGACAAGGTAGGTAAGATATCTGGATATTTTATCTTAGCTTAGAAAATTCTTTCAAAAAAGTTGATTTAGGTATTCACTACAGAAAAAAAGTCACAAAGAAAATAAACAAAACGTAAAACCTAAGTTAACAAACTAATAGGGATGATCATGGTATTGGAGTTAAGATATGATTGATGGGACATGGATTGAGTTTCACCTAACAAGGATACTCACTAAATGTGCAAACACTTAAACTCATTTCATAACCATAGCATAGTTTATGACAAATCATCATTTATTTCTGTTCCCTCCTCTCTCAAACTTCGTATAGATCTAGGTTACAATTATTCCTCCCTCTTGATGAGTGCAAACTCATCACTTTTTTTTTTGGAAAATAGACCACGGCAGCTAAGTTACAGAAGTTAAAGAAAAAGCCTCAAGATCTTTGAGGTACTGCGAAAACAGAAAATCAGAGCATGAGTCCCAGAGGGACTCCAACTCTGGTTGCTTGAGATGCCGCTTTGCAAGCTGATCTGCCAGCTTATTCTGGTCCCTTTCCTTATAGTAGATGGTCCTCGATCCTTGAAGTAGCAACTGTCTAATGGAGTGAACCAGGAGCAGGAACTTGGGAGGTGTAGGACGAAGGTCCTGGATCCACTGAATTGCATTACTGGAGTCAGAAAGGATGGTACAATTCATGATCCGATCTTTACTTAGAAGGAGAAGCCCTTGCAGAATGGCCCGGAGCTCACCATCCATTGGATCGACACCCGGGAGCTTGTGTGTCGAACTCTTGATCCAATTACCAGCGGTGTCTCGTAGGATGATACTTAGAGATTTGGTGTCTTTGTTGATATCTACGGCTGTGTCCACATTCATAATAAAAGGAGTACCAGGAGGTGTTTCAGAAGAAGCTATCATGGGGTGTCTAAGAGAAGAACCATCCGATGAGTTCTTGAATGCAAGTAGAGTAGTAGCAAGACAAGCTCTGCAGTTCGTAACCAAAACCTCCAACGGCAGCTTTTTACCTTTGAAGATAGTGGAATTCCTATCTCTCCAAAGCCACCAGCAGGTAATCACAAAGACGAGTTTCCACTCCCCGTGCTGAGAGGAACCCTGAAGGTTAAGTTCTACCCAAGCTGTGACTGTATCAGGCAGAAAGAACTGGGACATCTCAGTAGGCCGCAAGCGCGACCATACCTCGAGTGCAGAAGGGTAGTCTCGTAAGGCATGAAGAGTTGATTCCTCCGAAATAAGGCATCTAGTACAGAGTGAGTTGTCGGCCATTTTGCGTATGAGGCGGAGGCAGTTCGTGGGCAGTCTGTCGTGGAAGATGAGCCACATCGTAGTCTTCATGCGTTGCTGAATAGGAAGGCTCCAGATTGTTGAGAAGAAGCTAGAGTGGGTATTTTGTTGCGATTGGGTGAGGCGAATATAAGCAGAATTGGAGGAGTATTCTCCATCAGCTGTATGTAGCCATATCCTACGGTCGGCCCCGAGCACCATAGAAGGTGTGGGCATGCTAGTATTGTCTCTGATCGTGGAAGGAGTGAACCAGGAGTGCAAGAAACCCATATCCCATTCTCCATTGTCGAGATGAGGCTGGACACCATAAGATCAGAAATATCTTGAGGGACAGTGAGGTCGACTTGGAAGGACGGAGCTCGACCTTCACCCACCCATTTCTCGTCCCAAACATTCGTCTGCACGCCTGATAGGGGTGTGAGATTAGAATTAGATATCAGGAAGGGAATGGCGGCCTTGATGCTGCTCCAGACGTGCGATCCAAAAGAATTGCTCTGGGAGAATCTAGCATATTTGGCAGACATCAGGTGTACCCAGGGTACTTTCCGATCAATCAGGTAATCCCAACTCAATTTCATGGTGAGAGCTTTGTTGAAAAGTCCAGCGCATTTGACGCCCAAACCACCTTGGGAGTGTGGTTTGGTAACTTGCCTCCAAGCAACCAGGTTCATTTTTTTTGAGGCGGCGGAGCCGGACCAAATGAAGTTTCTCACAAGCTGATCTATCCTGTCAATGGTGGATGCGGGTAGCTGGACCATCTGCATGGTGTAACAAGCTTGTGAGAGGAGAACGGAGTTGGCCAAGGTAACTCTGCCTGTGAGAGAGAGGAATCTGTTCTGCCAGTTTGAGATTTGGTTGTGTATCCTATCAACCAAGTATTGGAAGTGCGCCTTCCCCTTCCGTTTGTGTATGATCGGGATGCCCAGATGTCGGCCAAGGTCCGCGGTTTCAGAAACTTTCAATGCCCCGCGAACTTGGTTTCTGATGGTGTTTGGGGTATGACGTGAGAAGAACACCGAAGATTTCTCATGGGAAAGCAGTTGCCCAGAAGCTTTGCCAAATTTCCTGAGGCAACGATTGATAACTTTTGCTTGGTGCAGCGACGCCTCACCAAACAAGATAATATCATCTACGAAACTGACATGTGAAAAAGGAATTTTCTGTCTAGTAAGGATGATCGGGCGCCAAGAACCTGCAGCCACTTCTTCGCCGATAAGTTGGCTGAGTCTTTCCAGGCACATAACGAATATGTAGGGTGAGAGAGGATCCCCCTGCTTGACACCACGGGATAGAGGAAAGGAGTCGATCACCTCTCCATTCCAGAGAACCAAAGTCATGCCCGAACGTATGAGGTTCATAATGACATTTACAATGCTGCGAGGAATGGCTGTCCTGAGGAGAGTATCTTCTATGAAAGGCCAGCTCAGCTTGTCGAAAGCCTTCATAAGATCTAGTTTAATGTCTATAGTGTGCGCCTTGCTCTGCCTAGACTCCATGGAATGAACAACCTCCTGGACGAGCACAATGTTGTCGCTGATCTTCCTGCCCGGAATAAAGCTCGACTGGAAAGGGGAAATCCAGTCGTTCAAGTGCGGCTTCAACCTGGTAGCGATGATCTTCGAGATAAGCTTGGAGCAGACGTTGTTAAGGGAGATCGGGCGAAGTTGAGAACAAGACTCTGGGGCTGTCACCTTGGGAATAAGAATGAGTGTCAAGTCCGATGTGCCCTATGGAATGGGTGAACCTGAAAAGATGTTAGTGATGAATTCGCAAACCTGGTTCTTGAGCAGACTCCAGTTTCTTTGGAAGAAGAAAGTGTCCAGGCCGTCAGGCCCTGGGGCTTTGAGAGGCGCCATGGCGTTGAGATTGAGCCAGATCTCATCTGGGGAAGGCGGTTGCGCTAACAAGTCGTTCGCAGAAGTTGGAAGCTCAGGGAAAGAACCGATGAAGGTGTTGCTCGCCTGGCGCCTCGCGTTCATGTCAGATTCAGTATATATATTAGAGAAGAATGATAATACAAGATTCTTCAGATGCACCTCTTCTTCAACCCAAACACCCTCAGGGTTCTTTAGCCTTGTAATTTTATTCATCCGCCTTCTCGTTTTGACAATAGATTGGAAATATTTAGTGTTTGAGTCCCCCAATTTTACCCAATCGCAGTGCGCCTTCTGTTTCCACTCCAATTCTTCAAGCCTCAGGATACCATCTAGCTCAGTTTGGAATGACACCGTCTCTTTAGCAATGTCATGGTTGAAGTTGAGCGCCAATTGAAGTTGGTTCCACTTAATCTTGTTCCCAATTTGTTCTTTCCGCAGGTGGCTCTTTTGCCGCATATTCTTATCCCACTTCGACGCCTTCTCCAGGAATGTCCGGCCCGCTTGGTGTAGAGGAACCTTGGTGTCCTAGTTATGCGCGATAAAAGATTTGAAGTCAGCAATCTCATCCCATCGAGCAAAGGTTCTTTGAACCCTCTTGTGCCTGTACTGCGGGACTGCTTCAGAAACCAGCAGGGGGGTGTGATCCGAGTTGTTTCGTTCAAGGACCTGGATCGAGTTGGTGGAGCTTTGATCAATCCAGAGATCATTGCCAAGCGCCCGGTCCAGACGTTCGTGCAGCAAACCACGATGGAAGGTGGTACGAGCTCCAACAGCTCCAAGATCGACCAGATTGCATTGTGCCATGGCCTCGATGAATTCTCAGATGTTTGACCTGTCGAAAGAAGTGCTCCCAAACTTCTCACTTTGGTACATAACGACGTTGAAATCATCGAATACTACCCTCAGTTGGGTGATGGAAGGGGAAAGATCAGTCAGATGCTGCCAGAGGAAGTGTCTGCTGTATTTGGTTGTGCCGCCGTAAACAAAAGTGCAGAGGAGACGATAATCGATCATGCAGTGGATGAACTACTTGTACGAAGCAATGATGTCGACGTGGGTATTTGCTTTCCATAAAACCCATATACCCCCCGCAAAACCCACAGCTTCAACACGGTGAGATTGTGCATAGCCTAGCTTCTTGATCATAGAAGATGCCTTTGTACCACTGCATCGAGTTTCATACAAAGCAGCTACCGAGATTTTGTATTTCCTGGTAAGTTATTTGACAGTGTTTTGGGTATCCTCGTCACAGATACCCTGAACATTCCAGCTTAGGATATTCATTCAGCACTCCCGTCCAGAGTGGATGATCCCATGGCCTGCGCTTCCTTCTCGAGATCTTGAAGAAGGGAGGTTTTACCTCGTTTCCTTGTAGATGCCCTTGCCGGGTCTCCAGCTTGACCGACCTTGCGATTGCGGAGATGGATGCCATGAGAATTTTTGGCCGGACTTCTGTACGAGATGTAAGAAGCTTTGGGAGGACCTTGGGAACCAACGTTGAACAGGGTGGGTGGGATAGGGTGAGATTGTGTAAGCCTGCCAGGAATAACTTCGTCGCCTGAAGGAGCAACTCTGGTGTGGGCGCTTTCTTTCTGGACTTCCTGATTGGGTAACGGGTGAGATGCTACAGAAGGCATCGAGTCCATGGGTTGTGCGGCGGGTCCTTTGCTTCCTGAGGCAGATGACTCTTTGTTTTGCTTCTTCTTCAGTCGCTAGTCTATGCCACTAACCCGTTCTGCAACTGCGTCCACGTCTAGTATTTCCGTGATTTCCTCCTCTTCCTCTTGGTCCAGCAAACCCTGGAAGCGGTTGCTTGCCTGGGGCGTTTTCTTCTGGGTATTACTGTTTGGGCCCTTCCTCGGACGTCGGGGGATAGGCTGTGCATGAATAGCTTCCGAGAAACCCTCCCGGCGTTGGGTCATCTCCGGGACGATTCTACCGGCCTCCATACTCGCTCGTCTCAACTCGTTTTCGGCTTCAATTTTCTTGCTGCAGTCCTTTTCTAGATGTCCAGCTTTGCCGCAGTGCAGGCATATGAAGGGGATGTTCTCGTATTCGACTTTGTATTTGATTCCGTCCACCAATATGATCGGGACTAATGGGTTTTGCATGTCTAGTTCGACAGCAATCCGGGCGAACCGGCCCCGTCGTTGGGACGACGTATTCATGTCGACCTTCACTGTCTTCCCTAGGTGATTGCCGATTTCCTTGAGAAGGACTTCCTGGTAGAGGTGTATAGGAAGATTAGGGATACGAGCCCAAGCTACCAGCTTGGGGGGCGCCGCAATATCTGGATTGAAGCAAGGAGACCATCGTTGGACCGTTAAGTACGAACCAAAGATGGGCCATGGCCCTCCCGCCAGGGCGTTGATGTAGTCCTCCTCATATTGAAGTTGGACTAAGAAAAAGTCGTTGGCGACGTCGATGAGATTGAAGCAGCCCACAGGCTTCCATAGCTTCGAGATATGGTCCCGGAGGGTTAGGTATCCAATCCCTCGAGAGAGAAGTTTGATGACCACAGTGAACTTTCAAGGACAGAGCAGCACTTCCATGGCTTCATTCCGCACGCAGAAGGCCAGAAAACCCTGGTCGGTCGTCTGTTCGATATCGACGGGATGAAGGGAAACATCGTTGTTCTCCGCGTCAATCTTGATAAAATTGTATGGATTGTTCGAAGGTCCCTTTCCCAGCGAGTCCTTGTAGGATAACGTTGGCGCCTACTACTGCTCCGAGGCGACCTGTTGCGAACCGTTCAGCGGCGGGAAAGAGTTAGACAGTTCGGTGTTGTCTACGTCCATCCGAGATTGCATCTGCGAGGAAGACGAAGCATCCTACCTACTGCGTGCAAAGGTCAGGCTCAGCCCCGAGGAGCCGAGCGGTATAGAGTTTTTCCGACGGGAAGGGTCTCCGTCTCCTTCTTCTTCATGATCGCCACCGGTCGCCTTACTCGCAACCCTAGCCGCCTCCATCTCTTGTATTCTTTCATCACTTTTATTTATATATTTTAATATTTATTTAACAACAATTTTGTTGGATATTAAATTATTTTAATTAATTATCTTAGTTTTTATTATATTTTTTCTAGTCAATTGGAGTTCATACTTGATTTATTGTGTTTTTAAGGAAAATCGACAATTTATTTCAAAGCACAAAAATTCCCAAAATTACTCTTGGAAGATGTTTGCACAATTTCCTGTAGTGTTGAAATACAATATACCGCTCACCAAAAGTGTCATATGTTTGGCGTAAGAACTCCAATTGAATGTGCAAATATTTTTTAGAAAGAAAATTTAATTTCATACGAGAAAACAATATTTTCTTGACTAATTTAGAACCCTTGACAGGAGCAAAATCTTCTCGAAATCCCTATTGTAGAAAACTACAACAAAGAGAGTCAAATGGTCAAAATGTTAAAATAAAGCAACTCAATAAATCTCTCCTCTTGGGGCAAGCAATTAATATTGTAAAAGTTTACTCCTGACCAATTTCATATGCTTTCTTTTGGAAGAAAGAATGCAAATAAAGACTCAGTAAAATGCCAAAATGAAAAAGTTATTGATGCAGTCAAATTTTAACCAATGTGACTTCGGGCTGAAGAAAGTGACTCCTATTGGATTTCCTCCCTACTTTCTCCCTATAAAAGGAGGAGAGACTCCAATCACATTTTCAATGACTTTTTCTACTTCTTCCTCTGAGATTTATTTTGTAATTTTGTTGTTTTCATTATGTCTGAGTAGTTCCCTTCTCGTGCATGGGGACTATCCCCATAGCATGTTCTTGTTTGATGTAATCAACTACATTGTTTTTGTAAAAGAATGATTTTTCTTCCATTTATGCCTTAATTATTAGTTCATTCATATACTCTTGTGGAGTGATGTGATTGTGGATATCCATAAGAATGAACCCACAATCCCTTAATTGCGGTTGTTATCTTTCTATCCAACTGATCTCATACTTATTTTTCTGGTAGAATGATTATATTTTTGTGGGGTGTTAAGATCTCTAATTCCCATAGAATGAGCCCATGATCTTTTGACGTGATCACCTAATTTATATTATTTTCATTCTACCCATTTTACTTGTTTGTTATA
>OY856409.1:1911872364-1911899864 GCA_963693085.1 Alisma plantago-aquatica | reverse complement strand
CCTCTGGACGAGCAGAACCTTAACCATGAGCATGAAGATGAATACAGTGTTGATGGAGAACAAACTCGCCACCACATCTAGGTTCGAGTCTCTTGCACTGGTCCTAAATTTGTTATTCAATCGGGGATGTAATATCTTCAATCACGCATAAGCATCTTTTACATGACTATTGGCTGTTGCCTATTATAATGTGACTATTCATATTACAGATGACATTTACTTATTACAATATGATTATCCATATTACAAATGGTCACCTACATTACGGTTGACTCTTCCATATTACATTTGATTGTCCATATTACATATGACACTTGCTTATTACAATATGAGTATCCATACTACAAAATTGTCACTTACATTACAGTTGGCTCTTGCCTATTATAATGTGACTGTCCATATTGCATATGACACTTGCTTATTACAATATGAGTATCCATATTGCAAAGTTGTCACCTACATTACGGTTGGCTCTTGCCTATTACAATGTGACTGTCCATATTACATATGACACTTAGCTTATTACAATATAAGTATCCATATTACAAAACTATCACCTACATTACGGTTGGTTCTTGCCTATTACAATGTGACTGTCTATATTACAGATAATACTTGCTTATTACAATATGAGTATCCACATTACAAATCTATCACCTACATTACGGTTGGCTCTTGCCTATTACAATGTGACTCCATATTACAGATGGCACTTACTTATTACAATATGAGTATGCGTATTGTAAAACTATCTCATACATTACGGTTTGTTCTTGCCTATTACAATGTGATTGTCCATATGACATATGACACTTGTTTATTACAATATGACTATTCATATTACAAATGTGTCACCTACATTACAATCGACTCTTGCCTATTACAATGTGACTGCCCATATTACAGATGGCATGTGCTTATTACAATATGAGTATTTATATTACAAAATTATCACCTACATTATGCTTGGCTCTTGTCTATTACAATGTGAGTAAAATTGTTACATTTTGGGGGTTGGTATGAAATTGTTGTCTCAAAATACATTATGAATATATAACAAAAGAAACACAATCCCAGTGCGATTTGATCCCCCTCCCGTCTATAGTTGGATGATATCAGTTGCTGTCACCCCAGGCTCCGGCACAATCAGCAGTGATGCCGACACACGTGACTCGCGGTGATAGCCTTGTGCAGAGATCGGGTAAAAATGATATTTGTAACAAAAACAACTTAGTAATACAAAACGAGTGTTTGTATTACAAATTTGGTCATCTCATTACAAATGTTGATGTCTCATTACAAATATGTATCTTCCTATTACAAAACAGATACAGCGAATGAATGACCCTTTTGTATATACATTACAAAATGTCTATCGGCCTTACAATTTATTCTGACATGTTACAATTTTTTTATGTACAATACAAAATACACACCCACCTTACAATTTGACAATTTGTTCTCTAAGATTATAGTTTCTGTGTATGGATTACAAAATGCATAATCACCTTACAGATTATTCTTATGTATTATTATTTTGATTTGGAAGCAAAGAAGAGGAAGCTAGCTGCTTTCTTTATATTTACTTTTAGTTCTATTTGTGTCATTATTATGTCTATAGGAGACAAAGTTTGAAGCATGGAGATGTATCAACACGACCAGAACAGACCACAGAATAACAATTGTTATTATTGTGATGATTTGTTCCTCCTACAGCCCCAACCTCCTCCGCCATCTCTTATCTACTGCTCCATTGAGGTTGCAGCGATTTTAGATTAATTTATTTGTCGTTAGTTTCTCTTCTGGAAAAAAACAACAGAGTTCTCTTCTGAAAAAAAAAACAGAATTAAGAAGGAAAAAAATAGAAGGACTGGTCCGTTCCATTTAGATCTATTAACGGTTTGAGAATATTCCTTCGGCTCTTAAACCCTCCTCTAATTTTGGAATTTAGTTCTTATCGCAACCTGCCATTTTTTGAAAATCGGGCTCCGGTGTTTATAAACTCGTCGCTTTCATAGGATTCTGTTAGTTTGTTGAACATCACAAAGGGAATAATTCTCACTCGAGCATCCTCGCCTCCGTTTGCAGTAGGTGATCATCGATCAGCCATATAGGAGAGGAGAGCAGGCCATGGCGACGAGGACAGTAGTGGCTCTGCTATTCGTTTTCACAGTGGCACTTCCATCACCAGCCCCTTGTGTCGCCGGCATTACCGGTGCCTACGTCCATCCTACCGAGCCATCACAGGACATGCCCTTGGATAGCGACGTGTTCCATCCGCCGCTGGGATACAACACTCCGGAACAGGCACGCCCCCAAGCGATAGCTGATGTCTGGTTGGCTCCTCATCTTTGCCTCCTCATTCTGGGTCACCTCCATGTCAGCATCCGCTGTCGCCATGGAGTGGGGCATGAGCCACAACGGCTGCTTGTTAGTGAACAAGTGGATTGTTTCTGACGAACAACCTAAATCCGCAGAGCTCCGAGTGCACCATTTGGAGGACTGGTCGTTCCACCGTCACCTGCCCCTGTGCTGCCGACACTTCCCGGCATTTCACTACACCTTCGACACTGGAAGCTAGCGGAGCCGTCATAATTCACTCATCTAGTGGCAGGGACATCGGGGGCCAGGGGTTTTCATCAATTCTCATCTCCAACAACGAAATCAACATTACTAGAAAACTGAAATGTGACTGTCTATGCGCCATCGTTGCCGTAAGAGATCAGTGAATCACGAAACCTAAATGGTTAATAAGGAACTAAAAGGGTCCATGTTTGTCCTCTTCCTGCCTAACAACAAGTGGGTGTCTCCGGCCTCCGGAGGTAGCAACATACACCTTCGCATCGCCGACTTCCAGGCCATGGACAACTACGTCGTCTTCGACAACAAATGTGGCAGCCGGGCTGGGCTGACGAAGTTCTGGACGGTGTCAGTGATCTCCTCCTCCAATATTCCTATGAGGTCACCCTTGAGGTCTCCGGCTGACGACGCCACCACCCGCACGACAGCTCTGTCAGCTCCTCTAGATACCAGAAGCTGATGATGGCCCGACGGTGGCATCCACTATAGTAGTACACTCAAGCAAGTAAATTGCACACAGACATAGTCGAGATCCATGACTTAAGCAACAACGTCGATGTTGATTTTGCAGTCGACAAGCTAGAAAAGTGCAAATGAATAGTATTTAGGGTCGTGATATTAGTTGAAAGTGCGGGGCCGATGAGATTAATCAGCGTCGCTGCAAATCAATGTATGAGAGAACATGGGAGTATTGGTTGTATTTATAAAGATGCCACCGTCTAGTCAAGCACGGGTAGCAATTCTAAAGTACCCACGCGGGTATTGAAAACATACTCATATATATATATACATATATATATACATATATATATATACATATATATACATACATATATATATATATATAAATATATATATATATATATATATATATATATAGAGAGAGAGAGAGAGAGAGAGAGAGTCAGGCTAGAATACACTGTAGTGTACTGATTACGCCATACACCTCAATAGTGTTTGCCTATATTGACCTTGTCTTTCCAAAATCTAATCCATTGATCTTCATGGATACAATAATAATAGGCCACATACGAAATTTGAGCTCATTTGGATGAGTATAAGTCACTCATACAAGGACAACAAAATTGACGCACAAAACTAATTTGAAATGCATGATTCTTTCATCCTTTAGATGCATGACCTATAAGTATCCAAATGAGCTAAAATTTATTATATAGTATGTTCTTAAGATATTTAAGAAGATTAATGGTTTAGAATTTTCAAAATGTTAGTGCATCTTTAAAACTGACTAATGTGAACTGTGCCTCCGGTACACTCAAGTGTACACTAGCTTGACTATATATATATATATATATATATATATATATATATATATATATAACCACAAAGCCTTAATGTCTCAAAATGAAGAGGCCGTAGAGAAAGAATTTCTTCTTCCTATGTCTCAAACTTCATGACCATTCGGTATCTCCAACTACTTTGTGGGGTTGCGCCCCAGTTGTACACTCCCTTCGTTTGTAGAACTCTTGTTGATTCTGAACTGAGTTCATGAAGGAAGCATGCTTATCACGGTTTTTTTGATGAGCTGCTTGATCTTTTTTTGAGAAGGAAAATGAGTTTTGCTCCTTTGGGCGTTGGGCGCTCCAGTGGTTCACGAGAAGGAAAAAGGACTCATCCTCACATGTACCATTCGTGATTAGCCTCCTCAACTATGTATCGATCGAAAAGCAGGGCGGCACAGCCCCCAACTAACGGGAGTTGTAATGTCCAGTATGTCCCCCTCGATTTCCGACATGCTATTGGTGCCCCGGGGTGGGTAGGAGTGGGTCGAGTCAGTATCAGTGCAGAGCAACTGCAACGTCTGGATCTGATCGGTATATATATATATATATATATATATATATATATATACCTAGCCCACCTTGGTACATGTAATGACGCTAGAAGAATAGGCTCACGCATGGCCATTCTTACAAGAAGGAGTGACTCACTCATGGCGATCCATATCATAAGGAGATCATCTCACACATGGCCGTCTCATACAACATGTAATTAAGTACGCAAGGAGATACTCAACTTGCACCCTGCATATTAAAAATTTTGTTCTCCGAGTTACACTCGTTTCACCAATCCAGCAAATAAAGCTGACACCGGAATGGATCAATGGAAGAGGACAATTTCACTTGATTAGTTAGCCAATTAGGTGACTTTTATCATCAATCAAGTTACAAAGTATACAACTAAAATAAACTCTACAAGAATAAGGGTATGTTGCAATTCCAAAGGATGTAAAACGTACAAGGTGTGATCTTATCACACAACCACCACATGATACTCCCAAGTTTTTCCAATCACAAGGCAATCATCAACATCACATATCACCATGGGATCTTAGTCCCGTACTCACATCAGTTTAGGATATCACCTCTCAGTAGGCATCACGCCATCATCATGTCATAGGATCCATCATATTAAGCCATGCACATTACGCCTCATCGATATGCTTAAGCACCATCATGTATCACATTATCACCACCACAACATATACAAGCCATGGCATACATATCACCTGCAAGGTTAGGGCTTATAAAATAGAGAGAGAAAACATCCTACAGGATGAATATTTCATGAGAGAGAAAACAAATACATAATTTACCATTAGGGTTAGGGTTTAAATCTTTATCTGATTAGGGTTTGGTGCTACATACAAGTACTAAATCCTAGATATAGCATCTTCCACACTCTTGGAACATCTGAGGGTTGAGGAAAATAATTAGGGGTGATTAGACATTATCCAAACATCACACTCTACATGGCTTATACATTGCCCATGCAAGTATATCAACTATGTGATCAAGCATGTCTCTCAACCACCCATCATACATATGACACAACCAATCATGAAAAAAAGTTGCGGCCACCCCAAGAAGCACTTGTCGTGACCCCATGAGGAAGGGTTGTTTTGACCACCATCCCTATGCATGTCAGGACTACGACAAGGACACGAGTTGTTTTCAACACACAAGCAAGTATTCACCCAAAATAGAAGCAAGGTCGTACCAAGTCAAGGCAGGAGAAAGCAACACACAACTAGGGCATCCCAACCAAAATAGGTCGTAGGTCGCAACCAACCAAGATGTCGCAACCATAGCACCCAAAGAGAAGACCCATCTTGACCCCATATCCAAAAGTGGCGTTATCACTGAAACCAAAACCAGGGCAAACATGACGTTACGACTATGACCAAAACCAGGGAAAATGTGGCGTTACCATCGTGACCAAAACCAGTGTAAATGTGGTGTTACAACTGGAAACAGAACCAAGGCAAATGTGACATTACGACCGCGAACAAAACAAGGGAAAATATGCCATTATGACCGCGACCAAAACATCAAGCCAAAGAGATGTCACGACTCAAGACAAAATAAGGCATGGTGACCACTAAGGGTCAAACCACCACCAATACCAAGAAACACAATTAAACCAAGGTCAAAATAGAGATAAATCTATGAGTAAAATAGGTGATCCAACAAGGGAAACTCATCGTCACCATAGAGGAAAAACCTCAAGCAAAATGATCATGAAACCCTAAAACAAGCTTCATGAAACCACCATGAAAAGGAACCTCAAACGAAGAGAGAAACCAATATCATCACCAATAAAACTGAACCAAGGCTTCATAGAATCTTGAAACATTTGATCATCTAACATGCAACTCAATCTAAGGTTAAGAAAGGAAAGACAACCACCATGCACCACAAACACCAACAAATTAGGTACAAAGGAAAATAGGGTTTTGGATTACATCCAAATAAAGCATGATCTCAACATCATCCAAGTTCTAAGGTATATCACCATCCATTAGCATGTTAAGGAAACATTTAGATAGAGAAAATGGTATCATGAAAGCATAAAGAGTGTAATAATAGAAGAGGTTAAGAGTTATATAACCCACCTTAAGGAAGATCACTCCAAGGAAGGCAAGATCCAAGCACACAATCACCAAAGAAGGTAAAGCTCCACCAAAAACTCCAATTTTTTCCACAAGATCACCTCAAGAAAGAGGAAATATCACGGTCAAAGGATAACTCAAGAAGGCTGAATCAAAATAAAGAAGGGGGAAAGTAGAGAAGCTCCCTCTCACTTGGGTGTCACCTTGTCAAAACATGGCCTATTACTCTTGTGATGTGGAGCTTATTGTCAAGAACGACCACCATGTCAAAACATGGTATAGGGCTGAGAAAAAGGAAGAAGATGGGGGTAGAAGATCCAAAGGAGACATTAATAAGGAAGATAAATTGTTACATACAAGATCTAGAACCCTACCCTAGAAGTTTGATCTTTTGGGCTTTGCCAAACGAGGTTGAGGTTAGGCTTATGATATGTTCCCAATGCATGAAGGTATTACCTTAATGTAATTTAATATGTCACATAATTCCTTTAGAGGTAATATGAACATGCATAACTTAATTGGATAAATAATGAACTAATGGTCCATGTAACATCCATGACCTGGGTTATGCTGTAACCCTAGATGTTTTATTTAAGAAAAATAATTATATGTTTGCTCTTATCTTTTGAAAAGTAATTAAGGCTCAAGAGGAACTTATGTTTCAATTTAATTCCTTTTTGAAAAATGTTGAAAACAATGTTTTGCCTATTTTGGACTAAAGTGCAAATTACCCAAGTTGAGGGGTTGACTTGCAAATGTTACATGATAAATGTTCCTCAAGTGTTGAAGCATCGTAAGAATGAAAATAATGTAAAGGTATGGTTACCACAAGCTTGAGCACCAAGAAAGAGCTTATTAAGCAATGTTTGTGCATTAAAACCTAGTTTTGGAGTAATGTGCAATTTACCCAAAACCTAGGGTTCAACATGCAAAATACCACTTCTTAAGAGTCCCTAATGTTTCTTGGTATCAATTAGAGACAAGAAAATCAGAGGGGTGTCTCATTTGAGTCCCTTTGGGGGAGAGAGAATCTTGATATTAAAACAATCAAAATTTAAGCATAATTTAAACCCTAATTCAATTTAATGCAAAAATAAATATATTAATGGAAGTTTTGTTCAACCTAAAGTGTGATGGTTGAATTTGTATAAGTATGTACGTCCTTTTTCTTTGCAATGGCACCGAAATATCTAAAGTGAGTGGAGAGCCCACTCACATTAGTTAAAGAAAATGTAATATCCACTCATTTTTGGATATTATTATTATATTGATTAAGGTGCTTAATTTGTTTTCTTTAATTCATGGATAAAGAATAGGATTTTGAAGGAGAGTATGATGGCTTCATATGCAAGGAAGTGAGGGGGATAAGTGGCACCAATTTTGGGAATTAAAGGATTTGTGTAACACTTTCTCTCTCTTGAAATTCCCTTATATACACTCCATTTTTCACCCACATGAAAGGCTTTTTCGACTCTTCTTTCTTTCCTTGCTTTGTCCATGCACAAGGGATCTTAGGAGCAACAGGAGGACATACCCCAACCTGTAGGTGAGCTCCTTAATCATCTTCAACCTTGATTTCATGGTGGGAATTGAAATTCAATGCATATTTTCTTCTTTTCTCCATTCAATCTTCAACTTTAGCCAATCTTTTCACTCAAATACTTGAGAACGGACCTTGGGCAATTGAGAAAGCTTCATTCACCATTGAGAACGTGAATCTTGAATCTTGGAATCAACTTTGAAGGCGGGTTATATAACTCGAACCCTTAAATGTTATTATTGATTTCATTTCTTCATCACATGTTGAATCTTTCTTCTTTCCTGAATTTCCTTTTGATTAATTGTTGAAATCACCACAAAGACCACAAAAAATTTCGAAGGTTTTAAGCTTGAAGATGATGATGTTATCTTAGCACACATGTCAATAAAAATCATGAGCAAATGGTTTCACATTTTGGTTACCAATCGGTCTCAAGATCGTTTTGTGACCAAATGGTCTCAAGACCGTGTGAGGTCAAACGGTCTCAAGACCGTGTGAGGCCAAATAGTCTCAAGAATGATTGAGATCAAATGGTCTCCAGACCATTTGGGGTCAACTGCTGATTTGGATGAAGATCCAATGGTTCCAATTGATTTAATTATAATGGTTTCAAGAATGGATGATCCATTGATTACAAACCCTAATCGGATTGATTGGTTGAAACCATATATTGATTGAGCCGATTTCTATGTTTAATGGCTCAAACGGTCTCAAGACAATTTGAGGACAAGAGGAGTTATGGAAGGATGCAGATCCAAGGGTTACAAGTTGATCTACTTTCAATGGCCTTAATGATGGATGGTTCAATGAGTGGAAACCCTAAATCGATTGAATAAGAAACCCTAATTAATCCATTCAGTTTCAAGGTGGTTTGGACCAAACGGTCTTGAGACCGTTTGATTCCAAATGGTCTTGAGACCATTTGGGATTAAATGGTCTTCACACCATTTGGAGGGCAAACAGTCTCAAATTGTTTGGAGGTTCAATCGGTTTCAAGGTTGATGTATCCATTCTGTTTCAATGATGGGTTGTTCATTCAGTCTCAAGGTTAATTTGATCAAACAGTTTCAAGGGTTGAAAGCACCAAATAGTTTCAAAACCATTTAAGAGCAAACGGTCTCAACCCTAGATGCCTAAATGGTCTCAAACCGTTTGGAGGTTAAACGATTTCAACCGTAAGGTGGGAAAATGATTTCAAGACCGTTTGAAGGTCAAGGAGGTCAAAACCGTTTGAAGGTTCAAAGGTATCTTAACTGTTTGGAGACATAATAATCTCAAAGCTATGAAAGATCAATTAACCCTATGATTTTCAATGATGATAATTACAATGGTTGTACCTTTAATGTACTTAAGTGATTAGTACCTTTTGAGTGGTTAACCTTTGATGCTTATGAAAGAAGTAACTCGATATACTATGATAACCATATATGTGTGTACTTGAACTAAGGGTTAACCTAATCTAATCAAGATTGAAGTAATCAACATTCTAGAGAGAATGAGAGAGAGAGGAATTCATACATGTATAATAATCATGTAGTGGCTAAGCCTTAACACTTTCAATATGAGTAAAATATGTAATTAGGGTATGATCCTTGATAAAGAGATCATGAAGCCCTAATAGAGAAGGTTGATGAGCCCTAACCCTAATTCAGGATAATGCTAGGTGTAACCCTAATCTAGGGTGAGTGATATGAGAAATTCCAAATCAGGGTTGTATAATCAAAAAACCTAATTTGGGGAAAGGTTATAAGGAACCTTAAATCAAGATAATGATGTGAGAAACCCTAATCTAGGGTGATGCTTCTGATGCCATGTGAAACCCTAATCCAGGGTGATGTTATGTAATTCTATATGAAACCCTACCCTAATATAGGGTGAAGGTATGTGAAACCCTAATTTTGGGTTATCGTGCATATAACCCTAATCTTGGGTAATATGATGATAAACCATAACCCTAATTTTGGGTAATGGGATGCGTATCCCTAATTGACATGAATTTGGAAACACTATCCCTAATGAGGGAATACTGATGCTACCCTTACATTGCATAGTGCTGATATGTAATTGATATAATTGTTATCATGTGTAACAATCATGCATGTAATCATGAGATGATGAGCATAGCCAAGTATGAGCTATGATGTGTTAATTTTTTAAATGTTTTATGGACCTTGTGAGCCATTATATGCTTTGTTGCCTAGTAAGAGGTAACAAAAGATTAAATGGGCTTTGAGAGCCATGTGAGATGCTTGTGTAGCAAGTATCATGTTTACCTGAGTCAGATGACCTGAAGGTATTAGTTACCTGATAAATGGTAACATGTGTTCTTTGATGAATTGAGGGTTTGAATACCCATATTTCATAATCATGATGATGAGATGTTAAGTGATGAGAATGTCCATGATGAGATAAGGGATTGAGATCCCATTGTTTTGTAAAGTTTTGAGAAGTACTTGATAGAAGTATTACCTATTCTTTGTAGCTTTTGTCATAATAGTTGATGTTTGGAAACTTGTCTGATGCTGAAAGAATATGTAATACACTTAATTAATCAAGTGAAATATTATCATGTAGAGACATGACCATAGATCCATCATCGTCAGTAATTGATGATGGAGAAATAGGTTTTCCTATGGGAATTCCTGGAATGCATATTTTTGAATATGTGGGGGTAATGGGTGAATATATCCTTACACCTCATAGGAATGAATGTGGGCCATATCCTATGCACATGAATGGTTATGGACCATATCCCAATGAGAGTATGTCTATGAGCCATAACCCCTCAACACCAGACATTGGCTAAGGGCCATATCGTGAAGAGAGTATATGCTCCGGGCTATAACTCTTTAGAGAAGTTACCAGTATACCCTGGAAAGCTATTTAGCAGAGACACAAGATGTCCTGCATGAGATCTCGTACTGACCGATATAACGGAGTTTATGGAAATCTGGCTTTTCGTTAACCTATGTATGGTACCGATTTTGATTTCGCAATGGTCAGTTGGAGTATGAGCGGTATACCTCATCTCCTCAGAGCTTAAGTATGATTGTAAAATGTAATCATACGTGTAGCATATTTGCTTAAGATTAAAATACAAGAAACATTGATTGAGGTTGCCTTGCATAGCATGTCCTAGATGGATAGATGTTATACATGTTCTTCAATTGCTTATTGGATAAGTGACATGCTGCTTTATCAAGTTATAGCTGAAATGCTTTGAATAAGAATATTGCTTTAATCTGTTTAGTCATTGATTTATCTATTGTTGAGTATATAAAATTACTCTACTCAATTTTATCATATTAAACTGTAATAATAATGTTTCTGGCAGAGAGTTATATCTCTTATTGGGACAATTTCAATTGTCTCACCCCCGTGGGATCCAACTTTTTAGGTAGATGCGAAAGAGGAGGCAGAAACCCTATAGTAGGGGAAGAGCAGAAGCAACAGCAACAACAACAGGGACAACAGTGATATTCCAATTGGAAGCACTGGATGTCATGTTTTACATAGAGAGTCCTATGTGTCGTCTCTGTACTCTCAGGTCCTTAGAGTTAGTAGTTAGTACTTTTAATGAATCGATTTGAGATTTTGGCTTAAAGCCTTGAGGTTCTTAAACTGCCAGTGTATAGTTTTAATAGAGTAGTTGATGCTTGTAATCCTCGAGAAGGAATGATACAAAATATGTACTTATGAATTAGGATGTAAATAAAATACATTGGTTCTTGATAAAAGAGTTTTTCCTGTGTTTGGATCTCTTTGTAAATGGTTTTAATTTTTAGTGATTTTTAGTAATCCGCTGCTTATGTTTCATTCCGTAATGAATTACACTGTGACAGTCTGATTTTGTGTCGAGTCATCTCAGTTTAGTTGGTATCAGAGCTCTAGGTTCGCTGAGTCTAAAGAGATAAAGGATTAAGGTTGTTAAGTCTGTTCTAGTGTCTTCCAGTTATCTGATAGTGTCTTCTACTCATATAGGAGGAGACGAATAACTTAAAGATGTCTGGAGCACATGAAGAACATGCTGCTGAGAGCAGCATTGCTACACCAGGAAGAGGTGCAAGGGATCAGGATAGGGAGGAACTAGTACCTGAACATCCCCAGCTTAACCAAGCTTCACTATAAAACCCAGCTTTCCATGATCTGTTTGGGTAGTTCATGGCAACCATGATGCATATGGAAGATAGGATGCCACCGCCTGCATCGAGAGAACCAACCCATAATGAAGGACAGGGAGCGGGTAAGACTTTCGAATGACTTTGTCGGGTTGGAGCCACAAATTATACTAGTACAACTGACCCAGAATATGCTAACTTGTGGTTGACTGAGTTGGGGAAGGCCTTTAGAATCCTTAATATCCCTAAAGTAGAGAAGGTGAGGCATGCAGTTTACCTTCTAAAAGGGAGTGCTGGCCACTGGTGGACAATAGAAGAGGGTAAGAGGGCATGTGTTGAAATTGGATGGGAAGAATTCTGATGAGAATTCATCAGTAGATACTTCCCCAAGACGTTTCTAGATGAAAATATCTCTCAGTTTGAAATATTAAGGCAAGAACCAATGAACATTATCGAGTATGAAGCTAAGTTCATGGAACTTTTGCGGTTCTATCCTCATATGGAAGCTACTAGTGAAGAGAGAATTTGGTGTTTTGAGAAGGGGATAAACGTTGAATTGACCACTCCTGTGTCTGCTTTAGAGAACAGGGAGAGGTTCACAACCTTTGTGGAGTTCGTGAGATGGATAGAAAGGTCAGTTATTGAGAAGCATCAAACTAAGAGTAAGAAGGTGTACGCACAGTTCCAAGGATAGAGGTCCGAAAGTTTTAAGAAACCAAGGTTTTCTACACCAGCAGCACCACCGAGGTTCAATACCCAGATGGAACTATTTCATTCTGATATGTCTTCATCCTGCCTCGTATCTATTTTGATTGATCTGGGTGCTACACATTCTTTTATCACTAGAGAAGTGATCATTGACTACAATATGACTGTTAGTTATAGAGCAGATAATCTGTTGTTAGAAACCCCTTTGTTGGGATCTATAGTGTTGCACGAGGTGTGTTCTCCC
Source organism: Alisma plantago-aquatica (assembly GCA_963693085.1). Classification (NCBI taxonomy): domain Eukaryota; kingdom Viridiplantae; phylum Streptophyta; class Magnoliopsida; order Alismatales; family Alismataceae; genus Alisma; species Alisma plantago-aquatica. Next base: position 1,911,886,761 of record OY856409.1, on the reverse strand, counting down.
TGCATTCTTTCCTTTTCTAAACATCGCATTCAAGTGGATCTTATACCACTTGAGATGTATGGGTTGAATATAATTCTTGGGATGGACACCCTAGAAAAGTATAAGGTTATCTTGGATTGTGATTCCAAGCAAGCTGTGTTCGCAGATCACAGTGACACATAGATCTTTCAGGGAGATAGAAAGATTTTTCCAACCTGTCTAGTGTCGGCTATGGTAGCTGAGAAGTGGATGAGACAAGGATGCTTTGCATTCTTGGCACATGTGGTAGACACCGTAATGAAGAGTTCTAATCTTTCCGAAGTTTTGATAGTTAGGGAGTTTGAAGATGTGTTCCCTAAGGATCTTCCAGGTGTTCCTCTGCCCCGAGAGATTGATTTTGAGATTAATCTAATCTCGGGCACACAACCAATAGCACAAACACCGTATAGAATGGCACCTGCTGAGATGGCAGAGCTCAAGAAACAACTCCAGGAGTTGCTTGAGAAAGGTTTTATCTGACCGAGTTCTTCACCATGGGGTGCCCCGGTTCTCTTTGTTAAGAAGAAAGATGGGTCTATGTGATTATGCATCGACTATAGACAGTTAAATAAAGTAACCATAAAGAAAAAGTATCCTCTACCAAGGACCGATGACTTGTTTGATCAGTTGTGTGGTGTAACTATCTTATCTAAGATAGATCTGAGGTTGGGATATCATCAGTTGCGTATCAAAGAGAGTGACATACCTAAGTCTTCCTTTAGGATAAGGTATGATCACTATGAGTTCATAGTTATGTGGTTTGGACTAACTAATGCACTAGCTACATTCATGTAACTCATGAATAGAATCTTCATGCCTTTTCTTGATCAGTTCATAGTAGTCTTTATAGATGACATCTTGATATACAGTAGAGATGCTCAACAACATGAACATCACCTCCGTTAGGCTTTAACTTTGCTAAGAGAGCATAAGATGTATGCTAAGTTTAGAAAATGCGAGTTCTGGTTACCACAAGTTTCTTTTCTAAGACACATAATATCTGCCTCAGGTATCTGTGTTGATCCTAAGAAGGTAGAATCTGTCCTGCAGTGGGAACAGCCCAAGACACCGATGAAGATACACAATTTCTTAGGACTGGAAGGCTATTACAGGAGGTTCATTAAGAACTTCTGTTCTATAGCTTTACCCCTAACCAATTTAACTAGTAAGGAGTTTCCTTTTGTTTGGAATGACAAATGTCAACATTCTTTCCAGCTGTTGAAAGAAAAGTTAACGAGTGCACCTGTGTTGGTGTTACCTGAACAAGGGAAGGGGTACATAGTTTTTTGTGATGCATCTAAGAATGGTTTAGGATGTGTGTTGATGTAGGATAATCAAGTGATTTCTTTTGCCTCTCGACAGCTTAAGAAACATGAGGAGAATTATTCAACACATGATCTAGAGCTAGCTGTTGTGGTCCATGTTTTAAAGATCTGGATACATTATCTCTATGGAGAAACATTCTAGATTTTCACAGACCATAAGAATCTAAAATATATATTCTCACAACATGAGTTGAGAATGAGACAACGCCGCTGGATGGAGTTAATCAAGGACTATGATTGTACAATTGATTATCATCCAAGGAAGGATAATGTAGTGGCTGATGCACTAAGTTGGAAATCATCATCACCAGCCTTAGATAAAGCATAGTTGAACTCCTTAGTGTGCTTTAGAAGAGATATGCTTATCTCCTTAAGGTAAAACAATATAAAGCTTAAGGTATCATTGTTAGCCGGGTTGTTAGCTGAGATGCAAGTGAAACCTACTCTGAGATATCAGATTAAAGAAGCACAACAAGATGATGTTGTGGTTCAGTAGATCAGGTCAGAGTATGATGGTAAGAAACGGGATGTATTTCACGAGTCAGAGGATTAGGTAATTTGTTACCATGGTAGGATGGTAGTACCTGATGCCAATGACTTAAGGAAGTTAGTCTTGGAGGAAGCTCATTCTTCGATGTATGCAATGCATCCAGGGAGCACCAAAATGTATCATAACTTGAAGGATATGTATTGTTATCCTGGTTTGAATAAAGATGTAGCTGAGTTTGTTATGCGGTGTCCGGTGTGTCAGTAGGTTAAAGCTAAACATCAAAAGCCCACAGGAACAATGCAACCTTTGCCTATACCATAGTGGAAATGGGATCATGTGACCATGGACTTTGTGGTTGGTTTGCCTAGAACAACTAAAGGTCACGATTCCATTTGGGTAATAGTTGATAGGTTGACTAAGACAACACATTTCCTTCCTGTCAAAACAACCTACACTGCTCAGAAGCTTGCACAGATATATATAGATGAGATAGTGTGGTTGCACGGGGTTCTAGCTACCATTATTTCTAATAGAGGCCTCCAGTTCACGAGTCATTTTTGGGAATGACTACATAAATCTTTGGGTACACAGTTAAGGTTCAGATGGACAATCTGAGAGGACCATACAAACCTTGGAGGAGTTGCTTAGGGCATGTGTCCTTCAGTTTGTAGGAAGTTGGGATCTACACCTGAGCTTGATAGAATTTGCTTAAAATAATAGGTATCAGCACAGTATTGATATGGCACCATATGAAGCATTATATGGTAGACGTTGAAGATATCCTTTATGTTGGTATGAAACATGAGAATATCAACTTTTGGGTCCTAAGATAGTGCAACAGACAACAGAGAAGATTAAAGTAATACAACAACAATTAAAGACTACACAAGATAGATAGAAGTCGTACACTGACAAACAATGTAGACCTTTAGAATTCCAAGTTGGAGACAGAGTATATCTCAAGGTCTCTCCTTGAAAACGTGTCCTTAGATTTGGAAAGAAGGGAAAGTTAGCTCCTAGTTTTATGGGGCCTTATCCAATCATTGAACGGATTGGAAAGGTAGCCTATAAGCTGGGATTGCCACCTGAGCTGCATAAGTTGCATCTAGTGTTCCATATCTCCATGCTGAGAAAGTGTCATCCTGACATAGAGTTAGTTATGCAACATGTGGAGGTAGAGTTAAATGATGATATATCATATGTTGAAGGACCTATGATGATCCTTGATAAAAGAATTAAAAAGCTAAAAAAGAAAGACATATGTCTTGTGAAAGTTCTTTGGCATCACCGTGGCATAAAAGAAGCTACGTGGGAGCTAGAGGATGAAATGAGGAGGAAGTACCCTTCTCTTTTATCTTGATTTCGGGGATGAAATCCCTGTTAGGGGTGGATAATTTGTAACATCCCTGACCTTGGTTATGTTGTAACCCTAGATGTTTTATTTAAGAAAGATTATTATATGTTTGCTCTTATCTTTTGAAAAGTAATTAAGGCTCAAGAGGAACTTATGTTTCAATTTAAGTCCTTTTTGAATAATGTTGAAAACAATGTTTTGCCTATTTTGGACTAAAGTGCAAATTACCCAAGTTGAGGGGTTGACTTGCAAATGTTACATGATAAATGTTCCTCAAGTGTTGAAGCATCATAAGAATGAAAACGATGCAGAGGTATGGCTACCAAAAGCCTGAGCACCAAGAAAGAGCTTATTAAGCAATGTTTGTACATTAAAACCTACTTTTCGAGTAGTGTGCAATTTACCCAAAACCTAGGGTTCAATATGAAAAATGCGACTTATTAAGAGTCCCTAATGTTTCTTGGTATCAATTAGAGATAAGAAAATAAGAGGGGCATCTCATTTGAATCCCTTTGGAGGAGAGAGAATCTTGATGTTAAAATAATCAAGATTTAAGCATGTAATTGACACCCTAATTCAATTTAGTGCAAAAATAAATATATTAATGGAAGTGCCCTTCAGCCTAAAGTGTGATGGTTGAATTTGTACAAGTATGGACGTCCTTGTGCCTTGCAATGGCACAGAAATATCTAAAGTGAGTGGAGAGCCCACTGAGATTAGTTAAAGAAAAAGTAATATCCACTCATTTTTGGATATTATTATTATATTGATTAAGGTGCTTAATTTGTTTTCTTTAATTCATGGATAAAGAAGAGGATTTTGAAGGAGAGGATGATGGCTTCGTATGAAAGGAAGTGAGGATGATAAGTGGCACCAATTTTGGGAATTAAAGGATTTTTATAACACTTTCTCTCTCTTGAAGTTCCCTTATATACACTCCATTTTTCACCCAACATGGAAGGCATTTTCAACTCTTCTTTCTTTCCTTGCTTTGTCTATGTACAAGGGATCTTAGGAGAAACAGGAGTACATACCCCAACCTATAGGTGAGCTCCTTAATCATCTTCAACCTTGATTTCATGGTGGAAATCGAAATTCAATGCTTATTTTCTTCTTTTCTCCATTCAATCTTCAACTTTAGCCAATCTTTTCACTCAAAGACTTGAGAATGGACCTTGGACAATTGAGAGAGCTTCATTCACCATTGAGGACGTGAATCTTGAATCTTGGATTCAACTTTGAAGGCAGGTTATATAACTTGAACCCTTAAATGTTATTATTGATTTCATTTCTTCATCACATGTTGAATCTTTCTTATTTCCCGAATTTCCTTTTGATTAATTGTTGAAATCACCACAAAGATCACAACAAATTTTGAAGGTTTGAAGCTTGAAGATGATGATGTCACCTTAGCACACACCTCAATAAAAAGCATAAGCAAACAGTTTCACATTTTGGTGACCAATCGGTCTCAAGATCGTTTGGTGACCAAACTGTCTCAAGAACGTTTGAGGTCAAACGATCTCAAGACCGATTGAGACCAAACGGTCTCCAGACTGTTTGGGATCAATTGCTGATGTAGTTGGATGAAGATCCAATGGTTCCAATTGATTTAAGTATAATGGTTTCAAGAATGGATGATCCATTGATTACAAACACTAATCGGATTGATTGGTTGAAACCCTATATTGATTGAGTCGATTTCTATGTTGAATGGCTCAAACAGTCTCAAGACCATTTGAGGTCAAGAGGAGTTATGGAAGGATGGATATCCAAAGATTAAAAGTTGATCTACTTTCAATGGCCTTAATGATGGATGGTTCAATGAGTGGAAACCCTAAATCGATTGAATAAGAAACCCTAACTAATCCATTCAGTTTCAAGGTGGTTTAGACCAAACAGTCTTGAGACCATTTGGAGGGAAAATGGTCTCAAACCGTTTGGTGGTCCAATCGGTTTCAAGGTTGATTTATTCATTCGGTTTCAATGATGGGTTGTTCATTCGGTCTCAAGGTTAATTTGATCAAACATTTTCAGGGATTGAAAGCACCAAACGGATTCAAAACCATTTAAGAGAAAATGGTCTCAACCCTAGATGCCCAAACAGTCTCAAACTGTTTGGAGGTTAAACGATTTCAACCCTAAGGTGGGAAAACGGTTTCAAGACCGTTTGAAGGTGAAGGAGCTCAAAACCGTTTGAAGGTTCAAAAGTATCAAAACTGTTTGGAGACCTAATAATCTCAAATCTATGAAAGATCAAATAACCCTATGATTGACAATGATGATAATTACAATGGTTGTACCTTTAAGGTACGTAAGTGATTAGTACCTTTTGAGTGGTTAACCTTTGATGCTTATGAATTAAGTAACTCAATATACTTGAATAACCATACATGCATGTACTTGAACGAAGGGTTGACCTAATCTAATCAAGTTTGAAGTAATAAACATTCTAGAGAGAATGAAAGAGAGTGGAATTTGTACATGTATAATAATCATGTAGTGGTTAAGCCTTAACACTCTCAATATTAATAAAATATGTAATTAGGGTATGATCCTTGATAAAGAGATCATGAAACCCAAATCAAGAAGGTTGACGAGCCCTAACCGTAATTCAGGACAATGCTAGGTGTAACTCTAATCTAGGGTAAGGGTGTAACCCTAATCTAGGGTGAGTGATATGAGAAATCCCAAATTGGGTAAATGAAAAACCCTAATTTGGGGAAAGGTTATAAGGAACCTAAAATCAAGATAATGATGTGTGAAACCCTAATCTAGAGTGATGCTTCTGATGCCATGTGAAACCCTAATCCAGGGTGATGCTATGTAATGCTATATGACACCCTACCCTAATATAGGGTGAAGGTATGTGAAACCCTAATTTTGGGTTATAGTGCATATAACCCTAATCTTGGGCAATATGATGATAAAACATAACCCTAATTTTGGGTAATGGGATGAGTATCCCTAATTGACATGAACTTGGAAACAGTACCCCTAATGATGGAATAGTGATGCTACCCTTACATTGCATAGTGCTGATATGTAATTGATATAATTGTTATCATGTGTAATAATCATGTAGGTAATCATGAGATGATGAGCATAGCCAGGTATGAGCTGTGATGTGTTAATTATTTAAATGTTTTATGGACCTTGTGAACCATGATATGCTTTGTTGCCTATTAAGAGGTAACAAGAGATTAAATGGGATTTGAAAGCCATGTGAGATGAGTATCATGTTTACCGGAGTCAGATGACCTGAAGGTATTAGTTACTTGATAAATGGTAACAAGTGTTCATTGATGAACTGAGGGTTTGAATACCCATATTTCATAATCATGATGATGAGATGTTAAGTGATGAGAATGTCCATGATAACATAAGGGATTGAGATCCCAATTTTTTGTAAAGTTTTGAAAAGTACTTGATAGAAGTATTACACATTCTTTGTAGCTTTTGTCATAATAGTTGATGTTTGGAATCTTGTCTGATGCTGAAAAAATATGTAATACACTTAATTAATCAAGTGAAATATTATCATGTAGAGCCCTAACCATAGATCCATCATCGTCAGTAATTGGTGATGGAGAAATAGGTTTTCCTATGGGAATTCTTGGAATGCATATTTTTGAACATGTGGCGGTAATGGGTGAATATATCCTTATGCCTCATAGGAATGACTGTGAGGCATATCCTATGCACAAGAATGGTTATGGACCATATCCCAATGAGAGTATGGCTATGGGCCATAACTCCTCAACACCATGCATTGACTAAGGGCCATATCTTGAAGAGAGTATATACTACGGGCTATAACTCTATAGCGAAGTTACCCGTATTCCCTGGAAAGCTATTTAGCAGAGACACAAGATGTCCATCATGAGATCTTGTACTAACCAAGATAAGGGAGGTTATGGAAATCTAGATAATTAAAAATCCCACTTAATTAAAAATCCAATTTAAATTCCATAATTGTCACGCTAAGATAATTTGATTTTTAAATTTCACTTATATGCATTTTTCCCACAGCCCTTTGATCAGGATCTGACAGAGGGGAGATCATCTGCTACCTCCAATCAGACTCTCTTTTCTTGCCTACATTGATCTATTTTCTCGCTCGTGATCATCTCTCCTATGTTTCCTCTTCGTCTGAATCCTAGTTGCTTTTCATCATCACCGCATCTTTCCAGATATGTAGGACCCTAGATTTTCTAAGTTTCATATAACCAATCTCCCAGCCATTGAAAAATCTTCTCTGCCTCCCCTATCTTCTGTTTCGGCTGGTGTCCCGGTCACCTTGGGTTTTTCCCTTTATATATATCCCTTTAGACACCCTCCCTGGGCTTATTATGGGAGGCTAGGGTGGTTCCCTTGGTCCAGGACACACAGGAGTTAACCTCTCGTACCTTGTCTATTCTCACATGCTACCAGTTGTTCGTTCTAAGGTCTAGGACCTGCACAATCTCTAGAAGGGTGTCCGAGTTGTTGTTGATGCCCTCATGGAGCTTTAGACCCAATCAATATGTTCCCAATGTGGGTATACACATTTTCCCCCTTTTTTCTTCTTCTCTGAGCTTAGGCGCAACATTGTGCTTCTGGGAGGGCTTTTTGTGTTTTTCCACCTTCTTATCATTCGTCCGAGTCTACTAGTAGTCAGCGACATGGAAGATGGTGACTCCAACCCTTCCTATTGAGTTTGATGTTTGGAATCTTATGTTGGTTTAGCGAAAGGTCTTCCCTATTCTATGGTCTCTATGAAACCCATATCTTGGGGTCAGTGGATTCGGTGGTGTTTGGAGGACTCTGTTGTGAACTCATATTGTAGATTCATGAGTTGGTTCATCAAATCCAGATACCTTCACCATCATTTGCAAGTCGTTTCATCATGGAAGATAGGTTGAAGATGACTCCTTAGGGTTTTCCTAAGCTACCGCCTCTTCTTTAATTTCTTTGGTTTTTTCGACATGGGGTAAAAAGGTCTTTTTATGCTGGTTTACTTTGTTTGTGTTCTGTGATGAGTTGCTAGCTTGTTTGTGGGGTTGGCTAAGTTGTCCTCTCATGATTGGGCCAATTCAGTGTGAGTGCCCACTCTCCCTCTCTCTTTAACTTTCCCAACAATTTTGCTGACATGGATTTATCAGATCGGTCGGATTTCTAAAATGCATAACTAATTATCTATTTGGCCAAAAATTACAAATAAATAGTCATTGGATTCATAAAAATAAGAGCTATCCGTTTGTGTTAGTTTTGTCACTTGAATCCAATGCTAAAAGTATGATATTTCAATGAATTTACCTAAATAAGTTAATAACTTGTAAAATTCATAACTAAATATATATAAGTTAGAAGAATATAATAAAATATGTTTTGGACTCAGAAAAAATATAACCTAAAACTTGGCATGATTTTGATAACCTAAATTTCATTTAAAAAGGTGATTTTTAGGGTTTTGAACAATTAATGGAAACCTAACCCTAATTCCACATATATGCATCATAAGTTCTTTGGAGGCCTAGGATTGGAACTAGAAGTGACTTTGGATCATTTGACTCTGAAGTTGAGGTATGTTTTGCATCCCCTATTATTCTTTGTTGAGCAATCACCTATATTATTCTTTCTCTTGGTCATGTGGACAATAGCCTAAACACATTGCTCTTATATTTTGATATCATGGTTCCTGTGAACTACCTTATTTGTTATTAATCTTGTGATCATGTTTGGGCATTCTCTTACTTATTTATAATGCTTTGTTCATGGTGGAACTATATATGATGACATGTAATGTCTTTTTTACCACTTATGAGGTGGATGTATATGTTGGTCACTTATGTGGTGACTAGTTTGTATAATCTGACTATACTTTATACTTGCTACTACATTATAATGCTATGTGATTTAGTAGCACTAGAGTAGTATATCTGCATTGGTTTTGTCTCGTTATGATTTATGGAAACATTGTGATATTTTGGATGGTGGATGTGTGATTCCCCATGCCAGGACAGGATGTGTGATTCCTAGACCATGTTATTTATATTTGGGTGGTGGATGTGTATTTCCCCATGCCAGGACAGGATGTGTGATTCTTAGCACATGCCTCACTAGGTTCAAGATGTGTGATTCTTGGCCACCTTTGCATTTATATTTTTCTAGGGCTATGTTTATCTCACATGCATGTAGGATATTGATTGTAGGGTGTGTGCCCTGCTTGTGCTTCATTTCCCACCATGGTAGTGGATGTATATATGGCACCATTTTTTATGTTGTTTTATGGAAAGTATCTTGTTATTGTGATTCATTTCTCTTGATACCCATTCGGGTGGTACTTATCTCTTGCATGGGAAGCATTTTATTTTGATGTCCCTTATTCTTTATAAATTTCTCAATTTCCTTTTTGGTATGCACATACCGGCCTTTGTTGATGTCATCTATTATCTCTTCTTGTTGGGGTATGCTTCCAACCCTAGGTGAAGGATTTGGAGGACATGGCTTAAAGATGTGGACTTAGATTGATAAGTTATAGCTTGGAGAAAATATTGAGGTGGTTTAGATTTCCTCTACATGGATCATTAAGATGTAAGTTTAAGATGTTACCTAGTCTTATAAATTGAATATAGTCATGTTTTTCTTCTGCTGCTATACTTTGGTTGTTTTGAATACCATCAATAAGATTTGAAAATTTTACACCCACTCCAAGATACCTTATGGGTGTGTTTGGACTGGAGGTTCTATTCTTCAAATTTTTAGTAGAGAGGTGGTTTCACTTCTTTACATAAACACTCACCAAGGTTGAAGAGGACCAAGGATCACCACAAACACCACATGTAAGGGTTGAACCACCTCCAAAGCACCAAGAACAGATCCTTATTGATCCACTAAGCTCCAAGATCATCCAAGCAAGGCAGGAGAAAGAGAATGGCTGAAAAAGGACCACTTGCATGGAGAAAAGAGAGTTTATGTAGAAAATGAGGAGAGAGGAGGGCAAGGGGTGAGGTGTCAACAAAACAAGGCCTCAAAGGGACACTTGTCTACCCAAGAAACTAACATGCAGCCACATAAATCCCACATGAAAGAGGTGGTGATACACTCTAGGTTGGACTTTGACCACCTAGGCCACCCAACCCTCATGTCACAATCGCAACACACCAAAGGAACCACCCATGGTCACGACACACCACCAAGGACCACTATGTCGCGTCACCACAAACCCTAGGTCGATACACTCTACACAAGAGAACCCATCTCAACCCAAGACACCCAATATCATCTCAGTCATGACAACCATATCTAGGTGAGGTGTCTCGACTACAACGCCCTCCACCTAGGCCCTAGGTTACGACCTAGGTCGAAACAACCACAAGAGCACATTGTTAAAGTACACCGAATCCTAGAAAACCTAATCACCACTAAGGGCGATACCACTCAACTAAGGGTCCACCAAGGAACCAAAAAGCACCACAACCTCCCTCATGAAGCCAAGATAGAGAAGTAACACTCTAGATGTGGAAAATTACAAGAATACCTCTTCTATAGGGTAATCTACATTTTTCACCAAAACTAGCATAGAAAGCATAAACAACATCCAAACAATCTCAAACTGAAGACTTAAGCTCTCCACGTGATCTAAGATATTGTTAAAGGATTATATAAATGTTCTAAGATCAACATCAAGACAAAAAAAAATAGGTTTAACCCAAAGCACAGGTTAGGGGTCTTACAAGCCATAAACCACTAACAAGGATTTCACCCCTGAAATCCTAAGCACAAGAGACAAATACTTCTTTTGCATCTCTTCCTCAAGCTCCCACGTGGCTTCCTCAATGCTACAAGGATGCCATATATGTTCTTTTTCTTCAACTTCTTCACCCTCCTGTCAAGGATCAACACGTTCCCTTCAACATAGGATGTGTCCACATCAAGCTCAACCTCCACGAGCTACAAAACCAACTCGGCATCAGGGTGGCACTTCCTCCGCATAGACTGATGGAACATTGGGTGCAACCTGTGCAACTCAGGTGGCAGATCCAACCTATAGGCCACCTTCCCAACACATGTCATTAAAAGATAAGATCTCATATACCTAACATCTAGTTTACCCTTGCTTCCAAACCTCAAAACACCTTTCCAAGGAGAGACTTTGAGATACACCATGTTCCCCACTTGAAACTCCAAGGGTATTTGACGTTTATCAACTTATGAATGTTGTATGTCTTGGGAAAATTTTAACTGATGTTGAATCACTTTGATCTTTTCTATTGTCTATTGTACCATCTCAGGACCAAGAAGCTAATATTCACCAGTATCATACCAACATAATAGAGACCTACAACGTCACAACTCCTTGTACGGTGCCATATTGATGCTCCTCTGAAAATTATTATTATAGGAAAACTCTATTAGACTGAGATGAATGTCCCAACTCCCCAAAATCTATAAGACTCAAGCCCTCAATAGGTCCTCCAAGGTTTGTATGGTCCTCTTAAACTGACCATCCATCTGTGGGTGGAAAGCAATGTTGAACCTCAACTGCATACCCAAAGCTACATGGAAACACTCCCAAAAGTGGCTTGTAAACTGAGGACCTCTATTTGACAAGATAGTAGTCGGGACACCATGCAAATGCACTATCTCATCCACATATATCTGAGTGAGATTCTCTATTGGATATGTTGTCTTCACTGGAAGGAAGTGTGCTGACTTTGTCAACGTGTCAACTATCACCCAAATGGAATCATGTGCTTAGTTGTCCTAGGTAGTCCAACCACAAAGTTCATTGTGACATGATCCCACTTCTACTACAGTATGGATAATGGCTGCAGTGCCCCTGCATGCCTCTGATTCTCTACCTTGACTTGTTGACACACCGCACACTCAACTGCAAACTCATCCACATCCTGCTTCAAGCCTTACCACCAATACAGATCTTTCAGGTTATAATACATCTTGATGCTACATGGGTGCATAGAATACATCAAAGAGTGATCCTCTTCTAGAACCATCTTTCTCAGATTACTAGAATTGGGAACCACAACTCTGTCATGGTAACAGACTGTCTCATCTTATGCCTCATGGAAACCATCACGCTTCTTGCTGCTGAACTCTGACTGTATCTACTATATCATAGTATCTGTGTCTTTTGCCTCTTTGATATGCTATCTCAATGTGGGCTTCACATGTAATTTTTCAAATATCCCTACTAGCATGGACTCCTCTAGTTTCATGTTCATCTGATGCAAGGAGACCAACATGTCTCTCTTATGACACACCAAAGTGTTCAATTATGCACTGCCCACATAATGACGTTGAAGTAGTCTTTCTACTCAGTGCATCTACCACGACATTTGCCTTCCCTAGGTGGTAATCAATGGTACAATCATGGTCCTAGATTAATTCTATCCAACTCCTCTGCCACATGTTTAACTCCTACTATGAAAAGATACACTTCAAGTTCTTTTGATCTATGAAGATCTTACACTTATCACCATACATGTAGTGTCACCAGGTCTTCAAAGCATGAACTAGTGTGGACAACTCCATATCATGGGTAGGATAGTTGTCCTCATGATTCTTCAACTATGATGATATAAAAGATATCACATTCTTGTCCTACATTAGTACACAACCCAAACCATTTCAAAGCATCACATAAAACTATGTAACATTTCCCATCCTCAGGAATGACTAGAACTGGTGCATTCATCAACTTCTCCTTCAAAAATTGAAAGACACATTGACATCTATCATCCTAGACAAAAGGTACATCCTTCCTCGTTAGCTTGGTTAGCGGAAACACCATAGAGCTGAAGTTCTTAATGAACCTCTTATAGTAACCTACTAAACCCAAAAAGATGCACACATATGTTGGTATCTTCGGTTGCTCCCACTCCATCATAGATTCAACCTTCTTGGGATCCACACCAACATTGTGAGTAGGTATCACATGAACTAGGAAATATAACTCTTTCAGCCAAAACTTACACTTACTGAACTTGGCGTATAGCTAATGTTGCTTCAACATTGTCAATACTTGATGGAGATTTTGTTCATGTTGTTGACTGTCATGACTGTAGATTAGGATGTCATCTATGAAGACCACCACAAATGGATTCAGAAATAGACAAAACACTCTATTCATCAAGTCCATGAATGCTTCTAGTGCATTGGTTAGCCCAAACGGCATAACCACGAACTTGTACTAACCATACCTACTCATAAAGGCTAACTTTGGTATACCATGTACCTTCATCCACAACTGGTGAGACCCCAACCTCAGGCCTATCTTGCAGAAAATTGTATCACCTCATAACTGATCAAACAAGTCATCTATCCATGGTAAGGGATACCTATTCTTTATCATCACCTTATTCAACTGTTTGTATTCTATGCACAGCCTCATGGATCTGTCTTTATTCTTCACAAACAACATGGGAGCACCCCACAGTGATGTAATCGGTCTAATGAAACCTTTCTCAAGCAGCTCTTGCAACTATTTCTTCAACTCTTCCATCTCTATTGGCGCCATCCTATATAATGTCTGCGTTATCAGTTGTGTGCATGGGACAAGATTGATCTAAAAAGCAATCTCTCTAATAGGGGGAACACCTGGGAACTCATTTATGAACACATCCTCAAGCTCTCTAACAACTAGCACCTCATGGATACTAGGACTCCTCGCTTTGGTATCCACCACATGCACTAGGAATGCATTACAACCCTATCTCATCAACTTCTCAGCCACCATCGCTGACACCAAATAGGTAGGAAGAATCTTACTATCACCTTAGAAGATCGATGTCAAGGCCACCACCTACAAACATTGCCTCCTTAGAACTATAGTCAAAGACCACGTGATACTTTTCTAAAGGATCCACCTCAAGGATCACATCAAGTCCATGCATGTCAAGTGGTAAAAGGTCCACTTGAATGTTATATCCTCAGAAAGAAAGGACACATGAAGGACACACCTCCCGTAACTCTACAGGACCAACTAACGGGGTTTCTAAATGAAGACTATCCCATATACCGCTAATAGGTAAGGAACAAGCATCAATCACTTCTTGAGTGACAAAAGAGTATGTCGCACCCAGGTCAACCAAAATAGGTATAAAGCAAGAAGAAGATAAATCTGAATGAAATTACTCCATCTGACATGTCACTACTTGCAGGTTGACCACTCCTTTATCCAGACTCATAGCATAGAATCTATTTGT